>VZSC01006609.1:0-65333 GCA_013398225.1 Steatornis caripensis
CGACATTTTTCACTCGCGCCCCCAGGGCTCTGTAGCCCGAAGCCGAAAGGCTTTGTGCTTTCTCCTGTGACTCCCTCTCTACCAGTACTGGCCAGGCTTGGGGTGAGCAGAGATGACGGGCAGGTACCTACACACATCTGGATCCAGGGCAGCTGAATCGCATCTGCACAGGGCAGGAGGAGGCAGCATAACCTCAGCATTCAGACTCTGGATGGGCTTAGGGCTGCTGTCAGGTTTTCAGCTGCTCTTTGCTTGAGCTGAGGGCTGCTCCTCTCCCCTCCGGGCAGGGCCAACCCGGTGTGGCTGGACCCCTTCTGCAGGAACATGGAGCTGGCGGCGCAAGCGGAGCACGAGGACGACCTGCCAGAGAACCTGAGCGAGATCACCGATCTCTGGAACAGCCCTGCCCGCACCCATGTGAGCTGCAGCCCCTGCCGGGACACCCCCTCCTTGCACCCGGAGCCTGCACCTACTCCTCAGCCACTCTTTCCTCCCGCAGGGAACCTTCGGGAGAGAGCCCTCCGCGGCCAAGCCCGAGGATGACCGCTACCTGCGGGCAGCCATCCAGGAGTATGACAACATCGCCAAGCTGGGGCAGATCATGCGGGAGGGACCCATCAAGGTGAGTGATGAGCACAGGCGTCCTCCACCCAGGGGTCTTCTCCTACAGCTCCAGCTTCCGGGGTCACAGCTGTGGCGCCAGAGTGCAGCGTTGCTCCAAAAAATGGTGGGATGAGGCTGGCCAGCCTCTGAGCAAACCTTCTCCTTTGGGTAACCCGTTGTCTCTCCCCCTCCGCCCAGGGCTCTCTCTTGAAGGTGGTCCTGGATGATTACATGCGCTTGAAAAAACTCTTTGCCCAGCGGATGGTACATAAGGCCACCGCCAGTCAGGGGGACCGCTCCTCGGTCTCGGAGGTAGACGGGGTGTGCGTGGGCGTGGGGCGATGCTTGCCGTGCCCTCTGGGATGCAGTGTGTCTTCCTGGCCCCACAGGCTGCGGTCACTTCCCCCCCCCCATCACCCAGTGGTCCCCCCACTCCCTGCTTGGCCAAAATGAGCCAGACACTGGTTTCCCAACGAACCTCCCAGTTCGCCTCCCAGTTCTCCACAGCGCCCCAGCTCTCGTGACCCCCCGCCGTGTTTCCTCTGAGCATCAGCAGCAACCTTCAGTGTCTCCCAACCGGGGGAGGGCCCCCCCCTCTTTGTGGGGTTTTCTCCCTCCGTCGTTTCCCCATCTCTGTGCAAAGGTGCAGCCACTCCGCTGAGGCTGGCCGAGGAGCTGCAATTCCTGCGCAGACATGGGGACATCTTCCCTCCCCTCCACCCCTCCGAGCTTATCAACCCAAGAGTTTTTTGAGGGAAATAGGCTAGGACAGAGGGGTTTGGTGCGGGAGGGATGGTGTGGGGAGAAGCAGCTCCTCCCACAGCCTTCCGCCTCTTCGTGGGAGGCAAAACACAGGGCAAAGAGAGTGGAGGAGAGCAGTGGGGACAGGAGACCCCTTCCAACCCTTCTGCCGCATGACCCTTCTCGCCCTTATCCCCCTCCAGCCCACCCAGCCTTCCCTTTACTCCTTTCCTTGTCTGCCTCCTCCACCCTCATACAATCCCAAATCCCAATCCGGGGGCTGCAGCTGGACGCACCACTCAGCTGGCAGCCCAGCCAGTGAGCGAGCGATCTGGCTGGAGGTCGTCATCGTGCTGGTGATCCTCATCACCACACTCTGAGGTTGCTTCAGAAGAGGAGGGTCCCATCCCTCCCACCGGGCACCAGTGTTGCAGGAGGGTGGGTGGCGGGGAAGCCGGGGTCTGCTCTGGCTGCAGCCATGATTCCCCTGCTCCGTGGACCTTTTGCAGCTGATCCAGAAGGAGCTGGAGGAGGAGGAGGAGGAGCGCAGCTCTGGCCAGGGCAGCCTGCGCTTCCGACACAAGCAGCCGGTGGAGCTGAAAGGTCCCAATGGCATCCACGTGGTGCACGGCAGCACGGGCACGCTGCTCACCTCTGACCTCAACAGCCTGCCCGAGGACGACCAGAAAGTGATGGGTCGCTCGCTGGAGACTCTGACGGCCGACTGCGGGGCCTACAGTGACCACAACACCCGCACTGAGTCGGCCAAGTCCACCCCCATGCACAAGATGCGGGAGGTGATCATGGAGAGCCCACTGGAGATCACCGAGTTATGATGAGCGGTGGCGGTGGCGGCGACGCTCCTCTAGGCAAGCTGGGGCTGGCGGGGATGAAGCACAGACCATGGGGGCCATGGTGGGGGCCGAGTGCACCCCGAGACCGGCGCTTGGCCCCCGCTACCCCTGCAGAAGGAGTCCAGGCCAACCAGTGAGGTGCGCTCTGGCAGCCTTGGAGAGCTTGGCACCAGGAAAGGGCTCTCGGGACCGGTTTGCTTTTACTCGCCTGTCATTTATCCATGAAAGCATTAAATTTTTTTTTATTTTTCTTATTTAAAAAAAAAAAGGGTTCTTATTTAAAAAAAAAAAAAGGAAAAGCTAAACGAATCAACTGTCCAGGCTGGACGGGGTGAAGGCGCAGCAAAGGTGTGGGTGATGCGCGGCCGCAGCAGCCCGGGCACGGGCTGGGGACAAGCAGCCGTCACACGTCTCCCACGGACACGGCAGGGGCTGGGGCAGTGCAGAGAGAAGCCGAGTCCGTTCGGCATTAACATCACCTTTCCGGCAAGAAAGACACCCCCATCCCCCCCCAAAAAAAAAAACAAAGACATTTCTCCATTTTGCTGGCTTTACCAAAACGTGTTGCGACATCGAAAAAGAGAGAGACTGACAATAACTGGGGCTTCTGGATGTGGAGTGCTCGTGCGTGTCTTTTATGCCCTTTTCTTTCCCCTGCTCTCTTGCTTTTGGGTTTGTTCGTTGGGGGGGGTTGTTTCCAGTCGTAACCTTGTGGAGAGTTTCGGGCACGGGCTGTTACGGGGCTCGGAAATACACTGTCTATGGCTTTGGGTAACCTGTCTGTCGTCCTTCCTTGTTGGGCTCATCATACCCAAACCGCCTTCTGAAGAGAAAACCCTCTTTTTTCCCCCAAATTCACCCCTCCAGCCAGCACATTTGCAAGATGCCACCCTGGGTGTTGCTGCACCCTGGATTTTGGGGAAAGCATTAAACCTCCCCACGGTTTGCCCCCCATTGCCAAGCCGCCGGCCCCCCGGTTGCCCAGCACAAGGAGGAGGGAGACAATTCAGCCACGCTCACGCCAGGAGTTTATTTGCAGTGAGATGGTCCCATGCACGCTCAGGACCAGGAGCCACAGTGTCCTCCCTCCCGCAGTGGGGAGGGGCAAGCCAGCACCCTGCTGCCCATCGCCACCGCGGCAGGGTCGGCATGGGACCCCCCAGCTCAGTGGGCACGTGTGCTTGAGCAGAAATCTTTGCCCGCAGACTCACTCATTTTTTGTCCAGGGGCTACTTAAAATATATATATATATATATATATATCTCCAGCAATCGTCTAGACACAAAATTAGGGTACTGCAAGTGTCATGCAAGGCCGGTCATCGCAGGTAAATGTAATCCACTTTTTGTTTCTTTAACTGGTGACCGGGGGAAAAAAAAATAAAAAATAAAAAGCCACCCCAATTTGAAGAGGGACCAGCAAAAGGCTGGGCTTGCCAGAAGCTGACAAGAGCTGCAGTGCGAGGCTGGGCTTGTGTTCGGCGAGCAGAAACCAGCCCAGCCCATGGGAACAGGCGCACCTTGGAGGATCTGAGCTTTACAGAGCTGTTCAGAGCAGGGTGGGGATGGGGATGGGGATAAGGGTGGGAATGAGGGTAGGGATGGGGATGGGGATGAATAGCAGGATTTTGCAGTCGCCCTGAGAAACCTCAAGGCTGAATCCCCAGTCCTGAAAATACTAACAAGTCCCTTAACCTGATTTGGAAATCCAAGCCCCAGGGTGGGAAGAGGAAGTGTCGGAGGAGGCTGGGGCACCCCACAGCACCCACCGGGGTGGTGAGGCTGGTGGGTGCGTGCCATCACAGTCCACGGGCGCAGGCCATCCCAGGGGAAGGGGGTCCGGGATCCTGAACCAAAACAGCAGGGCCAGTCCAGCCAGCCGGAGAGGTGGCTCCTAGTTCCACAAGTGACGCCGGCAGTGCTCAACGGCCTGTGGGAGAGATGAGGTGGGGTGGCAGGAGGAGGCAGGGAGCCCCAGGACCCTGCCAGGCCATGGGAGGGGAAGTGGCCGGCACTCACTTGGCACTCAACAGCCGTGGCCATGTTCTTGCACCAGTAGTGCGGGCCCCAGGCGCAGGGGTCCGAGCCCAGCCCGTCCTCCTCGGGTGAATCACAGGCTCTTATTTTCTGCATTGCGAAGGAAAAAAAAGGTGGGAGGGGGGAGAGAAAAGCCCTGTGAGCATCCTTGGGCCCCGCTGGCTCTCTGCCAGCCCCGTCAGACTTGGCTGAAAGATGCCAGTCTGCCGCAGGGAGCGGGTGCAGCCCCTGTGGCATGGGGACACTTACGGTGCAGACAAAGGTGGGGTCCATCATCTGCACGAGGAGCCGCACGGCCGCTGGCTCATACTGCATCACGAGTGCCTCACACTGGGAAGGAGAGAGGAGGTGAGCCCAGTGCAGGCGGGGCAAAGGGGCCCTACAAGGCCGGGTGTCCCCCCCGCCCCCAGCTCACCTTGCTGGTGAGCGGCATGGGCAGCAGCTCGCAGCCCTTCTCCAGCATGTCGCCCAGCTCCACCAGCGTCTCGTTCTTCAGCAACTCGTTGTCGAAGTAGGTGATGAAGATCTGGCAGACGTTGCAGAAGGCACCCGTACCCACCGCCAGCTGCTCCAGCACGGCAGCCCCTGCGGAACATGGCGGGGGCCATTAGCACCCTCCCAGCACCCACCCAGCTCCCCAGGGACCCGGGTATCCCTGTCTCACCTTGGTGGGCATCCCTGCTCCGGGGGCAGCAGTGCAGCATGGTGCAGATGGCCACTGGGTCGGTGGCCTCCAGCAGCATGATGACCACAGCCTTGCCGTAGGAGTCGACAAAGTCCTTGCACTGCCCGATGACACCGTGGGGCAGCATGTAGCACACCTTCTCAATGTCATTCACCAGTTGTTCCTGCCAGGAGAAAGCGGGTGGAGGGATGGGGAGGCACCCCCCCACCCCCGGCCTTGCTACGCCCTTTGTGTCCCTTTCCTGGTCCCCCCCTAGCCCCAGAGCATGGCGGCAAGGGCTCACCTCCGTCACGTTGTTCTCCAAGAGGCCCTCGACCACCTTCACGGCAAACTGGCACATCTCACACAGCGGCGTGGTCTCCTCCCGATCCTGCTGGGACAAGGCAGTGGGACATGCGCTGAGCCCCCCAGAGACACCCCCATCCCACCCAGCCATCAACCCCCACGAAAGAAAAATGAGGGTGATGATAGAGGAAAAATAATAATGTAAAATAAGGCTCCCCCTTCCCAGCACTTGGATTTTAAGGAACATGATGGAGTGAGGAGGGGGGGTCCCCACTTACCCCCAGCGCGCTCAGGACCTGCGTCACCTTCTCAGTGAGCAGCATGTGGAGGGGCAGCACCGAGGCGGAGGAGCAGAGTCCCAGCTGGCCACACAGCTCCCTTGGGTCCTGGGGGGAGAGACATGTCCCAAATTGGGCAGGCTTTGCCCCGACGGAGGGTGACGCTGTGCCCTCTGCTTCCCCATGGAGCGGGTCTTCAGCCCATCAGGGAAAAAGACAAGAAAAAAAATAAAAAGGAATTACAGTGGCTACAAGCCAGGGGGAGGGGGTGGGGGGCCGGGGGGGGGGTAAATATTTAAAAGCCTGTAGGATAAAAAGCAGTAGATTTAATTAAAAGAAAAAACTCCACTCATACGAGAGCAGGGCCCCGCACTCACCATGTACCGGAGCAGCCGGGCGACTGTGTCCACGTGCTCAGCCACGTAGCGCTTGCACTGTGCAGGGGAGATACAGCCTCAGCACCCAAGGGGGTCACCCCTCCACCCTGCCCACACCCCCAGCCCCCCACGCACTGCTCGGAAGTAGGCGGCTGCAAAAGACGCGCCCGTGCCGCGGTGCCATAGAGCCCAGCCGGCTGCTGGAGCCCTTACCTGCTGCGCCAGGTTGGGTGCCAGGCCCTCGCACGCCAGCTCGGCGCAGGCCACCAGTGCCTGGGCAAGGGCGGTGTCAGTCCTGAGCTCCAGCTGCACGGCAGCCACCAGCTGCAGGCAGGCCCCACACACCTCTTCCATCTCCTATGGGACGACAGTGGCAGGGACACATCAGTACCCACGCACCCACCCCCCTCTCCCCCCTGCCCAGAATAAAACTGGGCCACCTGCACCTGGCTTTGCAGGGCTGGGGTTTAAATGCCAGTGTCAATCTGGGGCAGCTTTTTGGCCAGCATCTCTCTGGTCCTCCCACGCGTCCTGCACGATGCAGGCCCTGAGCTGGCGAGACCCCTAACCAGATGCCACTACAGCTGTGCGCGAACTTCAATATTTTGTTTTGAATTACTGTCGGAACAGGTTATGCTTGGGTGACTCTTGCCCTCGAGCACCGGCAATGGCGTTCTTGCCCGTGCCATGGTACCTGAGCCTTGCCGCGAGGCAGGTCCTGGGGATGGAGCAGGAGGGGCACGTTGGTGATGAAGGGGGAGACAAGGTCGGCAAAGTCCTGCGCAGGGCCCATGGGTGCCGGCGGTGACTCCTGGAACTTCAGGGCCCCTGTGGGGCTCTCCTGCGTCTGGCACAGCTTGAAGGTCCCACACACCACCTTCGGGTCCGACTGAAGGAACAGAGGGACAGGGGCTTGGGGCCGTGCCTGCCCCATCACCCTGCACCCCCACCATTCCTGGGGCGTTTCTGTCCCCATCCCCTCCTCGCGGAGTTTTTGTCCGAGGCTCCAAGCAACTCCCTTGCCCTGCGAGCCCCCGAGACATCCTGAACCACAGAGAAGCACAAACCCAAAGGGGTCCCCACTGCCAGTTACCAGCACTTTCTTGCCCAGTTGGACGAGGATGAGGATGCCAGTGTCCACCATCTTCTTGCACTTGACAGACCAGTCCTGGAAGGGCAGGTACTGGCATTTCTTATCCAAGAAGAGCCGCAGCTTTTCCTAGGCGACAAGGGGAGAGCTTGGCCCTGTGGCATGTGGGGAGGGGCACGCCAGCCCCACACCTCCTCCCGGCCGTGACCCACCTCCGTGCGGTTGTCCTGCAGGATCTTGCCCACCACGGAGACCGCCACCTGGCACAGGTGACACGGGATCCCTTTCTGCTGAGAGAGGGCATCCATCGGGATGCTACCATGGCACCCAGCTCCACCCCTTGCTCCCCAAATCCCAGCCCTCCACTTTAGAAACGCCCCATCAAGGGGCACTTGGGAATAGGCCAAGGTACCCATGTGTTTTTGCTGCTCACGCCGCAGGTACATCAGCTGGGTGCCCAGTGTCGGGGCGAGCAGGCCAGGATTCTCACTGCATTCCCATGTTTTGGGGCAGGATGGGCGAATCCCTCCACCGTCCCCCACACACCCCCTTCCTCCTGGCCCAGTTACCCCCAGGGCCTGGTCCCAGACGGTGATCTGGCAGAGCTCCAGCGCCCCACACTTGGCTGCCGTCGCCACATCGCGGCACCAGTCCTCCGGCCGCTCACCGCATTCATGGAGGGGGCTGGCAGCAGCTGCGGGGTGGGGGTAGAGGACACCGTCAGACCCCAGACACCCCGAGACCACCCCCTGCACCGCACCAACCTCCCCATCAGCACTGCGTCCCCAGCCCTGCCCTGCAAGCCAAGGGCGGTGCTCCTCACCCTCTCACTCTGATTCACCCTCGGCTTTCGCAATGGTGCTGGGGTGGTTGGGTTTTACAAATCATCTTTTAAGCCTAGCAAACCCTGGCTTTGGCAGGCCATGGTGTGTCGCCAGCTTTTCCAACAGGGTGTCGCATTGGGCCAGCGTTAAATGCAAAGCGAATTTGGGGGTTCACCGTCAGCCTCACGGCAGCCTTCAACACACTGGGGAAGCAGCCGCTTATAAAAAACTGGCAATAAATCTTGCAAAATGAGCAAATCAGGGAGCCAGCACCCAGACCCGTGCAGCAGGCAGTTAGCCACGCCACAGCTCCTGGAGATGATTGAGCAACCCCGATTTTGGGTGGGTTTGTTTGGTTTTTTTCCATTTCCTCCCAATGACAGCATTTTCTCCTGGGTGCAAATCCCCGGCGCGGCAGCAGCGGCATCACCCGCCCTGACAGCACAGTGGTGTGGTGCAATGTCGGTGGTTAATTGCCACCTTGGCGAGTCAGGATTAATTTGGTTTTGTTCCCACCGGGCGCTGCGCCCACCCGGGATGTGGCTGGCAAGAAGCCAGCACAACCCAAGCCCTTTGCTGCCCTACTTTGGCCAGGAATGCTCCAGAAGCTCCAGGGGCACATGGGGAGCAGCATCCCAACGGATGGGCAGGCAGACCCCACTGCGTACCCTCTTGGGGACGGCATTCCTAAGCAAAGTGCAACCCCTGCCCCAGAGCATTTGCAGCCAGCTTTTACCACCCGGCCCTGGCCATGGGATTTCACACAGCCGGAATAAAGCTAAAGGCAGAAACTGTTCCTTCCACCCACCCTGTCCTTATCAAGTATCTTCCCAAATCTGCTTTTCCTGCTCGCTGGATTCTGGCAGCACCTTTGGCTCATACATGGGATGTGTTGGGGCAGCAGCTTGAGATGCCCAGCGCCTCTTCGGCAAGTCCTGGAGAGTGGGGGCTGCGGGAGGGGGCTTCCGAGCCCCCCACCAGTCCCGCCTGCTCCCAAAAGCACTGGCGCAGCTTGGAGGGTGCCGTTTCAGCCCCGATTACCCCATCAGGCTGATGGCAGCACCGGAGCAGGCGTGAGCCCCAGGGCAGGGCAAGTCCCCCCAATTTCCCATGCCCAGCTTCCCACATGCCTCTCCAGCCACACGATGCTGCACTCTCCACATCAGCTGAGAGATATATAGTTATTTTTTTAACCCTGGCGCTAGCATCAGGGTGAACAGGAATGGCAAGTCAGCGGAAGTGTTAAGGGGCAGCACCAACAAAAAAAGAGGAGGAGGAGGAGAGGGAAAGCAACAACCTGCAGCTCGTTTCTAAGCTGGTCTGGCATGACCCACAGGCACAAGTATCTCCAGAAGGTCAGAGACGGGACCAGTGGTGTAAGGATGCTGCCAGCGGCAGCGTTGGGGGATTGCGCTGGTCTGAAGGACAGCAGAGGTTTGCTAGGCGCTTGCTCCTTGCTCTGCTCAAGCTGAAACTCAAGCAACAATTGTAGGGCCAGAAAAATAATTAATAACAATAATAACATCCATCTGCTGAGAGCAGAGGGACCTTCCCTGGGTGGAAAGCATCGCCACGGGGGCAAGCAACCGGAGCAACCAGTGCCCCATGATCTCTCCTCCTCATTGCAAAGCTGTTCCAGAGCCATCTTGTGCTGATGGGTGCCCAGGCAGCCAGACATCGGATGACGCTGTTTTTGGCAAAGCCCCGTCACATAGCACGGGGCGAGCTAGAGATGCTCCCACGCTGCTGCGATGGCCCTGGGCCAGCTGGTGCTGTTGCCAGGCCCCTGGGTTGGGGTGGGCTTCACTCAGAGTCGATTCAGCACCAAGATCCAGATCTAGCAGGGCTGTGCTGGCTTTACATGGAGCCCCGGAGCGCACCGGCCGAGCCGGCAGAGCCTGGCAAGCAGGTTGTGACGTAAACCCTGGGGGTGGCGGCGTGGGCCCCGGCACCCCAGTTCCTCGCTGGGCGCGCACCCCTGTTAGAGTAAAAAACCATAAACACACTCTTCCCAGCATCAAAATACTTCTCAGGCGTGCAGCGGCCGTGGGGCCCACAGCCCCCCCGCCAGGTCATGTCATGCCAAGCCACACAGCCAAGCAACCGCCAGCTTCCACGGGAGGCATCACCCAAACGACGGACGTGCTAAGCGCAGGTGAACTTTCCTGCTCTGCCTGTCGCTGGCTGGGGCACCTCGGCCCGGCCCGGCGCAGCTACCGCCAGGCCACACATGCGCAGTCACATCTCCTCCACCGCAAAGCCAGCACCTGGGCAGGTCACATTGGAGGAGCGCGATGGGCAGAGCCTGGGGGAATTAGGGCACAAAAGGGGTTCTTCCCTCTAAAGGTTTTATTTTTGCCTACGACAGCAGAGCGCTGCAGCTTCCCAGGTGGGAATATTCCCTGGAGCAAGGGCCAGGGGTGGGAAACAGGCTCTTCCCAACTTGTTCCCCAGGGATGGGCAGGGGATGAGCCAGGTACACTCAGGCATCACCTTCTCACTCTTATCAGGGGGATCCTTAAGCTACAGCAACATAAGCTCGCTCAGAGGGGGATTTGCTCAGTCACAGCCCCAGTGAGGTCTCCGAAGGTGCCCTGATACGCACCTCAGCTGTGTACCCAGAGCTCAGCAAGCCCGAGGGAAAGAGGTTTCCTGCTCCTGCACTCACACGGCCCCTAAGGAAAGGGGCAGCTTCAGGTGGCGCAGTTCAAGTGCAACAACAAAGGTGCTTCCACCACAACACACATACGCAGCCAGGTGCCAACACCGAGGGCAGCAGAGACAGCAGCACTCCTGCCCCTCTTGCTGCAGACACCCTACCAACCAGCCTCTCTGCTTCCATACCCCAGCAAAACACCGGCTCTGTCCGAGCCCCCAGTTTCCAGCAAAAAGAGAGGGAGCAAACCCCTTTCTGCCCCGAGATCACCTTTAAGGGCAGAAGTTGCAATGTTCGCATCCAGTGGGCAAGAGGCAAAGTAGCCAGGGGTAGGATCTGCCCCAGCTCTCCTCGTACGTAACACCACAGAGGGACTAGGAAGCACACTACGGAGCTTAAATGACCACTGGAAAGGGTTTTGGGGTCCAGAGGGGTTTTCTAGGCTCTCCTCTAGTCCTACCCCCAGGCCTGGCCTTACCTTGGTAGGAGCCCAGGCACACAGAAAGGACCAGCACCCAGCCACTCCATTTGCTCTCCATGGCGTTCCTAAGATAGTCCGCAGTGGCTGGTTCCTCTCCTGTGCTGCTCCCAGTCTGAGGAATCTTGGTGAGAACCCACACCTACGCATGGCAATTACCACACCCCTCTCCTTACACCTTGATTACAGAGATCATCACCAGCCTGCTTGCAGAGGGAGGGACCAGACCCAGGTAGGTATTCCCAGCAACTCAAAACCAGCCCAGAATCTGCTGCTCAACACTAACCCTGCCACTCCTGGCTGCAGAAGATGGACAGAGCCAGGGAAACCCATCCTCAAGCCATGCGATACAGCCACGGTTTGTGCTCTTCACAGAACACAGCATCATCCCTTTCAAAAGGTGAGCAGTACAGCTGTTGAAGACCCATTCGGGACAAGTGAAGCAATAGTGCACTTAAGAGGCAGCCAAGGAGCTTGCTTAAAGCATTTAAAAGATGTTTTATTCAAAGAAAACAAGGAACAAAGACAAAAGGAAAGCCACACTAAATGCAAGTCAACACTGAAGCCTGGCATGGAGTGGCTTCGTAGAGAACTCCCTCCAGCCTGTGCAAGGCAGAGGAATTGCAACACAGGGCTGTTGCCTCACACCCAGCATTGCGTTCGTCCAGGGAAGAGCATGGCCATGGCAATCCTTGGCAAGTCTCTCCAACCTGCAGCTGCGCTCGGTGTAACAAAGGCTTGACAGGACACGCATGTTGCAAGGCAATGGCAATGCAGCAGGAACCTGAATCCTGTCATTGAGCCTGAGACTGCCCGGGACATTTTGGGATGTGCCTTCTCACGGCTCTGCAGGAAACAAGAAGCCAATGAGATCCTTTTGCAACTAGCGCACACCAAGGAAATGAGAAGCACAAACAGTTTACAGAAGTTTTTATTGTTCATTAAGGAAGCTTTTGTGCAAAAATCAAGACAACGTTCTTTAGAAAGCAACTGCACATGTGCCCCCAGTACAACCCAAGCGGGTCAGGTGCCACAGTCCACAGGAAGGGAGAAAACCAAAGACACTCCCAGCACTAGCACAGGTCCTCCCCCAGCTCACCTCACCCCCAGGTCGCTAGCACAAATCTTTCACTACTAAAAACCCAAAATTAAAACCTTGTCGACCTGTGTCAATCCACCCCCACCTCCCCCCCAAAAAATCACGCCATCCAGTTTAAAAGATCAACCACCACACTACACACTGTGGCATGACACAACCCGTACCCCCATGGCAGCGACGCCAAAAAGAGCCCACTTGCCATCTGGCACACATACCCCAACCAGGATACACTGCTGGAACCACTGCGCAACCCTGCCGAGACAGAAAGCTGCAGGTATTTTACATATTTAGGAGAAATTATTTTTCTTTTTTTTTAAAGCCACGAGTGCTTCAGCGTCCACACAAATGCAAACGGGAAGGACAAACTGGTACTGCTATCCATCAGCACCGCCCAGACATTTAGTATGTACATGTAGTAACAAAAAGGCTGCAGTCAAGTGGTTTTCCACTAAACTGCATGAAAATCACTTTGCTTGCCGCTAAAGCGTTGTTACTGGAGCTCCCACCTCATCCAAGACACGACAGGGACAAGGAGCAGTTGCTGGCACCTTTCGGAAGGGGATTGGAATTTTCAAAGCTCCACCTCTGCCCAGCTCTTCCTTCCCAAAGGTCTTCTCAGAGATACTTCAGTTAACTTGGAACTACGCACTAAATGCTGGTAGGGGATGCAAGGTGCCTCTCAAGCAACATGAGGGTGATTCTCATTCGAGGCCCCTACACCTCGAGAGCCTGACTCGCTTCCAGGGCAGCAGCCTGCCATGGCAGGCTTCTGCTCCAAAGTTCAGAGCATTCCAGTGGGCTGCTGCGGAGGCACAAGAGGCAGGCTGTCAGGCACGCCAGCTGAGCCACCAAATACCTGCTACAGCGCTCTTACTACCTGCCATCCCCGTTGGCTGCTCAGCTGCATTTCCCCAACAGCAATGGGAACTCCAGGGAAAAAAATGCGTACTTCAAAGTACTCAGAAGGGTGAGCGTCAGTAAGAATGGGTGGCAGCAATGGAAAGAGCCCACGAGCCTCACACCGCCTCTGAAGTTTTTTTTTTTTAGACAAAATATACCATGAGAGGAAAAACAGATTAAGGAACACATCGGCAGTTTACAACAAAAACTGTTTTTTCCATGCGTTCCGCCCTCTATGCTGAACTTGGTCTGACAAACCCACACAGCCCCCACTGACCTTTCCCCCCCTCCATCTTCTACCGATCCAGCTCGCCCCACCTCCTCGGCACCCGGATGGCTGCATGTAGGAAGCTGCAAGACTAAGCAGAATCGAGCAACTAGGGTAACAAAAAAGGGAGCCATTCCTTAAGTAGTCAGCATGCTTCAAATGACTGAAATCCCACTGTACAGGGCTCGACAGCAGAACACCCATGCTTAGACCAAGTAGTTCAAGGAAATAAAAAGGACATGATCAGAGGTTAAGGGTTTCCTTAGCTATGGTAACACCACGAGCCCTAAGTGTGGTCACTCAAATGCAAAAGCGTGCTCACTCAAATGCAAACACATCTTTTTTAGGTACCAGTTACTCTCAAAGTCAGCCAGGCACACAAAGTCCCCTCCTCTGCATCTGCAGAGCTCCGACAATTCCAGCTGAAGGGATTCCCAGATTCAACATCATCCCTTAGATTTCCCCTATGGTTACACAGAAAATTAATATTCCAGCCAGATGTTAAAAAACGCAAAGCATGTGATCTTCCCAGCGATGACTACAGAAAGACATTTGGAAGTTCAGCTGCAGTCTTGTTCTTTTTCCAAATTAAAAGATAACAGGTCTCATCTCATTTCACCTTCTCTGCCATTCTTCCCAGCACCTAAAAACCACTTAGTCTACCAATTAAAAATCTACGACACACTATTTTTAGGAGCATAATGAGTTAAACTGTACAATCAGAAATATCTTTGTCAAGTCAACAATGAAGATCGGATCCTTCTAACAGCAATGCTGCTACAGAAGAGTTACGATAAAGGAACTTGAAGGTCAAATTGTTAACGAGGCAGAGAGGAGGGACATTAGAGATAAAGCTCTCCACCAAACTCGGCCCACATTTTTAAGAGCCATCGCAAGCTTTCAGAACTGGAAATTCTTCTTCTAGTTCCACACGTGACGTTTGCAGTGATCAACAGCCTGAAGGGAAAGAAACAGCATATGTTAGCAGAAAAAAGCTTGTTTGCAAACAAGTACACATCTACGCATCGAATTCAACGCCTTACTCTGAGCCAAGATCTTGGGAGCCAAACTGTTTTTCTTAAAATAAGGGATTCCAGAGAGGACTAGGAATACATAACATCCTCATCCCTGCCCAGAAGCTTCATGAAAGAATGCTGATGACTCTTAGCCATTAAGGCCTAGCAAGGAAAGCATCAGCCCACAACAATACTGGAAGCCAATTTTTAGAGCCTGATGAGAGGTCATGACACAGCCTGTTGGCTGCAGGAATACAGTCTCACACTGTACCTTACTATGGGTTCTGAAACGCTGGCAGGCGGGTGGGGGATAGGAACAAAAAGGTGAGGAAACAGTCTGCTTTAAGAAAGCTACGGAAGACCCCCCTGTAATCAAACTCAACCACCTCTAGCCAGTTCCCTTTTGCTTCCTGAAACTGGAATTGATCCACTTGAAAGCGCAATACAGAACCCAGAAAAATAGTTTATAAGGAGCTGTCAAGACCAACAGAACCTTGAGGTAGCATCCTGCTTTACATACATTGCACTGAGCAGCGGTCTCCATGTTCTTGCACCAGTAACCTGGACCCCAGACACAGGCGTCCTCCCCCAGGAGAGGCTGTTTATCCGATCCACAGACTCCAAGTTTCTGTGAAGAGAAGAGTACCAGAGTCAGCACCTTTCTGTTTGCACCAAGAGAGCTCGACTCCAGCCTTACGTCCAAGCTTCCACCTGACCGAGCGTGGGAACAACACTGAGGCAGCTTCAGGAGCTCCCACAGTACCACGCTCAACTGACAACTGCAATCACACTTGCAGCTGAACAAGCAGACGTGACACAAGGAAGAATTAAGTTACTGCAACTGCTTCTTCATATTAAGTTGAGAAACAGAGCTTCTAGAAAGGGACCTTTCTCAAGAAACGCCATTTAACACCCTCTCGCATTCAGGGCACACTACACCTCATTACTGAGCTGCAACAGTGGATAACCACTGGCAGCTCTTTTCTTCTATCACTCTTTGCACGAGACTGTCAGGCAGAGAGCTGTCCATTCAGTAAGCCCAAGGCCTTGCACAACCGCATTTGCTCCAAGCATTCAGTGTGCTGATTTTAATTCCAGCAGTTTCTGTGTGCTAGACACTGACAGGCATACAGAAGAGTAGGCAGGACCACAGCAGAGCCTATGCTCAATAGAACGATACACAATACTCACAGTGCAAACAAAAGTGGGATCCATCACCTCCGCCAAGAGTTGCACAACCATGGGTTCATACTGTTCCACAAACTGAACACACTGTAACAAAACACAGGTTGAGAGATTCACCTGTTAAAAGCCTTAGAAAGAAGAGGAAGATGTGTCTTCAGCAGGCAGGCCTGCACACTATTCCAAATGCCCCTATAATACACGCCAGAGTGATAGACCAGAGCTTGAGTGCTGCAGACTGTAAAGGACCTGACATCACACTAATCACAGAACTACATTTTTTGCTAGCTCATACCTGCCTGCAGCTGTCTGCAGACAGGTCATGGGGAGAAAGGGGTCAAAGCAAAAAGAACCAAGCAGGACAAGTTTTGATTTCCAAAGCTCAAGTCTCTAACCGTGGAGATCACTGCTGTCTCAAAAGGAAAGCACACTAAACAGGCTGGAGACAAACATCCTGACCAGGACAGCAGCAACACAGTAAGGACTCCTAAGCACTTTTAGTAGCCCAGGTAGTTACTATGCTCTTCAGCCTGGCAGCAGCACACAGGCTTCCCACCGGGGACAGTCAGCCCTCTAGTGGGGAACCCATCTCCATAGCACAGAAAGACACCGGCACTCTCCGCAGAGACTACCAGCACCAATTAATAAGCGAACCACAGCTATTAACAGCCTCACCGCAGTTAGCAGGAGTAGCTGTTTCGTAGCTGCTGTAAGCCTGTATACTGTCTGCCTAGCAAGCTTACAAGCAGTTGCCACTTGCTGACACTCAGCAGCCACCCGCTAAGATTTCCAGGTAAATCTTCACAGCAGTGGCCTAACAGGTCCTGCCTTTTGCGGTCTCACTGGAATCATGCCAGCCTACTTCTACTTCCAACTACTTTGTTAATCCCCTGAACAGGATCAGTGTTGAGGAAAAGAAACCTTCAGCTGCTCCCACCCACTATTCTCAAGAGTATTTCCAGGCAAACCTTCACTGACTGCAAATTAGTGCAACAATCCAGCCGGTCAATTCAGGCCCTCAAATGGCCCCCATCTGTTCAAACTACTGCCAATCCCCAAGGGCGGGCAGTGCAAAAACCTAATCCCCCTGCACCCCAAGCTCCTTTCAAGCCTCCAGCAGAGGAAGGCGTTCCTTCAACTCTGACCTGCATTACACTGACTACTATAAAAACCACCACCAAGAGATGCTGCTCTCTAGTTTTCCCAAATACTCTGCAAAACATTTCGTCCTGTTCGTGTCTATCCGATTTGCTGTGACTGGAAGGCAGGCTGCCACGCAGCAAGGCCTGTGTGGTCACTTGTTTGCCTAGATTGAGCCTGCTCCCTCTTTTTTGCCCTACTGCACAGGAGAAGCTGCTACGCTTCGGAGCTAGCAAGTAATGGGAAAAACCTAGGAAGGATCAGGTTGTGGAGCACAAGCCAGTCCCAGCTGCCCCGGTGGACAGTTTGTCTCCAGCCAGAGACCGAGGCAGCTGGCCAAACACAGACACCTCTGAGTACCTGGACATTTATAGCAGAAGTAGAGACACCTGAGAGACAGATCTAAAATGAGCACGTAGACAGAGTATCAGGTGAAACACTCAAGACAATGAGGTAAACATAATTGTCACTGCAGGACCTACGTAAACCCAACAAATCAACAACAACAGTTCCCAGCCATCAACAAGACCACTGCTTTTTAGCCTGCCTCTTGCACAAGCGCTTTACCTGCTCACTGACAGACTCTGGCAGAAAGTGACAGACTTTTTCCAGTAAAGCCTCAATTTCTGCTGTCGTGGCATTCTTCTCTAGTTCTTTGTCTGCATAAGCTACCACCATCTTGCAGATATCACAGAAGCCACCTGCAGGTTTCACTACAACTGAGAAGGAAAAAGAGAAAACCCTATTGTCAGTGCTTAGGTAGTTTGCCCAAATGGAAGAAAGGAGGTAGCATCAGTAAATTACTAAAGCACATGTCCTCCAAAGAGATACAATCATAGGTGCACTAGCTCAATTTGCAACACCACAGACTCCTTATTACCAACCTGGCTGCTGTGGAGACTTCTTGGCTGCACAGCACTTCAGCATAACACACACAGCTTCGGGACTCGTTGCCTCCAAGAGCATGTCAATCAAAGCCTGGCCGTAGACATCTATGAAATCCTTACACTGGTCTTTGACACTTGCTGGGAACAGATAGCAGATGACCTCCATTTCATGTACAATCTCCTCCTGGAGCACAATGAAGGATGCGTGGCAAATGAGGAACAGAAATCTGACTCACAAGTATGCGTTTTCTTACTCTGTCCCACCCAGGATGGAAATCTAGCTCTTGTGAAAACAGGCAACATAATTAACTTTCCTCCCCAATACAGCCCCATTTTAGCCAAAGCCTAGGAAGAGCTACCACTTCCACCCCTTACACACCTCTGTCTTGTTACTCTCCAAGAGGCCAGTCACTTCTTTCACCATGGTCTCACATATTTCACACAAGGAAAACGTTTTCTCTTGAACTGAGGCTTTCTGAGTGCACAGAAGAAACACACAAACAGTAAATCAGCACTTGACCACACGTGACAGGGATGACTCATAAGAGATCAGTCTAACAGCATTCACATTCAGGTGCAGCACACTGATTCATTTACGTAGCTGGACAGTTTGAGCTGAATTCGAAAGGTCACGCGGAACCCAAAACCAAGCTCAAAGGTCTGAATAAAAAGCTCTTCTGAATGAACAGTCATTTTGTGTGGCTAATTAAGACTACAATCCCCAGACTGTATAAGGAGGGGAGTTGAATCTAGCAGACATGGAGAAATAAGCAGCCCCACAGTGACTGGAGTCAAGGGATGTGTGAAGTGTTTTTAAAATATGCTAACTGAGGATGAAATTACTAATTTACTAGAATTGAGAGCACCCTCCTGTTTGCAAAAGAAACCTAGAAATTGAGGGACTTGAGGGAAATCGTTTGGAGCCTGTTAATCAGAAGTTAACTGCCCTCAAAAGAGACTTCCTTTTCCTAGAAAAAGCCCATGTCTCATCCAAAGGCCACGGGAAGCCAAGGTGCTTCTCCAAACTCGGAGCTTCAGCATTCTGACTGATCACTCATCTGCACATGCAGAGTGCTGTCCCTTTTTTAAAATCGTAACTCCAAATTCAGCAATCTGCCCTCTAACATTTGAGGTGTCACTGAATGGCTGCTGTGCTCTACTGCTGGAACAAGAGCTCCCATTTCAATCCTGAAGTATTACCTTACAGCTTCAGTTTAGCATAGTGTCTGCTATTCTAACAAATCAGTCAGCCTCCTACTTCGCAGATGAGGATCAGAAACAAGAGGAGGCCAGGAATTTATATGCCAGGAGATTATTCTACGCGTAAAAGCTCACATTCTTCTGTTTCACCCAGCTCGTTACACTAAAGCAAAAAGGAAGGCAAAGCTGTTGAGTACAAGAAGTCCATCTTACCTCCACAGTCTCCATTTTCACTTCGTGAACCACTTGAGCTGGCACGAGAGTCTGAATGGGAACAGATTTCACAGAAGGACAGAACCCAACCATGGCACAAATATCCTTTGGTTGCTGGAAAGAGATGTGTAAGCAAATTTTTTAAAGTCTAGAAGACTCCTTTCTACGGAGCCTGTGAGCAGGCAGAGAGAACAAGTTTTAAAAGGCTCCAACACAACTAAGTTTCACAACTACTTCTACTTCAAGTATTGCCAAAGCATTTGATACGGTTATAGGCAGGACAACTACTAGATGAAATTCAGCAGCTCCTTTCAAAGAGGAAGAGGTTAGGCCACATCCATTTAAAAACCCATTTACCATAAGTTAACACATTATGCAAGTCCTTCAAAGGAGTTGACTTAAGAGCTACCAACACAGGCCACCAGCATTACATTAGACCTGCATCCACAAAGTTGCTCCCCTGAAAGCTTTAAATAATCACAGAAAAGGCTAATTATCCTGACTTCAGAGTTCACCCAAAAGCTGAAAGAAAAGCCTAGAAGGACAGACTCCTTTTCTCAGCCACAAACTACCTTCTTTAAAGCGTCCACTAACATCACATTTTGCAAACAGAAACAGATTCCTGCATTACCGAACACAGCCTATAAGAAACAAAAGTTCACCACGTTAAAACCTAAGCCTCATTGTTTTTACAAGTATCTGCAGTAACTGTATTTCAAGTCTTCTTTTCAGAGCAAGAGTGAAAATACAGAAACAAAGCCTTTCAAAAGGCTAAGTCTTTTTCAAATGTTTTAGAAACATATGTTACTAAATGCAAAAATAAGTGCCAGACATGAGGGAAACTGCTCTAAGTAGGCCACGTTACACAGAAACAAAGTGAGCGAGGCTGTACAGAGTAATACACAAAACTTGAATTTTCCCACCTAAAGTCTACTTAAGCTAAAAAAAGTTACCTTTCGTCCCATGGGTAATTAGAAGATCATACCCGACCCTGCCACCAGGGCACCAAGCTTCTTACAGCAGATGCTTATGCAACAGTTAATACATCACGCCACAACCTCATGCACAGGCGAAAGCAGTATCTCAGAGATACAGTGCTGCTTCAGCCTACTCCAGGCACTGCCTTTAAGTCAAGCCCTTTGGTTCATGCATTGTAAGAAGTGTTTCCACATACCAATGTTACAGCAACACCCACAGACACACAACATGTTCTCTCACAGAGAGATGACAGACACAAGGTCTCCCAGGACTGGTTAAATGAAAAGCCCAAACAGCTGTAGGAAACAGGAGCCTGAAGGCCTCCCGCATCTTGTTTTCAGTTCTTCTACTCCAAACATCCATACCACTGTCCTAGGATTTACAGGTTACCCAAGACAAGACTCAGGGACAGCTTCACTCAAGTCCTTCCGAGCCCAGACTTTAAACCAGAAGCTGACAGGAGCCACTGGCATGCTTTTTCTACATCTAATCTTTCTTGTATGAAAGTGAGCATGTTTTCTGCTACAGTGGCCAAAGCATATAATCAAGTTGAAATCTTAGTAGCACAAACAGGTATCTTGAGCTGGAAGTAGGACTAATCCACCAGAGGAAGCCTATAGTCTTTCTCTGTTTTAAATCACATAAATATGCCTTGTATCTGCCAACACTGAGTACAACCACACCATGTACACAGCTAATAGAGCAAGAAGTAAACTCCAAGCCCGTTAAAAGCAAGACGAGAACTACAAGCAGGCTATCACCACAGGCAAGTTGCTCACCTACCTGATCCTTCTGTTGACAGGGGAGAATGCAGACAGAGGAAGAAAGGAGAAATTAAAGATAACAGTTAAGAGAATAAAAAAAAGTCAAGCACTTGGAACTGCATATACTCCTTCCTTGAAGATGATGCAATACAAAATGGTCCCCGCCCCAAAAATCCTTAGCAGTGCTACAGCAGTTCACATTTAATTGCACAGTGCTAACCAGCATTATTCATTTGAAGTTATTAGAGCATCCTGGGCAAGACTACCTCCAAAGAGTTTGAACAACACTCAGCTGGATGCAAGGTGTGGTCATATCCCAATTTCAGGTAATGATAACACACTGCATTGCAATGCTTAAAGTGAGAAACTAACTGTTGTCGAAACAAAGATTTGCTTCCCCCCTCCAAATGCTTAATAAGCAGCAGTATGAGCTTCTAAGGAGCTTTCAGCAACCTAAAACAAAAAAGGCCACCACGTTGCCAAATTCAGGTTCAAGTCAGCCACATACTCTATTCATAAATTCACCTATAATTTGTTATGTTACTTGTGGTATCTAGGCACTGCATTCTCTAAGGAAAGCTTACCCATTTTTTTAAAAAAGGCTTTGAGATCTCCGGATAAAGAGGCGCTATGGAGCTGGTCAGAGGTAAAATATATTGTATGTTGCTGCAGAAGAACAGAGCTGGTGCAGTACCACTCACTTTCCATGGCTCCTACCAAGAGCCCAGAGAGCAATTCCAGAAGAAGGATGCTTAGTCTTGCTTCAAATAGACACATTATCTCTAACACTTGAACCAATTTTGCAATCCTGTGACAAAGGCCAACTCTAATGTGCTTAACACAGTACTTGGTGGGGAGGGGGGAAGCGGTGTTAAGTACAGGTCTGAAATAAAAGAGTAGAAAGGAACACATGTAATGCATCTTCTGTGTTTCAAAGGATTAGAGTGCCTTTTGCACGGCTGAAGTGATTGTGAAGGGAAAGGGAAGTGCTAAAGAAAGCATTCTGAGACTGAAGTTACTATCCAATTAAATGCCAAGTTCAAAGCATTAACACCAGGACTTACAGAGCAAGGGCTCTCCCCACACTTTTACTGCAGTAAATGTTTCCTGTTCCCAAATAAGTTAGCTACACAAAGCAGAAAAATGAACCGAGAGCAAGTATTACATTCTGCTGATCTTACCATATGCATCATCATTTGGATAGCCAAGTCAGAATATTCAGAGATATAGTTCTTGCACTGCAGGAAGTGGGAAAAGAAAGTCTTGTCAATATCAAACCAATTAAGCTATGGAGTTAATCTAGATCTAATTTTCTAATACATCAAGGTACTAATTTACCTGCTCTACTTAACTATTCTGTTGTCTTTCAGAGCTTGTCCCACATATAAGGTGACATTTCAGGTTACACAATCATTGCAGACATAGCTGCTTATCTGAGGACTCCTTTTCACTTCCTCTCAGGACAAAAGCACTCCCTCTCATCCATATCACCACATTACCCTGCCAGGTCATTTTCATGAAAAAGGCCTTTAATGGCTAGCAGCAATCATGAGTCTCTCTCCTCCTCCCCAGTCCCATCACACGGCCTCACCCAACTTTCTCGACCAGAAAGTTTGTTTTCAGCATTATTGTTATACTGTGTAACATACCCGACATGCGACACGCTCTCCTTAGTTTGTTCAGTGCCTTAATCTTCTCAATGTAATCTCTATTTAATAAAACAATTTTATGTTTGCACACAGGAATAGATTTTTAAACAAATAAAAGTTAGCTTACCATATCAGACATTCCAGGTCCTAAACGGTCGCACTCCTCCTTAGCATGAGCAACCAAAGACTTCACAAAAGATGAGTTTGTCCTCACAGCTTCCTGAACATCAGTAACCAGCTGAATGCAATCCTGGCATACATCCCCGCTTCCCTGGGCAAAGAGTGAAAGGAAACTTAAGTTGATGTATCTTCACACAGCACGTTTTAGAAGCTTCCGCTACTACTGAGTTTTAAAAGCTTCTTTGAACTATACACAAACCTTAACAAATATTCTATATGATACTTACAAGCTTGAGCTAATACGAATAGACAAGCTACTGCTGGTATGTGCACCGGCCACTAGATGGAGATTAGGCACCTGCTTGGCTCTGAAACCGAAGACCAGATACCCAATCTTCAAAATCTCTTGGTTTTGCTACAGACCACAACGGGAAGATTAAGTAAATACGGCGTAGACCTTACTTGCTCCACCCACAGCAGCTTGTTCTCCACCACTCGACTGTTTAACTCCCTTATCTAGGCTCTGCTATCAAGACTCAGCCTCTACTCACAAGTTCATTGTATCATCTAGTCTCATTTGTCAACTATTTGTTCTTTTCCAATCCAGTCTGTCACCTCTGGATTCAGAGACTTCTGAATGCCTCCTCTGAAGGGCACCGCTAGCCGATTACTCAGAACATGGGGGAATTCTTCTTCCTTTGAACACTACTGCCAAACTTGCTCTCAGAAGAAATTGTTTCCAGTAAGACCTGCTTGACTACTACAGTCCTGGATGGGAACAGCCTAGCACAAGACTTGTCTTTACAGACTGTGGTTGTTAATCCAAGATTATACATATGGTCCACAGGGGCTGCAGCTATCATTTTTCTTAGCTTTAAACCCACAGGTTAGGGAAAAAAAGTAGTTGCCTGTATGCAGCAGCACAAAATTTGATAAGACACAGTCACCCAGGTGAAGCACATCAGCTTGATCTGTGCCCAGTATAATAATCCCTTACCAAGAGTCATCAGTACGTTCTTATGCAAAGGAGCCCTGAAGCTCTGGAGCAAAAAAACATGCACTTCTCTTGCATGCTGGAATAGCACCACACCCTTACCTTAGACTTCTGCTTGGGTTTGTCCTGAGGGTAGAGGAGAAGAGGCACGTTAGCCATGAATGGGGATGCCAGCTCAGAGAAATCCAGCTCTGGTATCTTATTGGACTGGAGTTGTTTCTGAAGTTTCACTGCTGCTAGGTGCTTCTGAAGGGACTGGCACAGTGCGAGGGCACTACACACAGCTTCAGGTTTATCCTAGGGGAGATAAGATACATACGCAAAGCTCTAGACTGATGGGCACCTTTGTATGAAGTTCAGAGTAGAGAGTCAGTCAGCTGAAACATGATAGGAAGAGGAAACGTTCCACACAGTGAGGAAGCAGTCTTCAAATTCACACCACTAACTGCAACACCAGTGATTCATACAGGATTGAAGGGTCACATGCACAACCTTACACAGAAGGGAAATTCAGGCAACAGCACAACTTTTAATTCCAACAGTTGCAAACTGTTATCTACTTACTAGCTCCTCTTTGATCATATCCATGATAACTGGTAGGTAGGAATCCACCATTTCCTTGCACTCAGAGACCAGGCCTTGGTCAGGAAGAAACTCGCACGTCTTTTCCAAGTAAGAGCGGATCTCACCCTATAAAAGATGAGGCAGGCTACAGACTACCAAAATATGTATCTCTCAAACGCTCTTTCCATTCCCAAAATGCAAGAAAGAAAGCCCCCTAGACTCAGGCAGGTCCAGGCAGTTGGCAAGCAGAACTAGAATGAGGTTTTATATTATATGTCTATTTTTCTCAGTCCTGGACCTTTGATGAGACCCTGCCAAAGTGCAAACACGAAATACTGCCTGCAAGTCCTGCACGACACAGTCTTAGCAGCACAGAACATTTACATTTAAGAAGTGAACTTATGGACTAGTGGGACAATGATTTGCTTATACAAAGTACTCCCAGCTTCACAAAAGGAAAAGGGAAGAAGTGCCCACAACCAAAATAAAGTCCACTTGGTGTCATCATCCACTTCCACAGACTGCAGCATCCCACCTTTTACAACCGATGACCCACTGGCAGAAGAACAATTTTATCAAGCATCTACAGTCAATCGGGCATGTGTTAGAACACAAGAGGCTCTAGAATTTCTAAGCCAAAACAGGCTGTTTAAGAGCCTTTTCCCATGTACTCCGTCCCCTTTCAACATTTGCCACTTAGATTGGGAAAACATCATGCAGACTCCTACTCCGCCACCTCACCTTGTGATCTTGTTAAGATAATGAAATCACATAGCGCCTTGGGGCAAGGACAAGGTAAGCTCTGCTTACCTCAGTGCCATTATCCTTCAGAACCTTGCCAGCCACTGTCACAAGTTCCTTACACAAGTCACAGGGGATACTGCTCTGGAGAATGAAGTAGAGAGTTACTTTCAGAGAGAATTAAGTACCCGTAAAATGCAGTGTGCAAACAATGCAAAGAACGAGCACCACATTTGGAACTGAAGTTGAAGAAATACTGGCTGAAGCTGGGGTGGGAAGAGGTGTTTTTAAATAAACAGTGATGCTATTCGAAGCATGTCCAGCTCCAGTAAATCAACAAAGTATGAGGAAGCAGGTGTGCTACCACTTGCTCATTTCACCTAGTCCCACCTCCCTTGAAGCATTAAGTATATTGCCCCAAAAAGCCTTCTCCTGAACCTCTTTTACCTTACTCTTCAAAGAGTTCACACTTACTAGAAGTATAAGAACTTTTCAGGCACCTTCACTCATTTTAGTTGTGCTCCACCGTTCTGACACTCCTCCCTTCCTCTACTTTTCTATAAACTGAAACATATCTCAGCACAGATACAGTCAAGGTGGACTGAATGCAGGTGTAAGTAAAACTACTTTCCCCTCCCCTAGAAAATTGTGAAACAATGCCACAAGCTACAGCTACACATAGTAAAGCTGCACCCACATTTAGTACAAATGCAACTTGAAAAGTCACACTAAATGTAACATTTGTACCATCATTTACTGTCATGGCTTTCACAGTTCAGCATTTGCTGCATCTTTTGGGGAACATTAACTTAAAGAAAGACCTCACGAAGCATACAGCTTTTTTTGTAATAAGCCTATCAGTTTGGCATTCCTCAAGTTAAGAAACAGCTGTACGAATTAAGGGTCAGTTTAATAAAAAGGAACAAGCCTGAAATCCACCAGCTCCACTCCACACATTGCCCAGTGATTGTGCAACAGGTCACAGCAGAAGTCAGGAGACAAGTTGTGCAAGGCAGAGAAATGGAAAGCAACCTTTATCTAGCAACCAAATTAAGTATAGTAACCACACCATAGTCACATGTAGCACTTAGATCAGAGACTTGAAAAAATCTTCATCAGCATATAGAAATCAGCTACCCCAACTACAGGTGGGAAGAAGTCTTGGTAGTTGGTACTTACTACAGTAGGCTTGTTCCAGACGTTCTGCTGGCAGTGCTTCACTGCTCCGCACTGCGATGCTGTCTGAACACTCTGACACCATACCTCCGGACCCTTCACGCAGTCCTTCTGCCACACAACAGGGCTTGCCACAGCTGCCAAAGAAAGAATCATTGTTTCAGTTGCACGCTTTCATGATTTCAGCTCCAAAACATGCAGGTTAACACTGTACGGTGTAACCACAACCTCTCCAGTATGCCTCTCGGGTTTACTAACATTTTTAAGCACATTTCAATCCAGCAATTTTTGACTTGAAATGCAAGTCCCAAACACAGATTACACAGCCAAAAGAACTCAGGAAAACCTTAACAGTTGCACTTCGCTACTGAACCACCTGAGCCTCAGCACTTCAGCAGTCCACTCGCCCATCACCCACCTTTTGTAAAAAATAAACCACAAAAAAACCAAAACTCCACTTTGTCTAGCACACAAGAACTACCAGATAACTTGAAACAGAGAAAGTTCTCATTGCAGAAATCTACACTTCAGAGAGCTGATTCTCAAAAGCTACAGCCTCCCTGTTCTCCTGTCCTTGCAGTCCCTTCAACTCGAACCAGCAGTCACATCTACCCTGTAACTGTTGTCTGCATTCTTTCTCCCAGGTGAGCCACCCTTTTTCATACAGCAACTGACAGAGCTAGGAAACTAACTGGATTAGAAGCCACAACAATACACACAGTATAAGGAAGACTTAAGAGCCAGGTGCAGACCAAAACACTGAATAGAAAGTTTCAAAAAAAGGAAAGCAAAAGAGGGACAGAAAAGATGAGACATGTTCCATCAAATGGTTTTTAAACCCGCTAGATCTACTTAGACTTGTTTCCTCTTGGTCAGTTCAACTGTGCAGAGGAAAATTTGGGGGGGGGGGAAGAAAAAGAGTACAAGTCCTTGTCTGGACATCACCTCCCACCCCACACGGAATTGTCTCACAACCTATGAAGTTCTGAAGGAAAATACAGAATACCATTCCTGGACAGTCTTCCTAAAGAAGTGTAAAACATCTGCACTATTACTAAGTAACTGGTTAAGTTAATCTACCACACCTTTTAGCTGACTTTCCAAGCATTGTTTTTCCTTTGTGCTATCTGAACTGGACACCTGACTTCTTCCAGTTTTCTGAAACCATCTTGCCTGTCAGTAGGCTGTTTCTTCAGCAACCTCCTATGTTGCACTAACCTATGAAGAAAAAACTCCTAAAATCCTAGAGCAGACCGACTCCAAGGAAATCCACCGTGGCCTAAGCCTACAAGGCATGCTGTCAAAGTTCTAGGGAAAAAAAAGCCCATTCAAACCTATTAGCTGTTTAGGTGTTGTTTAGGAGCCATTATCATCATATCAATGCTGTTTGCACATCACAAAACACTGTAAAATTACACTGCCACCAAGAAGCAGGAATTAAGCTGTCTGATTCCTGTGATGCTTCTATAAGGTTATGACAGAGGAATAATCACTTTTCCATTTCTCACATCTGGGTTCTAAGCAATTAGAGGATCAACTCATTGGCCAAATTACCAGTGCATCTGCTAGGTACATAGCTACCGCATTATCAAACAGAGCCAGATAAACACTGCTTTATAGGTGGCATTCTGCAGCCTTCTCAGCGGTTGATTTATAAAGCCTGTTTACACTGGATTTCACAGGGGAATGACCCATTTATTTTGATAAAAACGTGCTTTGCATGCTTAATCTTCTACGTAAGAGCATGAAGTTTGCCACCCTCTTTCCCAGCAAAAAGCCTAGATTGCATATTGTTCTTCAGCAAGACAGCACACTGGGACTGCTTGTAAGACCACAGGAATAAGACTTCAAACCTTCTAGTAAGGTATGGCTAGCAAAATATTTACAGATGGCCTATTTTAAAATTACAGCATTATTGATGTGGAAGCACTAAGAACAGTTAAGTTTCAAAGTCAGACTGGTCAGCCAAATAGCTGTCAGCCCTGGCAGGATGACAATAACCAAGTATACATTTGGTTGAGGGAAAGAGTCACTCTTCCCTTTCAGATACCAGTATTGAACAGCTGTAGGCAGGCTTTGCAAGGCAGAGTCAAAGTTTAGTTGAAGTCAAGCAAGACCTTGACTTTAAACAGTAGAATTAAGGGCTTCCAACTATTTACAAGTATAGCTTTTAACCTATGCATTTAGTTCTGTAAATCAAAGAAATTACTTCCTCTTCCCTGTTTCAAACATACTGTAAAACTACAAAACAGTAATGACAGTTATTCCAAGCAGTTTCTCAAACTCTTGATCTAAGAGGCCATTTAAAACCCAAACTGAGCAATGCATGTCTAACTTGCACTGGTTTGATCTAGCTCTTAATGAACTTACAGTTTTTGTTTGGCTTTTTACTTTAAGATCCTGTCACTATATGACTTTTCAGATCCACACCCAGCTTCAGCAGAACATCTAATGGCCAGTCTTGTTCCTTCCGCCTCGCCACCTCTGACCTGGTCATTAAAAGTGCAGCACAAAATAAATACTACACTCCAGATTTAGGCTTACTTATCAGCTTTTTTGGCTGTACATCTTTAAGTTAAATTCCCTGCTGTATGGCTTCTTTATCAAACAGATGCTAATGCTCTGGCTTGCAGGACACAAAGGAGTATCAGCAGGGCATCGGGGTTTTGTCAGCTTATGACACTGAGACAGAAGCAAACCAAAGAGCAAGGCAGTAGTCCGAGATGCTTTGAGGTGAGCAGAGTACAGGCTGCAGATAATTCTGTTCAGAAGGAAAAGAAAAAGTATTAAAATTAGATTGATTTTTGACAGGACGTTAACTACTTCATGCCTCTGATTGCGCTGCTTCCCTGCATCATGTCTCACCAGCTTGAAAGGAGAAAGGAGTAATTTCTCACAAGAGATGTGCTCAGCTATATTTTGTTCAGATTCTGCTCAAAGCACTACCACTGGGCACAAAGTCACTTTGGATTTGAGAATAAGGACAGTAACGTTATTGCAGACCTCTACAGGACACCACAGACATCATCTCAGAAGAGCCTGAGACCAGCAGGAACAGTGAAGAACAAGAACCATGAAATGGTTCACAAGCCAGTGAACACTGGCAACTAGTTTTAGGATGCAAGTAAGCACCTCAAACACCTTCCCACTGGTATTATTTGAAGTCCTCACTCCTGCACATCATCATAGCAAGATGAAATGCCAATATACCTATGTAACTTTTCTGTCAAAAAAGCCAAAGAGATTCAGGAAACTTGAATCAGCTACACCTTAAGGATGACCACTTATCTACAGAAAATGGAGGAACAGCAGTATCCTTTCAGTTACAAAGGACACTGGGGAAGTTCTTTCCTTCTGAGAAGACAACTCTACCTTTGAAGCTTTCAGTACAGATCTGTCTGGTCAAACAGTGAGCAGGCAAATTTGTTTGTTAGAGCCATTTTAGAGAGCAGCTACAGAACAAAGCTGACGTGCACTAAGCGTGGCTTTGTTTCTTCCACCTTTCACAGTGACTTTAAATATAGTTAAGCTTGAGTGAGTTTATTCTGTATTACGTTGAAATATTTTTATTACATAACTCAACATCTAATACGAAAGGATGTACCTTCGTTGCAACAGTATCCACTCTCCCTTTCTGAATGTCCTGGGAAAAACAGAAACAAAACTAAAACAACTCTGCAAGATCTTAATTAATGCAGATTCAGCAAAGAACAGCCTGGAAATCCTTTACTGTTCCCACTACTTTTTCCTTTCACCTGCTCTCCTATTTAATTATGAAACAGCATTTTCCTCAGATATGTTACAACAAAAATAAATACACCAGTGAGATGTGTTAAGACCTTGTGCTGTTTCACAACAGAAGGAACAGGTTTGAGTCTTAACAGTTATGTTCCCTGTTCCTTCAGAATAGCCTCTGCTGCAAGAATAGTGACACCTTACTGTGGTATTTCACACCTCCAGCACAGTGGCAAGCCAAGAGAAAACAAAGCACTGTCAGTTACCTCACACAATTCTCAGTGTTTCCTGGATATTCCTTTATAGTTTTGTATGTGTTTAATATATTGTTCTTTATCTAAGGTCATCCATTTTTAAATAGATTTCTCCTTTCTCTGTGAATTAGCTCTCAACAGTCACACGTCATGCCTTGCCAAACCTGCCCCCTTCCCCAAAGCTCTTCCAAGTCACTCTTTAGAGCACCAAACAAATTAATCTGTGAAGACTCATCTCTTCACTGGTTCCTCCTATCTTGAACTGCTTTAGAGATGCAATTTCTTCAATCTTAGAAGGAACAGTCTTTGCTCCACCAAGTTTTTCCTAAATTAAGCAGCAAGAGAAAATGGAGAAGGAAGGAGAAGGGGGTGTAGAAATGCAATCTATGTACAAAGGGTACATCTTTCAGATGTGAAATACTTCAGCTTTCGGGCTTCTAGCCAAGCTGGCAGCCCGCAGGCACCCTAGGATCCTTGCATACACTTGCAGCTTCTCAAAACAAAAAAGATATTCATACCCACTCTGACCTCCCCGACACTCATGTCTGAGACAAGGGAAGTCATCTCCAGAAAAAGCATTGCCCCAGAAACACAGCCTGAAGCCCAACAACATAATCAAAACACTCCCAAGAGCTGAAGGGTAACAACAGAAAAGGAACCAGAAACCTTGGTTTTGAGGTCCAGGTCAGCAACCTAACACTGCCCGAACACCAGTAACGCAGTCCTGATGAGTGACAGCTACTGCATGCATGACACGGGCTCTGCCAGGAATTCACACAAAACCCAGTTTAAAGGCTGCAAAGATAAAGGGAAACCTGCGGCTTGCTCCCACAGTGCTACTATCCTACTTCAGTGACTGTGCTTTATTCCCAGAGACTTTCTTCAAAGCAGCAAATGCCAACTACAATCTCCTTCCTCAACACTAGGCATCTGGAATGGAAATGCTAACATACAATTGCCAGTTAGTGAAGTAGCAATGCCAGCCCTCTCAGACAATACCATCTTTTCTACTTGGAAAGCTTAGAGCCACACATGTGAAAGGACAGTTCAGTTCTTCACTCCTCTTTAGGCAACAGGAACATAGAAGGAAGCTTTTAATTGTTAGATTTGCAAGGACAGCTACTGGAAAATTGTTAGGTAATTACCTTTCCCAAGAATAACCTTCCTGTCCCTCAAGCATTTGTGTTAATTCTTTCACAGAGACCCTGCCTGGATTTCTTCCAAAGATCCTCAGAAAAACATCCTAACCAATCCCCTGCAAAACCGTACTGAATCTACTAACGAGACCTTCGTGATCGTGCTTAAAAGTTAACACCTTACATAAGCTTCTATGAAGAGGTATTCTATATGGGCCAGACCAGATTCCCTAAAGAGCGAAACGATAAACTAGAAAACTATCACCCAGAACACAAAGAAAATCAGCTTGAAGACTCAAGCCTCCTCCAAACCAAACTCCTAGGAAAACCTCAGTGTGAGCAGCATTTTTACAGACAAATTAACCTGTAGTTGGCAAGAAAAGGAAAGAGCTAAGCTGCTGTTCACTTTAGTGGGACAAAGTCAAACGCAGAAGGTAACCTGGGGTACCGTCAACTCTTATGCCTTCATGACAATCTCATCTGTGCTGAGTATATTAACATATTTGTCAGGAGGGATGCTCTTTCCCATGCTGTCCCACTTGGCAATGTTAAAGGCAGACCATTCATAATCTCCCAGAAACAGCCCACAGACCAAGTGAATGCATTAGTTTCTGCCATTCTGCACCCAGTTACTTACTGACTTTTCCCTGTTTCTTTTGAGAACTACAAAAACAAAGTGTGTTTGAGTTAAAGAAGTCAAGAGGGATCAACTTCACTTCATCGGATCTTACAAAGTGTTAGCAAGTCAAGGAGCAACCTCAACCTGAGGTTATCTGAAGGGCTCAGTACTCCACAGTTACTGAGTTCTCTGGTCAGTTAGTGAGTTCAAGTAAATTTCAAAAGTTGTAACCACACCACACACTAGTAACTCATGCCAAAGGTCTACTCTGCCTCTGGACTAGTGAGGCAGTAAAACGACCACAGTATTTGAGAGATTACATGCAATTTGCGAAAGAAACAGATGATATCTGGCTAGCTGTTATCAATACTGCAGACATCTGTTAAAAAAAAAATCAGTCTTCCTGTCCAATATCTACCAATCAAATACCAAGCTTGAAACATTTGTAACTAGCATAATTCACAAGAAATGGTGATTGATGTAATGCCATGATCAGGCTCCTCCTCCAACTGGGGAACTTGTTCTCATTTTGGTACACTACCTCTGCTGTAAAATTTGCTCTTAGCTCAAATGCTCCCTTGCTTCCCTCACCAGAAGACAAGCACAGTAGGAGGGGAAGTCTGTATACATACAGGCAATCACAGTAAAGACAGCGGAGAACAGGACAAGCCAAGACAGCAATATCAGCTCTACCATCCCAGTTACTATCAAGGTTGCAAGAGAATAACTTCCTCATTGACCAGAGGTTGCTACCTCCAGGGCCAAGCAAGCCCCGACTTCTGCCTGAGACTTTTGTACAACAGAATCTAGAAGAGCTATTTGGATGTTCAAGGGTATCTGGCAGACATCAGGAGTGAGTGGTCCCATACAGCATGTTGAAACATTCCCAAGAAATCATGAGAAGCATTTTTCCCTGCAGCAGATCCCTGTAGATATACACCTAAGTGTTTTGAACATACTTCTTGTCCATCTCCATTCCTTCTGTTTTGGATTGGGTTTACTTTTTTGGCCCCGGGGGAGGCAGGGAAGGACAGATTTCACACAAGCCTCTGCAGAAATTCTGTATTGAACATCACCCTTTCCCCAGGCAAATATATTCACACCACAAAGAACGGAAAAAATCTGCTAGTTATGCAGAGAGCCATGTCCATGAAAGACAAAATGCCTGGCCACAGGTTACACCGCAGCCCCAGCAATGTACAGGTGGAGTCAAGAGGCACCTAAAAACTTCAGGAAACAGAAGGGCAGCTCAAGACACTGCCAGGAAGAAACAGAAGAGTTGCCTCAGGAGCAACGCCCCTTTTCACACTGCTGCCAGAGAAGTGCTTTAATGCAGAATCAATGCCAGACATGGAAGAAAACTCCACAGGAAGCTCCCTCAGGGAAAGGAAAGACATCAGACCCCCACAGCTGAGCACAGAAAGCGTGCCAGAGGGATGAAAAGGGACATTTTCAAGAGTAGCTTCAGGAGGATGTAGCTTAGATACAGGAGAGCCTGGAAAAGGCAAACCGTGGTCCACAAGGTGAAAAAATAACCTAAGTTCAGTGATGAAGCAGTTGACAGCAGGAAAAAAGAAAGTGTTAGCCCCTAATCTCTGCATACTAATAGCTTGCATCTCAATATGAATGCAGTCAAAGGATTTTTAAACTGCTACATTTGGAAAAAACAAGCCTTGAAATTTCATCGCAATATTCATTTACTTTGCACCTCCAAGAAAGTCTCTCTATGCAGACTTCTACAGAAGTCGAGGACAAAGTTCAAGAACTAGTCAGGGTAAACAGTGTAAAAGAGAGACTCCTCGCTCCAGAGAGAAAGAAAAATACTGATATCCGAAATTAAACATTGCTCCCTGACCAAATACACAGACAAGCACTGCCTCAAAATATACACACTTCAAAGAAGACAGATGTACCACTTTTTAACTTGCAGTAGGAACTCTGATATATTAATAGCAGCAACTTAATTGCACACAAGAGCTGCTCCATAAAGGAAAAAAAATTAAACAGAAAGCGACCTGAGTAAATCCTTACAGGAAAAACAGACTCCTTTTTTGTCACGTAGTTCTAAGGCATTGCCCCAAACCTGCTTTGAAGAATCAGATCCAGATGTGGCATTGAAACAAAAACCCACTGGCGGCCAGTTGTACCAGGTCTTGCTTCCCCCACAAAGGAAAAGTCTTCCTGCACCTTATGTGTCTGGGTTTGAGGTGACATTATGCCATAACACCCTCCCTGAAATAGCACAGCCCAACCTCCCAGAGAGTCCCAAGTGACATCACTGTCACCTGATAGAGATACGGTTCAGTTTTGCTGACAAGCTCCCACTCTCTTGTTCCACCCTCTGCATAATCTGTTTTCAGAGTTCTCAGAACTGCTTCTCTGTGGTATGCTGAATAGCATAAACTGAGATCGCGAAAAGGCCGCGTACGACTTCAGAAGCTCTGCAGATGCAACCGCAACCAGGCAGAACGGCTTGCACAGCTCCTCCAGACACAACCAAGAACAACTCTTTCTATTTATACCTCTTCTGCAAACAAGGAGGAGAATGCGCAAGGGCAGGTTTACACAAGCCACATGACTGGCGCACTATCGAAGCACCACTTCATTATCTGACAGTCATAAGGTGCCTCATATTCACAGCATGTTCTGTTATTCCTCTAAGAAAACAGGGATATATGTTTTAGCTGTAAGATGCCTTCCACTGTTTGCCTAATTTCACCTACAGCAGTGGACTGCACCAGCCTAGCTTTTTTGTCAGAAACTACATCCCCAACCAGAACAAGCCTGCAAACTACAGAGCGTAGTTCAAGTTCAATCATCTGCCCTTTCCACCTCCTCCAGAAAAATTCAAGTCAGACTTCAATTTTGCTGTATCTGCTGGGAAGGAAGGAAGATTAAGTCTTCTATTTTACTGGGGTGGGGGTGTGTGTGTGAAATAATCACAACTTTTTACTTTCCACTCTCAGCTTAATTTTTATTTTACCGAGAAGAGGAAAAAAAATTCAGCTCAAGAGAAACTGAATGCTCTTTTAACTACACACCCAGCCTTCCTCCTTTCCTGGTGTCACAGCCAAGCAACAACTGAAGTGCCTATCAGTAGCCCAGAGATCCAGAGTCCTGCACACCCTGCTTTAATTCATTTGTGTCTCCCTTACAGGGATGATGCACAGAAGCACTGTAAGTAGGTCAACCAAAAACCCTCATGGCCTACGAGTCCTGCTGCAAGCCAGCCAAGTAACTCCATTAGGATATGCCAAGGGTGGCTAGGTTTTGATACAGCTAATTAGTTAGCTTTATAGACAAAAACGGCGTTTCAGGACATCACAGCAAAGTCTTCAGAAAAGTCTACACGATCCTATTGCAGGCGAGTCAACTAGTAGTCACAACAGGACTTTGGTGAAAAGAGACAGGCATTTATTTGTGTTAAAACAGTGACTTCCTAAAGAAAAACACACCTAACAAGTCGTCTGCTATGCTTACTTGCATACCCATGCCTTTAACAGGTAGACCAAGCTTAACTCTCATTGCTAAACTGGTTTCTCTACAATTTCCCTAAACATACTAATGGGAAACCTGGTGAATACTTCAAGGCAAAACCTTTTCACTTTCAAAGCACATGAAACTACAACAATTTTAGCAATTCAGAAACAGTCCCTATAAAAATGGTAACTGATAGCAGTTAATTCAGTAGAGACACAAGTCATACTATTAAAGCAGATAAAAATGCAGAGCAAAAGCTAACATTTGCTTTCTTTCCAGCATGAAAAGTCTGAGATTCTCCATTAAATTATCCACATACTAGTATACCAAAAAACTGCACTTAAGCACAAGAGCGGCACACAATTGCACGAGATCTCCGAGGCACAGTTTACTGCAGCTCGCCAGTTGGTTATTCCTACTGCTTTTGAACAGCTAGTCAGGCTTTTTTTTTTTTCAGTTGACTTGTAAAAACATTGCAGGTTAAACTGGGAAGCAAATAAGCTCTAGGCTTAAAATTGTGTTATTTAAAGGAAAATTCTCAAAAAAAGTTGTGCACATCACTGTATTAGACCTTTAATTTCGGTGTTTCTAGCTATTCCATACTACAATCCGAAGGCGTATCACCCCTCCGGTCAGCCTGTGAATCGTTTCTGTAGCACTGTCTAGCTTCTGCAAAGTCCAAAATGGAAGCACTGCCTTTTCTAACCTCTAGTCCTAAGGCTAAAGGCAGTGTCAGTTATTCCCCCACAACGGCCACCACTTTCACCTCCGCAATGACGGGTAATAAGGCAGCGAGCAGCAAAAATAGTGGAATTTTCCATAGGGACTAGGAGACTCTAATGAAAATGTCTTGTCACCTGAAAGAGAATTAATGCCCATCTATCCCTGCAGAGCCAAAGACAGACACAGCGGCTGGCAGAAATGTATTTTCTACCAACTGCTCCTGGCTCTGGGAGGGGACAGAGGCTCCCGGACGGTGCCACGCACGGACACAAGCTGATCCTCGGGAATGCGTTTTCCTACCCGCGGACGGAAAGGTTGGCTTCTCACAGGGGCTTCCCCCTCCTCCCTGCGTTTACCTGGTCGCTACTCTCGCGTGATTCCCCTCCTCTAAACGCAGCTTTTCCACCACAGCCGCCCTTAAATCACATCCTTAAAGCCCCGCTTCCCCCCACCCCCACCCACCGGTACCGGCCGGACCGTTAGGCCCCACACGCCGGGCTGCGGCATGCCCGCGGTGGCGGGGCCCCCTCAGGACGCTCCCCGCCCCGCCACCCGTATCGCCGCCTCCTCTCCCTGTGCTTTCGGCAGCTGAGCCCGGCAGCTCCTGCTGGGGGAAAGATAAGGCGACAAACAGCTCAGGGCCCGCCCGCCCCCTCGCCCTCCTCACAGCGCCGGCCGCCCTCAGGCCGCCCTCAGCCCTCCCCCCGCCCGGGCAGGCCCTCGGTACTGAGGGAACGCCGACCACCGGGGCGAAGCGGGGCGGAGGCCGGCCCGCTTACCAGCCACCAGGAGCCCGAGCAGGCAAAGGAGCCGTGCCGCCATACTCCCCGCACCCGCCTGCAATGCGGCGCCACCGCCCACCCTCCCCGTCCCTATATAAATGCTGCGCCGGGCGCCAGCACGCATGCCCGGCCGCCGCGCGGCCCCACCCGCCCGGCTGCTGCGCATGCGCGGGGGCGGGAGGGAGGGAGAGAGGGAGGAGGAGGAGAAGAAGAAGAAGAAGAAGAAGAAGGAGAAGAAGGAGGAGGAGGAGGAGGAGGGCGGCGGCGGCGGTGGCGGTGGGGGGTGTGCGCGCGCGCGCCGGGTCTCCTGAGACGGGCGCGAAATGGCGGCGGTCGGTGCGGTAAAGCGGGAGCCGCGGGTCGCGGCTTGAAACGGTCCCACCTGGCCGGGGGAAAGATCCAGCCCGCCCCACCACCACCACCACCCCCAGCCCGGGCCGCAGAAGGCTCTGTGCGCAGCGCCGGCCCAGGGCCCTCCGCTGACGGTGCCCCTGAGGCGGTGGGAGCACGGTAGGCGGCAGGGCCGCCCTTGCTCCTCCGAGGCTGGTGATGGCGCCTCACGGAGGTGCACACCAGCGAGGGGGAGATGTGCTACGCCCTGTTCCGTGGGGCTGTGGTGGTGAAGGGTGCTTGTTTTAACGTAGCTGTGCTTCACAGGCTCGTGCTCCCTGGCAGCTGCGTATCACTGTGGTGGAAAGGAACAATAATTAAAAGTGCAATTAAGAAGGACAGAGTTGACTTGGTATATCCCAGCCTCTTACTCCTGCTGCGTCCTTTGCACTGATTCAGCCAACTGGAAGAACAAACTAACCCAGAATAAAATGCAGTGTTTTCCTGTTGGATGAACAAACCAAACCAGCTCAGCCAAGGGCCAGAGCCAGTCCCTTGCAGGCAGAAGCCAGGCTCACCAGGACTGCACAGAGCTGCTAGATGGGCTCCCCTCTTCTTTTAAACCTGTGCTTGGTGCTTTCTGTTGCTGGAGGAAGGGTCCCAGTAAACTCCTCACAGCCTGGTATCCCCTGAAGCCTCACCATAACTCGCCAAGACTCATCGCATTTGAAGTGCTCACGATCTGTGGGGCTTATCCTGCACAGTTTGTGAGGGTCTCCAAGGAATTGCCCTTCATCTAAGGGCATATGCAGTATTACCATGTTAGGTGCCTACCTACGTGTTCGTTTTTCAAGGACCAGACTTGATAACATTTAAGGTTGACTTGCAGTTTAAAGGTTAGGAGGAAGTGGATCTGTTCCGTTTCACTTTGCCAGCCTATACCAAACAGGGTAATGCACATTTCTCCTCTTCTTAAGATCTTTTTAAAATTAAAAGCCAAGCTGAGAAGCCACTGTGGGAGGCTTCTTATCTCGCTCGTCTTTGCAAGACACAGCAGGAGAACTTGATGCTTCACAGGGCCTTTGCCCCCTACCAGTCAACACAGCTTCATTCAGAGCCTCGCGAGCCTCTGCTATCCCCTCTGTCAGGAGCCAGGGCTCTTAGGTAATTCGCAAACTGGAGCCAGATGCCCCTGGACTGAACCAACCAGGCAGAAAGCCACCCAAAACAGCAATTTTGGCCAGACTAAACAAGCAACCTTTACTCTTGTGCTAAAGACACATTGCCTAGGCAGGGCCCAGCGTGCCTCTCTTATCTGTGAGTGCACACAAAGTGTTGATGAGGCACCTTGTCTTTCTAACTGGCAGTTGGCTACTAGCTTAGGAACACAACACACACACACAGGTTTGTGGTTCAAGCACTGGCCGTCTGCCATTGACAACAGGACCGTTTGCAAGAGTGAGAAACCCCAAAGGGCAGCTCAGCCTGACAAGGCCATGTCCAGCTCACAGACATAAGGAGCAACTGCATGAAGAGGGCATGAGCTGCAGCAGCCTGCTGTCTGCCTACCACCTGCTTTTGCTTAGCTTCTGCTCAGATTTGGGGTTTTTCCTGAAGATAAAATTCCCAGATGAGGTGTCAGATGATGCTTCTTAGGAAGCACCGTGGCTTGTCTGAATACACTGTCTGAATACAGCTGAATCACTTTGCTGTGGCTGGGAGAGAAGGGGGCCTTCCCAGCCTAAACTTGATTTTTAGCCCCATTTTCTGGGAGGCACATGCTCTGCACAGAGAAAGTGGGTAGGAAGAGCCCATCCTCCCTCCAGCTGGAAAACCGCGGCCGAGCGAGGGACTGTCCTGCTGCAAAACACGACTCGCTTCCCAGGGGCCTGCGTCCAAGAGCACTGCCTCCCCTACCAACCAGTTGGACTGGGCTCACAGCAGAGCCTGGCTGGCTGGCTCCAGAAAGCCTGATTCTCAGTTTTGTCATGCCTACGGCACATAAATTCCTTGCGCCGTCACCTCACCCTCCTCGAGCCCAATTCTCTGCTTTGCATAAGCGGCGTGCGCGAGGCATCTCTGTTTGGCAATCCTGGGAGGCCAGCCAGAGGCCCCTGCAGGCCCTGGTTTTGCAGCCTGCCGCAGCCAGCTCCACAGGAGAAGTGCTCTCATTGCAAAAAAATAAAACAATAATAATAATAATTAAAAAAATTAAATAGAGGCATTTTCTGCAGCAGCCTGGCTTTTGGACCATTTTGCATTTCCACTCAGGCTGCAGCAAGACATCAGAGAAGCAGCACGACCAGCCACAAATTCCAGCCTGGCAGCATTGGGAAGAGCCTTGAATGCGTTTGAAGGTTCTTCCAGCCCAGGCAGGAGCAGCTTCCCTATGACTCACAAACAGTTTGGCTTGTGGGTCCCGGCACCCTTCCTCGCCACTAACAGGCTGCAGAGAGACAGCTCCCACTCTGATGTGCTTCTCAAAGCAGAAAGCATCAGAGGATTTTCTGAACAGGAAGGCAATGCTGCAGCTCGATGACACCGGGAGGGAACAAGGCAGGTGGGACAGCACGGCGTCCCCTCCCTCCCGGTCCTGGTGCTCATCAGCCCCAGTGCTGAGCTGCACGAGCTCCACGACACAGTGAACCCCCACACTGCAGAAGCAGATGGTTCTTTACTGGATTAGTGGCCTGGATCAGCCCAGGGTGCAGAGAGCACCACGCCACAAGCCAGCGGGGCTGTGGGAGTGAGATGGCAGCAACCATCCGCGTCTCGGGCCCTTGTGTCAGTACAAACAGCCACACGCTCTGCCCAGCCCAGTGAGGCTTTAGGAGTGATGCGTTCCTCTCCCCGGGCAGTTTTTCACCTGGATCCAGTTCGCTTGGCTGAGTGTTCATGGCATCACAGGGTGAAAGCAGTTCAGGACCATCCCCTTTTGGCAGTTGCACTGCAGCAGAGCTCTCAATCAACACAGGCATGATCGCGGGCCACGCTCCTTCCCACATTCAGCTCAGCCACAACTTAATTATCAAAAGGGATTGCATTAAGCGCACTGGGTTTTCCAAGCAAAGCGTAACATAAAGCCTCCAATCACTGCAACTAATTCTCATTTCTGTATTTCCTTTGTCAGCTGTCGCAAGTTTTACATTTTAGTTACAAGCTGCATTTTGTTTCAAGGTTTCTTCAGCATTTTAGGTACTACTTACAGGGATTAGACCCCTGTTGCAAGGCTAGCCATATCCCAGGGCAACTGTTTCTTCAAACCAAGTAGATCAACACAAAGAGAGTCAGCAGCCATTAATGCTTTTGCCCTCGTGAACCAGGATTTCTGATCAGCGCCGGGTTGCCAGAAAAGCAGATGATTCTTCCTAAATGCAGGGGAATCAACAGTGCAGTGTCATGTCATAAAGCCCATGCTTTAAAGGATACAAACAAAAGTGCCAAATCCCATCCCTGCTCTCATTGTGTCATCTTTTCGGGGTTGTAAGAGTAAGAAAGCAGCCAGGCAAACATCTGCGACAACCTTTGAAGGAGGAACAATTCTCCTTTCCATTTATAAAAAGAAAGCCAAGTCATATGTTTTTCTGTAAATCCTACTTCCCTCCAAAAAAACAACCCCAACACATTACAAATATACATCTAGGTTACTCAGGAAGAAAATAAAGGAAAATTAATAATGGAGTTCATATTTTTTCTAATATATATATTTATATATGTAAGAAATCCCAAGAAAATAAAGTCTGACAAAGCAAAAGAGGAGGATTTGGGGACGCTTTTGGATCCTTCTCATGTTAGGACAGACAAAAAGCTCCCCAGCAGCCCCCAGGAAGCATTACCCCTTTTCTTCCCTAGCTTGTCTATAATGATTCAGGCTTACTGGAGGTATAACAATATAACATTATAAAGATACGACGACTCGGGCTGCTTACTGGGAGGTAAGATCCTCTCCAGTCAGAGCAACAGGCTTCATGCTTTTTAGGGTTTCTGCAGCAAAAGCTAGGAATGAGCTGAAGAGTACCCTCACCCATGCCTGCCCATCACTGCCCCTCCCTCAGTCTCCTTGTGCTGTTGCATCGAAGCTCAGCACCATTTCCTAGAGCAGCCAGGTCTTTGCAGGCTCGTCTGTCCCACAGAAGAGCCACTTTCCAGAAGGTGCTTTTAACGTATCACCTCTTATAAAAAAAAAAAAAAACAAACCCCACAATCTTTTAAAAATCATCACAGCCCATTTCTAACAGCTGGCCCCTTGCAGAAAGGATGGCATTGCAAAAATAAGCAAGTTTTCAGTTTGGGTCTTTGAGGTCTGGGGTGGAGGGGAAAGCACCACACCCAGCCCTGGCTGACCCCCACTCCACACATTCCCTGGCAAGCTCCTGGGGCATCCATGGGGTGGTGTTGGGGCAAACAACGAAAGACCACAGTTCTTGTCAGATTCCCAAAGGAGGCACTTGCAGGGCATCTTGCACGCACCCCAGAGAGTGTGCTGCCAAGCAGCACATGGATTTTGTGAAATGAGTATCAAACAGCATGGCCAGGCCTTGCCATTAACTCAGTGCTCGCACGGGGACCCCATGTGTGTAGGGTCCCTCCTGCGCTGTAATTTTTGGTGCAGAGCAGAGAACACCTTCCCTTCACAGAGCCCTGGGGCAGAACAAGTGTTGCCGCCACATGGCTCCATCCTCAGAGAGCAAAACTGAGCATTGCTAAGGTGTCGCAGAGCAAAGTCTGATATTCCTCTTTCCCGTGCATTCACTCCAAGATGAAAGGCAACGCGTTCCCCATCCTCATCTTCCACCTCCTCTTTTACCTGCCCATCACCTTTGGGTTTGTCTCTGGTCTCGACACAGGACCGGCAGCTCCCAGTGCCACCCTCTTGCTTTTAGCACTGCCAGCCAGAAATGGGCAAAACTTGCCTGCCAAAACCAAAAAGCTTTTACAAAACATGGGGCTGAGTTCCTTTTGTTTGCTTTCTGTTTTGTGGGTTTTCCAGGATTACACTTGGAAGCTCTAAGGGCTTTTTCAGCAGTGCAGACTATTTCAATCCAGCCTTTTCACAGCAGACAGAAAATGTGCTTTGACTCGGTTCAGCTCACGTGGAAGTGATTAGGTGATCACGGGACTCTGGGAGCCATGGCTTAAAGAAAAAGCACAAAGTATTATAGGCTTTGCAGAGAAAAAATAAGAGTTGGCAGGGGCCAAAAAGCTGCAAGGGCTCCTGTGAGGAACAAGACTGCGAAGACACCCATCCCCCAGACTTCATGCATACAGTTTCCTCCCCTGTTTAAACACCTACTTTCTCTTCACTCATTATCCAAAGCAAAAGGGAAGGCACCGAAGGGAACATATTATTTGGGGAAGAAGGTACAAAACAGAAGAGTTTGAACTGAAAGTAAAACCCCAAGTAAGCTGTCCTCGAAAATTTGGATGAGCAAATATGGCGTTAGCTGGTGCGTAGGGAAAGGAGTAGGAATAGACGAGGGAGATCGTCTAGTCCAAGAACTTAATAAGCAGCCCCAGAAGCTGGGCAGGGATCCAACGGGGGCCGCCGCTTGCCTGCTCGCTGTGCTGTTGCAGAGTCTGCTGTCCCTTTTCTAGGTCACAAACTCAGGAGGCATAGGGCAGCATCCCTCTGCACGTGAGCTCGCCTCAGCTACGCGCTCGTGGTTGAGGATATTTAAGCCAGGCAGTGGATTTCAATTAAGTTTGCAACAGCAGCTAACCGCTGGCCAAAACTTGCATGAGTTTGGATTAATCAAAGTCACGACGACACAGTGGGGGAAGTGGCGAGTCCAGCTACTGTGGCTTCCACCGCAAGGTTTTTCATCATCTTACGATCACTAGTGACACACAACCCACACCCAAAGCCATGGGCATCTGAATGGTTGCCCTCTGCCCTCTTGTAAAAAGGCTAAAAATACAGTCAGAGACTCAGTCTCCCTCTTCCACTGTCCCGGCTAAGTCTCGGGCTTAAATGGTTGGGAGCAAGTTGCCACTGCAGTGTTCATCCCCTGCTTGCTCCAAGCCTGACAGAGAGATCCCATGTCAAACTTCCTGAGCCTCCCGTTTCTTCACCTTCCAGTTTCATAGAGCAAAAGCATGTTTCACACCAGGAAACGAAAGCCAGCTGGACTGCCGCACAAGTAGGGCAGACAGCTACAATTCAACGCCTTTGGATTTCATGGGAGGATTCAACGTCACTCTTCCCTGCTCACAACCTCCCCTTCTGTGTCCTTCCCACCGTTCACCCGACAACAGCCAGGGAAACACTCGAGCATCTCCTCAAAACAGCAAACACAGGGCCATAGAGATGTCTTATGGATTCCACAGGCAGTGCTGTGGCTAATGAGTTAGTGCCAGCTTGCAGCCTGGTTTTCCGCAGCGATCACAATTTCCACAATTATCACCTAATGTGTGTCTTTGAGACTCGCTCCTCACCTCTTCTCAGAAATGAACTGGTGCAGCAAAGGGTTATTTTAACCATCAATTTGCAAATCACAGACCTGAGACAAGTCAGCGCCACATACCCATGCAAGCTCAGCTACAGCGAGGAAACAAGCTAGATCAAAACTCACCCTTCTGCTGAGCTTTGTTTGCCATGGTGAACGTCAGAGGAGAAACAACACCCCTCTTATCCATCCCCAGAGAAGGGCAGAGAAGCGTAGGAGTTAGTTCTCCACCCTGGGCACTGTGATCCGGCCAGCTGCAGAACAAAAGCATGGCTGAGCCCATAGAAAAGAGAAAAATGCAAGAAACCACTCTGTAAAGAACAGCAAACATCACTGCTGGCTTAACACACACTGGGTCAAACCCACCACTTGTGAAATGACAGAGAGAGAAACCAACTCAGGACATCTCAGGAGCCTGTCACCAACCTGATACTAGAAAAAAAAAAAAAAAAGAAAAAAGAAAAAAAGAAAAAAGAAAAAAAAAGAAATAAAGGGGAGGGGGGAAGGAGACATTTCCCCTCCCTTTCCCAGTTCCCTTTATCAGGCCACACTGCAGCTGCCCTTTAAAACTTATCCAACAGCTGCTTCCCCTCAGGTTGCAATTTTTTTATTCAGCTGTGGCTGCTCTTTCTCTCTGTGCTCCTTTAGTTGGACAAGGTTCAGAGCCATGTTCTGTCCTTGCTAACAGATCTGCAAATGAGAGTTAATTAACCCTGAGAGATTTGGAGACTGTTTTTCCATAAAAATAAGGATTATCAGGTTTGAGCTGCTCCTACTTCACAGGCAAGCTCAGAAAGCAAGCAGGTTTTGTTCTTACTTGGTTTTCCTGATGCTGCCTGGGGCAATCACAAAATATGTGGAATTTATAGTGATTTCTAACAAAAGTGTCTGAGTTTCCCCACCACCTTTTTCTAGCTTGTTCTGAGAAGCTGGTCCGATGACAGCCTCTCTACCAGCAGGCCAAATTGTTCTCTTGCTGCACCCCAAGAGCATCGTGTAGTGGTGGTTCCTCCTACAGGTGTCCACACAAAGTGGGTGACCTCCAGGGTGGACCTGGTCCTTCTCCATGAGACCTATGAGTTTTACACCAGGAGGGTCCTGCCCTGTGTCACACACCATCTCTCGTTCCACAACACGCCCTTCAAGTGAGACCCACCGTGTCCAGAGCTGCCAACGTGGAGAAGTGTGTCTCATCCTTGCAGGCTGCCAGGAATGCAGCAGTGCCATTTCCTCGGTGTAGATCTTCCATAAGTCCAGCTACAGGGTTTGGCTGACCCTGTGGACATCCCAGTGAAGTCCCCTGGCTTCTGGGCAGATACTGGTTCTTGGGTTTTGATCTGTCTGCTCTGGTGCTTTTGTTTCAGCTTCTTCCTTGGAAAGGCCCTAAGCCATTGTGACCAAGGCTTCAAAGGTCCTGGTACCTGTATTGTGTGTTAAAGAGCAAGGATTTTGTTATCACCAAGCCAGACAAGTTTTCCAGGCAGAGGTGTTATCTTCCTTTTGTAAGCAGACCAACAAGGCTACAGCATGACTATTATGGGATTGTCAGAAGCCACCATCTGTCCTTCTGCAAACAGTGGCTGTGCTCCGGGAAGAATTAAAGCACTCCCCCCACCAAAAAAAAACCCTGGCAGCCAAGAAAAGTGGTAGCAGTCACGCGCAAGAGCGAGCTCCAGTCCTTCAGCCAGCGGCTGGAGAATCTCAAACCTGAAAGGTATTTCAGAATGGGATGAATTATGTGTGTCTGGACAGGGCGAAATCAGGTTCCTGTGGGTTCCCAGTGATGTTCAGAGTGAAAGCATATGCCTGAACTCGTGCCAGAAGGGGCTGCCCTGTTGTCTCTTGCAGCCTGGCCACGTGCTCCTGCCACTTCCCTGTCTAGGAACAGACTGACCCTGAGTAGATCTGGTCAGCTCCTGATCCAGCTAGAAACTCGCCCTGCCAAGGAAAATCAATAAAAGGCAAGTTTTCAGGCTCACGTTGCTGCAAATGACAGCAAAGAAGGGAAAGGGAACATGTGCCAGGGACAGAAAGAGAGCACAGGATGGCCTCTTCCATGTCTTAGGTGGATTTAAGCACATCATGAAATTACAGGGCAACAGAAAAGACGAGGTACAAAAAACACACCAGGGTAAGGAGATGAGCCGCATCAATAAATCTCATTGATGAGAGCACTCAGCTTGAGGACCCTCTTCCAGCCAGAGGTTTCTCAGAGGTTTCATCAACGTTTGGGAACATTTTGATAAAACCACACTGCCTCACAAATGTCTTGGCACCAAGGGTTTGGCTAAGATTAATAAGTCACTGTAGCCAGAATTTCTTTTTGTACTCTTAAGACCATCTCATGATGTTCTTCTTGAGGAGCAGAAGAGGACACCCTGCAGCAGGGACCGTCCCTGGCATGCACTTTGGTGTGTGCCTGTGTGCCAGTATTACACCACCAGTGGGAGTTAGCAGCTAAAATGCCATGTACCAAAGCTAAATCTTCTAGTTTTATAGCACAGGCTTTGGAGAAGCACGGAGAAAGCTTGGTGCAACCTTGCACAGCCCATTGCAAACACCTGCTCGGCCGTGGAAACATCCCAAGCAAAGCCCAGCAGGCTGCACTGCTGAAGAGCTCAGCACATACTGCGTGCTGACCACCCAAAAACCTGAGTCACCCCTGGGCTTTTTGCAGTGCTGAGTACTCGGTAAAATGCAGTTCTCACTTCTTTCGGAAGGGGGAAGATGCAATGTCATGGTTTTGCAGGCATTTCCTCTCCCGCCAAGGCTCAGAGAGGGTAACTCGTGCCGTTAGCCCAATCGGCTTCTTTTCACCTGGGGTTTCTCTTCATACGCAGGCTGGTCAGAAAGAAAAGCCCGCTATCAGTCTGTGTCAGTCTCCCAGCCGTCAGCATCAGGCAGATGGAGCTTTATTTGGTTGATCCTGGATAGAGTTCCCTCCCTTGAGCGGTGTGTTGGGAGACTGGGTGCTCAGACAGGGAGTTTTCTGCATTTCTAGAGAGCAGGGAGACTCGAATTTCACCGGGCCTAGGATGCTGCTGACCCCACTAAGATGCTGACAGGCACCTTATAGCATTTTTTGCCCTGCAGTGCAGCTCCAAAGTCAACGGCACCAGTACGAACACACTTGTGGTCTCTTCTCACTCGCCTTCTTTTCCTCTGTGCCAGAGACTTAAAAAGCCAAACCAGAAACCACAAGGCTTCCTGCTCACCGGGGAGAGCATCAGCCTGGCCTTGCTGGCTGTCCCCGGGATGGGGACACGAGGAGCGTTTTCTACTGGTGTCACTATTTTAAGGTCTGCCAGCCCCTGTTCTCACCAAATGTCCCCCTGCCTCTGCCACTCTCATAGTGTCAAAGTGAGTCTTTGCGTTGCAGGCTTGGGAAGTGTTTGCAATGACTAAAACCAAACTTCTTTATTTCACCCTCAGCAGTTTTAGAGAAGCAGAATTGAAAAGGGAACAGAAAACGCGGAGCAGGGTCGTTTGCACATGTTGCATGGGGGGGCTGCAGTGAGGGGAGGACGTGCAGGGGTCGGCCGGAAGCACGTTGGCTGTGAGCGCTGAGTTTCCCACCAAGCTCCCACCCTAATTATTTCCATTTGTTTTAAGCATACATGCTGGTGGGGGAGAAAAAGATCAACTGAAAATCAGTCTGGGGAGCTCAAACGCTGGGGTTTGCTGGGGCTGCACCAGGCAGTTTGCCTACAGAGGACAGCTGGGAAATCAAACATCTGAAAGCAGCCATCACCCAGATTCTGGCTAGAAACTGGCCACGTATCAGTTCACTGTGAACAGCAGCGATTCCTTCCTTGGGTCATTTGCTGAGCAGAGGGTGGCCTGAACAGCTGGCCGTGGGGAAGCGCCATTGTGCCAGACAGCGAGCGTGGTGCTGCTGTTTCCCTTGCAGAGCCCTTGGCCTGCTGCCCCTGCAGCAAATAATTAGCTTCTTTAACAGACCCAGGCCCAGATGTTGTTAGTGAGTCAGGCCTAGCCTACCGCAAATGCTCCTGGTTTATGGATCGCCCTTTCCACGCTGTTTGCTGGCCATCGTCACCCCCAGCCCCTGGGTCCTTCTCAACAGGGCTGCTGTTTGGGCTTGCTGTCCTCTTCTACTTGGTGGATGCTTTGCTTTCTCTTCTTCGACAGCAATGCAGGCAGCACCTTTCCCTCGAAAGCTGACATCGTGGTGTCGGGTCCATCACTCTGGTCTGAAACACCCGCCTGGGAGGGCTCTGCCAGAAGGAGAGGCATTAAAATTGAGAGAAAGGCTCCTGGTGGGAGCAGAGATGCCAAGAGAGCAACGGGCGCTGTGAGGCGAAGGCAAGGGTTGGGCAGGGAGTGGGCAGGAGCCAGAGGCTTTTTGTTTCATCCGAAAAAGAGAGGGGGAAGGAGGAACCCAAAAAAGCAGATGTGGGCGCTGGCCACACTCACGTTCCCCCTGCAGCTTGCAGGGCCGGGAAGTGCGGCCTCCCTGCACACGGCGGCAGCCGGGGGTTCTGCCGGGGCCGGGGGCCCGGGGCCCGGGGGGCTCGGCTCCCTGGGAGAGGACCCCCTCGCCGAAACCAAAGCCGGCGCTGAGGCAGCCCCCGCTCCCAGTAAGGCCTGCGGCTGGGAGACTGGGCACCAGTTTGCGGGTTAATCGGGTCCGGCGTGCCGCCGCCAGGTGGCGCCAGGAGCCCGCAGCGGGCAAAGGGCAACGGGCAGTGGGCAACGGACAACCAGCAGCAGGCAACGGGCAGCGGGCAATGGGCAGTGGGCAGCTGGCAATGGGCAGTGGGCAACGGCAGCGGACAAAGGGCAACGGGCAGTGGGCAATAGGCAGCAGGTAGCGGGCAAAGGGCAGTGGGCAACAGGAAACGGGCAGCAGGCAAAGGGCAGCGGGCAATGGGCAGCGGGCAACGGGCAGTGGACAGCGGGCAGCGGGCAAAGGGCAACAGGCAGTGGGCAACGGGCAGCAGGCAATGGGCAGCAGGCAACGGGCAGCAGGCAATGGGCCGCAGGCAGAGGGCAACCAGCAGCAGGCAGCGCGCAAATGGCAGTGGGCAACAGGCAGCAGGAAACAGGCAATAGGCAGTGGGCAAGGGGCAGCGGGCAGCGGGCAACCGGCTGTGGGTAGCAGGCAACCGGCAGCAGGCAGCGGGCAGCCAGCAGCAGGCAGTGGACAGCAAACAGCAGGCAGTGGTTAATGGCATCTTGCTTGTCCGCAAGATGCTGTTAAAGCACTGAGTGTCACAGTCTGGCTTTTTTATAGTCTTTGGGATGGGACAGGTGAGCAGCGGAGAAGGTGAAATACCTCTGTTTGCAGGGACATGGGGAGAGGTTTCCCGATAGGTGGGTGTCATGGTTTGAGCCCAGCTGGCAGCAAAGCCCCCCGCGGCTGCTCACTCGCGCCTCCCCACCACACTGGGATGAGGAGAAAATGTAAGGAATCACGGTGGGACAAGAACAGGGAGGGTTCACTCACCATTTATGGTCACGGGCAGAAACAGACTCAGCCTGGGGAAAAAAATGAGTTTAATCAGTCATCAGTCAAAGCAGAGTAGGATATGGAGACACAAAAAGCCAGATCTCGAAACACAAATAAAATCTCCGCTCCGGCCACCTCCCCCCACCCCGCTTCCTCACTGACTCCCAGTATCTGCATAGGTGTTTCTCTCACATCCCCCTCCTCCCTCTGCTGCAGGTCCCAACGACCGCTCTGTATGTTACCGCAGGGACGCATCCGTTGCGCCCAAACGGCCCAGCCTCATCCCCAGGTGGGGCCACCTTGGAGCTGGGGGAGCTTAGAGCAGCTTCTGACAGGGGCCGCCTGCCTGTGCAGCCCCTGCCCCTGCTGCCAAAGCCCTGCACAGACCCCACACAGTGGGTTTGTGTTTAATTATTGAAAGATGATTTAAAAAAAAAGAGCCAGAAAAGTTTCAACTGGTAGTTCTGCATTCTGGTAAGCAGGATAGCCTTGGCGGAGAATGTGAAAACACCCTTGTGAAGTGTACGTGGGAAGGTCTTCTGAGACGAAAAGGCCAAGGAGAGGTGGGTCGGTGATTGAAATGGCATCCAGCCCTTGGAAGAAGAACAGGGTTTTCACGCTGATGCCTTCCTCCTATCAGCTCACAGCCCGTGAGACATTAAAGCTGTTGTCAAAGCGCCTGGGAGTGTTTTTCTTGAGAAGGTCAGGTACAGGTATCGCGCACTCAGCTAAAAACGGAGCCATTCTTCCACTCGAGCAGGGCATTGCCTGCTTGTCCCTGGTGGCCTTGGTGCTCTGGGATGGCTGTGCATGCACCCACGCACATGCTGCTGCCGGCTCTGGGGGTGAGACACCTGCACCCTGGCACTGAGACAAACCTTCTCCCTCTTCGCACCTGGCCAGCTCAGGCTCTGTGCTGCATATTTTAGTTCAGTGTGAGCACCCGCGTGGCTTTATGTTCCCAATCCCTTTTGCTAGGGGAACTACAGGGCTAAAGGAGGCAGAGACCTTCTTCTGACATGGGTCCTGGTTCCCTAGGCCAGCTCCTGCAGCCGTAGGAGGTCCTCAGCCCAGCCCTACCTGGGAGCAGGTCCCATCAGCAGCCGCCCTGCTGTCCCCAGGAGCGAAATCCTACCATTCGCAGGTGCCCATTGCAGTCCTGTCCCCTGAAACCACTGCACCCGAGTCCCTTTGGCTGACGGAGAATATTCTTTCTGGAGCTGTGTTTGCAAAAGGCCCTCATGTGAAAGGAAATCGGGATGTTCACGACTCTCATTTTGCAGCTGGTGGGTCGCCCCCCTGCCATGCACCATCACATCTCCAATGAACGTGCCGAAAAGCAGCTCACCGCGGCACAGGCATCTGGCCGTGAAAAGCAGAAGGAAGGCTGCCAACAGTTTCCAGCTTTCTGGGGAGAAAGAAATAAATCCAAAGTGAGTCCCCACAGATTCAGCCTTGAAATGAAGCCAGGGCACCTTCTCCATCTCATAACCTCGGACAACAGGCATCCTTCTGCTTTCTCTCATTTCTGAGCCACATCACAACCTCCTGGGAAATAAAATCATGAAGTGTCTCTAGGGAAGGAGCAAAGCAGAGGAGAACTGGGTTTCCTTTGCACTGCAGCTCCCAAACCCTTTCCAGGTGCCCCGTCACCATGTCCTGCGGCCAGATGCGACCGGACGGTGCTTGAAGGGACATGGGTGCAGAATTTGGCAACATCCAATCTGCAGGCAAATTTCTAGGCAGACACTGGCCCGGCTCTACCAGAGCAAAGACCAGCAAAGGCTTTTTAAAATCAGAGTCCAACCTGGCCACTGCCACATCATCAGCCTGGACAAAGGGCAGAAAATGAGCGCCAGATGCCTTTATTCCCCGAAAACCAAGAGCATCCTCGTTGCTATAGTGACACATCCCTCTTGCCTTGCTCCTGATGTCATTCTGGGGACCGCTCCCCTGCCCCCTCCCGCATGACAGGCGTGTGTGCGCACACGTGTATGCAACACAGGGAGTGCAGGGAACAGTTCCAGTTATCCTTGGGGGAAGAGGAGCGGGTGATGAAGGGAATGTGATCCCCTAGGGCAGAGGAAACACAGCGCTGCCTCTCCCGTCACCTCTCTCTCAATGATTTGCAGGGAGCAGAAGGCACTTTGTTCCTCCCTGTGCCAGCTTTACTTATTGATGAAGCGGGAGGGCGATCTCCATCCGGAGCTTCGCGTGTGCGTGCAGAGCAGGCAGGGAGCACACGCCGGGGCTAGGGCAGCTGGGCTTTAGCCCAGGATGTGCCCCACACTGCAGCTGAGTGGGGAAGGGCCCCTCCTCTGCTCCTGTCACCCCCACCCTGGGACCACTGCAAAAGCACCCTACGAAGGCAGCGACACCTCACTAGCATGGGTGTTCCACTCCCTGCTGGTCTCTCTCTGCCCTCATCTCAAAATTATTAACATATTAGGGATGTATTTTCACCAAGATCTCCTCCACCCACAAAATCCAAGGCAGAATTCCCTCTTCCAATTGAAATAACAAGCAGGGAGCTTAAAAATGGTTCGAAACCCCGCAAAACTCCTGCGGCGTGTGGCCAGACAGATTTATCCACTTTTTTTGACATGATTAACCTGACAGCCTACACAGGCCTGATCCTGCAAGTGCTGAGTTTGCCTCAATTAGGCAGAGTTTGCAAGAAGCTGCCCTTCGCCCCAGCTCCTTCGGCGACGCTGCGGGATGCAGAGCCGTGGCAGGGGTGAACCGGGGGTACTGTGCCCATCTGCAGCCGGAGTGCAGAGCTACTGGCTGTGGGATGCCTGCCACAACCAGAAAAAGCAGAAGGACGTATGAACGGATGGAGGCTATCCCGTAAACATCGCACCTGGCCTTTCCGGAGCTGATGTTTGCATACGAACTGCGCCACCAGCCCCATGCGCCTCCAAGAAACACTGGGCAAGTCCACAACGCCTCCACATTACTATACATCTCTACGTGTATATGAATGAATGCGCATGCGTATGGGTTCGCACACACACACTGTTGCTGCGAGCACGGTGCTGGCACTCCGCGCATAAACCCGAACACGTTCCTCTCGCTAATAAGAAGCCACTAATGAGCTGCGCAGGTCATCGCACATGAATGCCAAGAAAACCTGCATTTTTTGCCTATGCCACATGTGTAGCAGAAGAACTATGCCAGGAATGCGAAAGAGGGCTGAAACTTTTTATGGGGACCGTTTTTTCGGATCTCTCTCTCTGCCTACAGAGCCAGATATCTTTCAGCTCCTCTAACCTTACAGAGCTCTGAGGGAGCTGTATGATTTTCTGCACATAAGCCAGAATAGCCGTTTCTATATGATTTGGTGCTCTGGACCCTAATCCTGCCCTGTGGGGACAGTGACAGCCGGTGTCCCCCAATGCTCCTGGTCCGCTCCCAATAAGGTGCTCTGACTGACTGCCCTCCCAGGGCGCACAGGCATGTGCTTACCGGCACAGCACACCACAGCGTACGGCTGTCGCGTGGGACAAACCCACCCACAGCTCCTGTACTGGAAGAAAATGGAGTTAGGTGCTTTGGGAGGAAAGGTGCTGACCCTGGAGCCAATTTTGAGTGCAAGGAGAAGGAGCCTTGCCACGCCTGCGAGGTGGATGTAGAGAAGATGGAGCCAGGTTCCTCATGTGGTGGGAGCACCAAAACTGGGACAGGAGAGGCTCGGAGCGGGTATAAGGAGAAGTGTTTTCCCCGGCACAGGATGCCTGCAGAGGTTGTGCTGGCTCCGTCCTTGGAGGTCTGCAGGATAACGCCCTGAGCACCCTGGCGCGACCCTGCTTTGGGCAGGAGGCGGGACAGGAACCTGCGGCCCGAACCGCCCCACGCCGGGGCACTCGCCTCGGCCCTGGCGACCCGGGGCGCCGGTGCCCTCCCGGACCCCCGTTCCCCTGCCGTTTTCCCTCCTCGCCGCGGTTCCCAGGCGGCCCCTTCCAGCCCGGGGCGATCCCGGCGCTGGGACCCACCGACGGCCGCTCTCCTCTCCGGCCCCGGCGTGTCGAGGAGGCGGCGGGCGCGCGGCGGGGGTCCCTGCTCGGCTCCGCCCCGGGACCCGCGTCCAGGCGCCGGGACCGCTCCCCCCGCCGCCGCCCCGGGAGGGAGGAAGGAAGGAAGGAAGGAGGGAGGGAAGAGGGGAGGGATGGAGGGAGGGAAGGGGGGAGGGAGGATGACAGCGCCGTGAAGAAAAGCAGGGGACCCGCTGCCCTCCCTCCTCCCGCACGGCAGGACCAGGCGAGCCCGCCCCGCGGAGCAGCCGCCGCCGGGTAGGTGCTGCGGCGGCCGGGAGCGATGGGGCCGGGGCCCGAGCGCAGGGGGGGCCGGGAGCGCCGGGAGCCCCGGGGCCAGGGGGGGGATGGCGGCGGGGGTCGGGCCTTTCTCTGCCGGCGCGGAGGGGAGTTGCGGGAAGTTGGGCGTGCGAGGAGAGGGCCACCGCCCCGGCACCCCCACCCCCACCCCCGGGCACTGGAGCGGGGCCGGGCCCGGGGCGGCGGGGTGCGGGGGAGGCCGGGGGCTCCGCGGCTCCTTTGTGCTCCCTCCGGCCTCGGCCGCTCCTTTGTCTCCGTGCGGGGCCCCCCGCCGCCCGCTCCCGCAGCGAGGCAGCGCCCGCGGGGCAGCCGGGTCCCAGCGCTGGCGGGCAGAGCGCTCTCGGTACTCGATGGCCCGAGCGGCTCCCTCCGTTACTTTCTTTCGCGGGGGGGGGGGAAGGGGGGGGGGCGGGGGTGGAAATAAAAAAGGGGGAAAAATAATACACGAACTAAGGGCGAGCTCTCCAGCTGCAACGCTGAGCTTCCGTCCGGAGCGAAGCGCGTCTCGGTCGAGAAAAGGCGACTTTCTCACAACAATCCCGGAGTTGCATCATCCGGCCTGTCAGCCCCTACCAGGGAGCTCTGGAAAGTTGTCCTCACCCTTTCCTCTCCTGCCCCGGGGCTGCTGGGGCACCCGGGCCCTCGGCCGGCTCCTCTCTACCCGGAGCCAGCAGCTCTTCTGCCGGAGCTGGGGCACTGGCACCCTAATGGCCCCTGGCATCCCGATGGGACCTGGCTGGCATGGGGCTCCCTCGACAGGGAAAGGGCCACCCGGGCAGAGTCCCCGTGCAGTGCCTGCAGGGGTTTTGGCAGTTGTTCCCGGCCGTTTTTTAGGGGAGCTGCCTGCACCCTGCTGCCTGTGCACCGCAGGACCTGAGCCTGCCTTTGGCCCTGGGGGAAACCCTCTCCTTTTCCACAGTCAATGATTTATGAAGCCACGCCAGGGCAGGGATTTAACTCCGTGATTTTCCCACATCTACCGAGTTGCTTCGGTGTAGGACTCATGTTCTCACACCCTTCATTTCCCTGTGCTGCCAGGACCTGGGCACAGTCTGCATTTCCCAAAGGCAGCAGGGATTCCCTGCTCCCCTGGGTGCACATCTCTCACCACCATTCCCTCCCGGAGGTCCCCGGAGGGCTACAGACGTCTGTCTCGGGGTGAAAGAGGAGCGGAGCGGGGCACAGAGTGAGCGGCGTCCCTGGGTTTCTGGGTGGATTTGGCAGAGGAGCTTCTGGGCTAGCGTAGAGCGATGGGGAGAAGGAGTGCGGGGCGGTGCGAGGGACCACGGGCTCTGCGCCCCGCAGAAAGGGCTCATTGAAGCAGGGACGGGCATTTGCGGTTCCCAGCGTGGCCAGGGCGTGATGGCACACGCAGCAGTCAGCATTGTGCCTCTGATGCCAAGGAAACGGAGCCCGTCTTGCTTGGTCTGCTCTCCTGGACCCCCTTGCTGCCCAGCAGGTTGGCACGTTTGGTCGAGCACTTCGCTGCAGGTGGTGCTGCAAAACCCAGCCCAACGGCATCCGTGGTTTCCAGCAAGTTGGTTTCAAGGTTCAAGGCCAGCTCAGCTGGTCCCTGTCGGTTTCTGGTTCAGATTAAAGCAGGGCAACACAGCCTGGCACTCCTGCAGCTGCGTGATTTTAGCCCCGTGCCCAGCACTGATGTCTCCGAAAGTCCCACGCATTCACCAGGGGCTCAGGTGTAGCAGCAGCTCTCCCCTCTTATGGGTCAGGAGAAAACAGCTCTATTTGGACACCACCCAAGGTGAGGGAGAGCAAAGACGGGTCTGTCCCGGCCACGAAGCCTGGGCTGGTCCTGTCACTGGCACTCCTGTGCCCGACACCAGCCTCTAAATCCCTTCCGGGCAGCGCTTTTTGGGATGCGAGCACAGCTCATCTGGGTCATCCCAGAGCTGCTCAGGAGGGTAATAAATAGTGGACAGAAGGCGACCTTGTGCACCTGGAGTCTGAGTGAAAACCAAGCCATTTAAGCAGTGCTCGTTTGTACCAACGCCTGCTGCTGCTGCTCCTGAGCGTGACCTCCCATCCCTCCTATCTCTGCCCTCACCTGCACGCTTCAGCTGCCAGGGGTGGCTTTGCCCAATTAAGAGGAGAGCAGACGGCCAAGCCGAGGTGGGTCAAAGGACCGGGAAGGGCAGAGCCGGGAAGGCAATGAGGGGAGGAGAAACAAGCTTGGCTCTCGCCTTGACTTGAGGGATCAAACAGGACTTTGCACTCCCAACTTTCTCTTCCGATGGGCAGTGTCCGGGCTTCAGTTTGGTGAGGGCTCAGGGCTATTCTAGGTGACTTTACAAACATTGTAGGAGGTGACTTTTTTTTTCCCCTCTGCCTTTTTTAGCTTGAATACACATGTTTTTAAGCAAAAAAATACCTGCCCGGGCAGCACCCTTAGGTGCGCCGGGGTGGCGGGTGGGGGGCAAACCAAAGTGGTGCCATGCCTTGGAGAAGAGCCAGGGGCAGGATGAAAATTGCTGGGAGATGAAAGCAAAAGGGGAATTGTCGGTGGCGCATTTCCCAAGGCCGGCCTCGGGAGGAAGTCGGGAGTGGAAATAGTCGATAGAGTAAATACGGAGGGAGCTCAGGGTGGGGTTTTTTCCCCCCAGGTTGCAGACAAAGAGCAGCAGAGCGAGCAGATAAGCACCCCTGCTCGTTATCTCTTTGTTGATCTGCCCCTGTGTTTTGCTGGCTGGCATTGCCGCTGTTAATCTGATGAAGCAAAGTCTGGGGGCAGCGAGCTCAGCCACTGGTCCCTGCGGGCTTCCTTCTCCCGGGAGCGGGGCTGGATGGGAAGAGGGATCTCGGACAGGGAGGGAGCTTGCAAGTAGGCGCTTTGCCGCCGTTCCTCGTCCAGGAGCTCAGTTGTTGCCTGTTGAATCACCGGAGGAAAATGTGACTTCATCCAGTCGCACCTCCAGCTGGCTTCCCCCGCCAGCCCGCAGACGTCTTTCCTTTCCTGGATCCCACCCAATAGGTGTTCTGGGCAGACGGAGCAGGGGGATGAGAGCCCCAAGGCTTCGTGAAAGACCCTCCCTTTCCCTGCTCTCTGCCTGGGGAGGCTGAAAACCCCTGCTCCTCTCTCCTGGGGCAAGCGAAACGCTCTACAGAAGGGTGACGAGGGCATCCCTTCCCTCCTCACTCTCTGAGGGGCCTCGCCATCCCCATGCCGAGGCTATGCTGCTTTTCTCACCCCACCTACAGCACCTGTGGGGGGAGCGTCCATCTGCCCGACCAGCCAGTGCCACAGCAGGCTCGAATCATTTGGCATCTCCAAGTCCTTCCCCTCTATCCTTCCTTCTTGCTGTGGCGGGGTTAAGTTAACTTGCTTGTAGTGGCAGATGATACCCACTCACAGGAACAAAACCCCAGCACCACTCAAAAGAAAAAGCCCCTTTGCTTGCTTTGACTCAGCTGGGAAATCCACAAAGCCTTTTACCATCTCGGCTGTGGGAACTGTAGCCATCCCTGCTGAAATGAAAAGCATTTCCAGCCCGAGGGATGGGAAAAGGCAAGGAGCAGCACCAGGGGAGTTCCCCCGAGCTACTACGTGTGCTGCCTTCCGGGGCGTCTCAGTTTAGCGCTTGTGGGAATTACTCCGCCTTGCCTTGAGATGTGCAGAGCAAGAAGAGAGGCGTTGGCCGGCCACTGCCTGCCACCACTGGAGACGATGCCTGTCCGCCTGCCTGCTCGCGCTGGTGGGCGCGCATCCCCTGGGATGCAGCATCCTGTCGGCTCTCCTCACAGCAGCGGGCAGCCGTCTGCGTGCCCTCCCGCACCTCCCAGCCTGGTGGAGCCCCGGCAGGTGGCCGGAGGGGAGCGCGCTGGGCGCACAGAGCCCCTCTGTTCCCATTCACAAAGGGGCGCTTGTGGCTCACTTGCTGCCCCGGCCAGGCTGTGCCGCGCGGGCCCCAGCGAGGAAGAGCTTTAGGATGCCGAGCAGCCCCAGCCAGCCTCGCCGGGTCACCCCATGTGCGTCCCCCAGCCCTGTGACTCAGCCCTGCTGCCGCCGCCCCGTGGGTCCCCACACAGGACGCTTGATGTCGGACGTTTAGTTAACGAATTACGTCAGCCCTGGGCCTGTGAATCAGGATTTTCGTCAGTGCTGCTGAAAATGGTTCCCTGTGTCATCGCCGTGAATAATTCCTGGTCTCTGCATCGTTTGTGGTCTGGGGACGTTGGAGGGGGGAAAACCCCACGCTGGCTTTGCCCAGGGATTTTATCCGATCAAGCAGTTGCACGCCACCCCCGCTGCGTGTGCGCTCCAGGCAGCGAGGGGACGGTGCCCTGCACTGGGGTGGCGAGGGCAGGGAGGCAGCCCGCTGCCACTGCTCCTTGGGGTGCCGCAAACCCAAAAATCCTTTGCAGCAGCAAAGCCAGTGGCTCCGCCAGGCTGCGGGAGACGTGGCTGCGCGCCGAGGGCTTCGTATGTTTTATTTCTTCTCTCGGTTGCTCAAATACTCCAATGAGTCCCGTCATCGCGGGGGCACCGAGCAGGGCAGGGGAGGGGGGACTCAGAGAGCGGCATGGCGAAAGGCACCCGTCGTGGCTGCTGGCCTGTCCCCGAGGGACGTCGTGCTGACAAACTGAACTAACAGGGCTGTTAAACACACACACACACACACACACAGACCCACCCACACCCACCACACACGTACTTGTGCAGGGGGATGTTGGTGCCGCTTGCTGCAGGGGGAAGCAGGGAGCTAGAGCGGAGCGGGAGCTGTGGGGGCTCTCCAAGATCCCTGCGTCCCACCAAAGCCCTGGTTCCCTGGGTGCGTGGGTGCAGCTGTCTCTTTTTTTAGAAGCTTTTGCTGGGAAGGAGATGGCTTGATGCCAAGCTCCGGGAGCTGAGTGGTTTGCACAAGCTGGCAGACTCCTGGTCCTCGCAGGCACCTGGCGGGCTAGGGTTCTGCCCTGGCCGTGGGGCATGTCCGTCTCCCCCTGCCCGTGCTCCTGAGGCTGCGCCCCCTTCCCACCGGGAGAGGCGTACAGTGAGCAACACCAAAAAAATGCACATTTTGGCCATGGAAGGTGTTGAGGAGGTTTGGGCATGACGCAATGCCTGGCAGGGCTTCCCCACTCCACACCCTGCCGAGGGCTGTGGGTACCGCCGCCACTCAGCCGGGCATCTCCCCTCCGGCAAAGGACGGGGCACTGCTGGGCTCCCTCCCCTCTGCCTCTGAGAGCAGGGGTGGGACGGGCTGCCAGGGTCACGCTGGCGGGAGCCAAACTGAAGCTAAATAGACTTTCCCTGAGTCACCAAAAGTCTGGCCAAGAAAGCAGGACAAGCAACCAGCATCACCCATGTGGCTGGCCAGGCATGCGACCCAGCGGCCAGGTAGTAGGCGCCGGCAAGTCACACGTATGTAAATTTGCACACGCGACACATGCTGGGGACCTGCCCCGGCATCCTGACCGGCAGCTTCGGCCCCCCGAAATCTCCACCACCTTCCAATCACGTCGTAGGCTCGGTGCCGCTTGAGAGCAGCTTCCGCCGCCACCCCGATTCCGGGGGTGCTGGTGGCAGGAGGAGGCTGGATGGGGGAGGGTCTTTTCTGCTGGGGTGGTGGTCACGCTCAGTCACCTGGAGGGTTTCGTGTCCTGCGCTAAGTGGCTGCACCATCGTTGTGGGTTTTTTTCGTTTTCAGAAAAAGCCCCCGGGAGCATTTTACACCCGGAGTGGGACTGGTGGCAGCAGCAGCGCTTTCCGGCCCACTGTTGTTCCTGGAAACCCTCTGGGTTTCATTTTTGTGGCTGAGCGGCTGCCGCTGCCATGCTGCGGGAAGGCGGAAGCTGCACGGCCCCCACGCCAGGGCCCTACAGTGGAGCCTGCGGTCCTCCCCAAAAGCAGCACTTTACAGAGGCTGGGATGCCCCATGGATCGGGATGAGGAGCTGCTCCCACAACCGGCGGAGGGCTCCTCGCTGCCTGCAGCAGGTTTTTGGCCGGCAGGGAGCAGGCAGCTGTGGAGGCGGCAGGGATTGGGTTTCAGCGCTGGCAGAGGCGGCCTGTGGAGGCGCGGGAAGGGGTCCCATGGAGCAGATGTATTGTGGGAAGGGGGGTACGGCCGATGGGGGCTTTGGCTATCTGCTCCTCACAGGCAGGATGGGAGTGGTAGGGAGGAGCCCATCCCCCCCCTTTTTTTTACTGCTCTTGTCAAGAAGACCTTGTTGGTCATCCCTTGTGGGAAGGGTCAGCTCTGACCTCTGCCCGCTCCCTGCTGCCCGCAGAAAGCTGCCACCACGCTGACCCTCCTTCTCCTGGCAGGCAGGGCCGAGGATGCGAGGCAGCTAGCCCAGGACACCTCCGCGGCAGGCGGGAGGGAAGCATCGCCCCCCATGGAGATCCGACGCGCTTTGCCCCAGGATTTCCGGGAGCTGCTGCACTGCCTGAAGATGAGGAGCAAGTATGCCATCCTGCTGGTGTTTGTTGTCGGCCTTGTCATCATTGAGAAGGAGAATAACTTCATCTCCAGGTAGGGAGCGGGTACCTAAGCCACTCCACACTTTTTAACCCTTCCACTCCCCCACATCCCGAGCGCCTGTGCAGCAGGAGCCCCCCAAAACACCCTGCCGGGACACGGGGGTGGTCCCGTTCTCCTCCAGGCTGGGCTGGGTCTCCCTGCAGGGTGTCGGACAAGCTGAAGCAGTCCCCGCAGGCGCTGGCAGAGGCCAACAGCACGGAGGCCAGCCCGGCACCAGCTGAGAATGGCTCGCTGGCCTCGCTGCAAGAGCTGGACGCCGCCTTCTCCCAGCTGAGGTCCCACCTGCAGAACATCACCCTGCAGCTGGCGGGCGACGGGGACCGTGGACCACGGCGACATGTCCTGCTGATGGCCACCACCCGCACTGGCTCCTCCTTTGTGGGAGAGTTCTTCAACCAGCAAGGCAGCATCTTCTACCTCTTCGAGCCCCTCTGGCACATTGAGAGGACGGTGACCTTCGAGCCAGGGGGAGCCAACGCGGTGGGCTCGGCCCTGGTCTACCGGGATGTCCTCAAGCAGCTTCTCCTCTGCGACCTCTACATCTTGGAGAGCTTCATCTCGCCCGCGCCCGAGGGCCACCTGACGCCCTTCATGTTTCGGCGAGGCTCGAGCCGCTCGCTCTGCGAGGAGCCCGTCTGCACGCCCAGTGCCAAGAAAGTCTTCGAGAAGTACCACTGCAAGAACCGCCGCTGCGGCCCGCTCAACATCACCCTGGCTGCCGAGGCTTGCCAGCGCAAGCAGCATGTGGCCCTGAAGACAGTGCGCATCCGGCAGCTGGAGTTCCTGCAGCCGCTGGTGGAGGACCCTCGGCTGGATGTGCGCATCATCCAGCTGGTACGGGACCCTCGGGCCGTCCTGGCCTCCCGCATGGTGGCCTTCTCCGGCAAGTATGAGACATGGAAGAAGTGGGCGTCCGAAGGGGAGGCTCCCCTCCGCGAGGAAGAGGTGCAGCGGCTGCGGGGGAACTGCGAGAGCATCCGTCTGTCAGCCGAGCTGGGGCTGCGGCGACCAGGCTGGCTGCGGGGCCGCTACATGCTGGTACGCTATGAAGACGTGGCGCGGGCACCCTTGCAGAAGGCGGAGGAGATGTACCGCTTTGCTGGGCTCCCCCTCACCCCCCAGGTGGAGGAGTGGATCAGCAAAAACACACAGGCGCCCCGCGACGGCAGCGGCGTCTACTCCACCCGCAAAAACTCCTCTGAGCAGTTCGAGAAGTGGCGGTTCAGCATCCCCTTCAAGCTGGCGCAGGTGGTGCAGGATGCTTGCGCGCCGGCCATGCGCCTCTTCGGCTACAAGCTGGCCAGCAGCCCCGCCGCGCTGGCCAACCGCTCCTTCAGCCTCCTGGAGGAGGCACAGCCCTCCTGGGTCACGTAATGGTGGTGGCAGGGCGGAAACGGCAGCGGGGGCGGGGGGAACGAGGGGCTGCAGCCATGCTCCCGACCGGCCTGGAGGAGATCTGAGGGTCCCTGCTCCCAGAGATGCTCCTTGCTGCTGCCAGGTGGAAATTGGCAGCCCCAGGAGCCAGAGCACCCCAGCAGAGCCTACCCCAGCGTCCCGCAGAGCCTGAATTAAACAATTTATCGTGGAACGGGGAAATCACAAGGGTGAGGGGGCAGTAGGGAGAAGCAGAGAGTTTGGCACTGGGGCCACCTCCTCGGCTCAGGGGCTGCGCCAAGGAAGAGGAGAGTGAGGGCGAGCAAAAGGCGACAGGACCAAGCGCCTCTGCGTTGCCACCCACCCTGGCTAGGGCGATGCGAGGACGAGCTCCCCGTGGTGCCAGCAAGGACCCAGACCCCAGAGGCCTTACTGGTTTAGTGCCTTCGTACACCAGCCCAGACTGGGAACTGCTGCAGCGGCACGCCAGGGCTGGTGTCGCCCACAGAGCCCCAGCCAGCGCTTGGGCTGCAGCAAAATGTGGTGACTTTGCAGTTCAGTGCTCTTCAAAGTCGGTTTGGGGGATCTGGGGTTTGGGTTTTTTATGCTTTTTTCTTGTGTATTTGCATACCAGGGTCACCGGGCAAATTTATTTATTTATTACGCGAAAAAGAGGGAGGCAGGCCTGAGGAGCTAAGCCCAAAAATCAGAGCAGCGCAACGTACCGGAAAGAAACAGAGACGCTCAGCGCCGAGGTGGTGGAGGCCAGATTTTGGCCAGAGACCACCGCGTGCCCTGCCGCACAATCCCGGGAGAGCCCCTGGGCACCGATGGGCTAAAGCCCCCCACAGACCCCCAGCGGAGTGTGGCCGGTGCTGGGGCTGCACCCACGCGGCACAGGAGCGACTGCTGGGAGATGGTCGGACTTATTTAATTAAAAACAAAAATACAACAGCACCAAGTCCAAAGCATCCCCTGTCTCCTGGGTATTTGTGCGTGTCCCCCACCCCGCGGCAACCCCAGAAACGCTCGCCAGCAGCGCTGGCGTGTGACCGAGTTTCCGGGTGTTTGCCATGCTCAGACGGACATTCATCCAGCCTCTGCCTGGCGCTGAACTGCCCCGTCCAGTCCACGTTTCGTGAAAGAAGATGCCTGGTTTTAGCCTGCTTTGCAGCACATCCTTTTGCTCCCCATGTATTCTGGGTTGCGGCAGCCACCCAAGGGAGAAGCCGGGCATGTTAGTGGAGAGTGGCGATCGTCTCCGCGTAAGTCTTGCTGGGCAGCCCTGAGGGGTCCCCACTGCCCCCGGCACAGCCAGCAGCCCCACGTCACCTCTCCCCAGCCAGAGCTGTCAGCCAACAGCAAAAATAAATGAGTAAAATCAGGCAGTGACGGCAGCTGGCCACAGCTGGGCTGCGTTTCTGCTGGTGGAGGGCGGGCAGGAGGAACGCGCCGGGGCTCCCGCGATGAGCCGCGGCTGGGGCGAGCTCACAAAAGCCACGTTTTTGATCCAAGAGGGAGAACAGAAGCGGCATTGAGGAGCACGGGGCCAGCCGGCGGGGAGCAGCCATGCCGGAGCCCTGGGCGGCCGCCCACTTGCCTGCCCGTGTCGGCTGGGGAAGTTCTCCGAGTGTGGCCGCCTCGCTCGCTGGGGAGCGTCTGGCCTCAAGGTGTGAATTCAGGGTGCCCGACACTGGCCGGCTGGGGAGAGGGGGCAAAAGTGGGTTTTGCTTTGCGGTGAGCAGCGCGGGCAATACCCTCATCGCTTGCAGGCGACGGAGAGCTGTCATCCCCCTCCCCGCCTTGCGCGCCGTGGCTCTTGGCATCGCGAGCGGCCCTGGGTTTGCCAAGTGAATTGGGTTTTGTTTGGAGGCTTCCCACCCAGAAAGCGGCAGGGTGGCATGGGGCGGCTGGATACCCCGTGGCTGGGTGCTGGGAAAAGCCCACAGAGCTCGGCCAGCACGAGGGGGAACGTGGCCAGGCCTGGGGCGATGGTTATAGGCAAACACCTCTCCCCTGCTTCTGCAAAAGCACCCGTTAGGTTGGCTTGTGCGAAGCAAATAAAATTTAAATTAATTGTTGCTTTGCAAAACAGCATGAGGGGTAAATAACTGCTCAGCTGCCAGAGCCAGGGAGGAGATGCCAGGGGATGCTCAGCACCCCCTCCCCATCCCGCCGCACACAGAGCAGCCTCGGGGCTCAGGCAAAGCGAGGTTTAGGGGGCAAGGACGGACAGACAGAGGGAAATACGAAGCAAGCGGTGAGGGAAGGGGGAGCTGGGCTGAGCTGTGGCCAGAGGGTATGGCAAGCCACCCCATTCTCACCTGCACTGCCTGCACTGCCTCAGCCCCAGCTGGCTCCAGCCTGTCCTTTCTAGCCAAGCACAAGCGTTTCTTCCTGGACACCAGCTGCCCGTCAAAAGCATCACAGGACAGAAAGAAAACGCACCCCCGACCCACGCCGAGTTCTGCAGGGGCTAATTCCTCCCATCAAACCCACATAGCCGTGACCCCCACGCGGCACCAGGCGCGTTGGGAAGCCACAAGGGTCCCTTGAAGCCCAAAGCAGCCAAACTCGCCCTGCGCTGCCTGGGGGGAGGTTTGTACCCCGGGAGGGGCACGGCCTGCTCACCCTGCCCCAGCCCCCGCCAGGCCGCACCCCAGTCCTTCCCTGTAGGAGAAAAGGCATGGATTTGGGAGAAACTGTGTGCATTGGGAAAGGCATGGCAAGAGGCAGGTCCCTGCACTCAGATGGCCACGCTGGACGCCCGCGGCAGGGGCCACGACGATGCACCCTCACCCTTCCCCCATCCACACCAGTGCCAAAAAAACCCCATCCTCTTCCCAAGGGTTTCAAGCTTTCAGCAATAAAACAGCTCCCAAAAGCACCAGGCTTGCCTTAAGCAAACAAACAAAAGACCCCCCCACCCCTTACTTCCCCAGCCAAGGCTGCTCCTCCCACTTGCAGGACCTGCCCCACGTGGGTGGGTGCTGCCCTAGCCTCACCTGCTCCGCCTGCACCCACCGCACCGCAGGGACATTCAGGCACGTCGTGGCAATGCTTTTTGTCACCAGAGAAGACATTCTCTGCAAGTGGCCCTGAACAGCGAGGGGACACGAGTCCCGCGGGATGGGGCCACCAGCCGGAGCCTGCTTTCCTTGGTGTTTTTGCTGGTGACATGAGATGATGTAGCACCAGTGAGAGCTTTAATAAATTACGTACACGCTGTTCTGTGCTAAATGGGATCCTTCTGGTTAATGGTCCCCTCTGCCAGTCTAATCCAAGCATGACTTCGGGTGGCAGGTACACCCTGCTGTTCCTCTGCCTCTCTCTCGGAGATCCTTGGGGCTTGCTGGGCTGTGCTGGTGTGGCTGGGCTTGCCGCCAAGAGGCCGTTCTTGCTTGAGTCAGAAGATGCCAGTGCCCACTAAGGAAGGGAGTGGTGGAGGCAGGCAGGTCTCTGAAACGCTGCCTTAGACGCCGTGCAGATTTGTACATGGCCCCACGTGCCAAACTGCCTCCAGCAGCTGGCACAGTGGGCATCTGTGGGGCCGTGGAGCCAAGCGGCCAGGCTGGCCCATGGAAATGCATAAAAAGTCCTTTTCCCGGCTTGGCACAAGGTTTGTCCCAAACCTCAGAGGTGGCTGCTCCACCGGCCATCCTGGCACTCCATCCCCTTCTCCTCACTTGCCCTGGCTCCGTTTAATGGGATCATACAAGCTAATCCCCGTGTCCGCCCGCAGTGCTATCAGACGGGATTTCTGCATGGGGCCTGCGGGGAACCCATCGCCCAAGCAATCGCATGCCCTCACCCTGCCCCGCTGGCGGCCAGATCCACCCTTGCCCTTCGCTCCGTTGCGGGGCTCGGTGTGGTTCCTGCAGGGAGCTGGTGCATTGGAACGGCTTCACAGGGGGACCCGCAGGCCAGCAAGGGGCTGGGGGCTGCAGCACACGTGGACACTTCAGCATTAAATGACAGCCTTGTGTTCTGTTATGGTTTTTTTAAGAGACTGTGTGTCTGACCAGACCGCATTTCTTGGTCTGCTTCCCATATTTATCCTGTAATTACACCTTCAGACAAAGGCTGCCTGTCCATGAGACTGATTTTTTCAATTTTTTTTAAGGACATAGTCTTCTTATATGCCATGCTTTCACTGTAATATGGAAGAAGTGGGCGTCCGAAGGGGAGGCTCCCCTCCGCGAGGAAGAGGTGCAGCGGCTGCGGGGGAACTGCGAGAGCATCCGTCTGTCAGCCGAGCTGGGGCTGCGGCGACCAGGCTGGCTGCGGGGCCGCTACATGCTGGTACGCTATGAAGACGTGGCGCGGGCACCCTTGCAGAAGGCGGAGGAGATG
>VZSC01006611.1:0-29570 GCA_013398225.1 Steatornis caripensis
CTGCCTGCTGCTGAGTCCAGTCCGGGACTTTCCCAAGGCGTGCCTCGCAGTGTCCAGGTGGCTGAGCTCAATATTGGTTTCGTATATATTTCATTATTTTTTTTTCTATCATTATAATATGTTATTCTTGTAGTTAGATTAAAACTGTTTTAACTTTTGCAACCGTAATTCTCTTTCCCTTTCGGGGAGGGAGGGGGTTAACAGAGATCATCTGTCCTCCCTTTAATAGCCGGCCAAGCTTTAAACCCTGGCGCTCAGTTTCACTCCTTCAGTCCTGTCGTCTCTTGCAGTTATTGAAGCTCTGCTCTTGATCAAACTTTTCTGTCGAGGTGAAAAATTTCCCTGTGTTCAGACATGTCGATACCTTTGGGTACCTTCAGCCTTCCCATTTGTGTTCTTAAGAGTCAGTTCTGTCACCTTGTTTTCTTTGTTTCTTCTTTTATAGAATGCATTTCCCAGTGTTCTTTGCCCATTTTGCTGCTGCTGAGCTGAGTGGAGTGGGTTTCCTCTAAACATCATCCGCCTTGCTTTCCCCTGGACCAAAGACTATTCACTTGTTCCTGGCCTGTATCACAGGTGACACTAGTTCTGTTAGCAGATGTCTGAATACTGTGCATATATGTGCACACAATTTATTTTTTTATGTTTATGTATATAATAAATAAAAATCTAAGTTGTATATAATTTTATATATTATGTAATAGCTAATATATGGTGTATGATTGGTTTTTTACTTTTTTTTTTCCCTAGGAGAAATGCAACATTACCAGTAGCTTTTTCTGTTTTCTAAAGATCACGTATTGACTGAGACTGATGAGCTTATAGAAGTAGTGTATGATGAACGTAGTATATGACTTGATGGGCAGTATTCTAGAGAGATGTGCCTCATTAAAGAGTGTGTAACAGCTTGGGTTCAGTTCCTGTGTATTTTTATACTAGTGGGACTCCTACCTAGCAATATTCTTATTTAGAAGATTTCTCTAAGGTTCCAGTTCTTACCTTTTAATAATTAAAAGGTGGTCTCAGGGCTTCTCCAAACTTTTGTTTTTTCTTTCAAATCTGGTTTCCATTTCAGATAGAATTCCGGCATTCTCCTACAGCAAGAAAAATGACAGGGTTCAGTAAAGTTGTGACGCTTTAAAATTCTGTTTGTTTATGCAGGTTTTTATATTAATCTTCTGTCACTTGTTAATAAGGAACACAAAAATGAGAAAAAATCCAACATCTTTGTGGGCATGTGGAGAATTATTCAGGTGCTAGGTAGGCAGGTAGAGTGAAGGTCTGCCTTGTCTGGAAGTTTTGTTAAAGTTTTTAGACACAAATGGTGGCTCATTGAGAGTGGAACAACTTTTTTCTAACTGTATTTGCAGAACAGAGCCATGAAAGTATCTCCAAGCACAGATCCTGATTTAGAGATGCATATTTTGTTTGTTCTGCTTCTGACAGTACATACACGTCCAGACATGGTCAGGTCTGAAATGGGGAGGTTGTTGGTAACAATGCATACATGCAGTAAACTTTGCTGGTGGATGCCAGAGTGTCAGACTTGCTTTAGGAACTGCTAGGTAAAACTGTATGGTCTTTGTTGTACAAGGGGGGAGATGATGGACTGTTCTCGCTTTAGAATCGATATTTTGATTTATTTATTTGGGTAATTTTTATTGTGTCTTTTAAGTAAAAGATTTGATTTCATAACTATTTGAATTTTATACGTAAACATATTTTATGACCTGCTTAGAAATGTCTTAATGCTGTTATTTGTTTGATCATTCTCTGGTGTTGATCTTCTCAGTGGCACGGGCTTGCTTTTGTTCTGTTACATTTATAAAGGGTTTAGCATCTAAGAGCCAAACGTGAAGTGGAGCAATGCAGCTTATTCATGTGAGTGCTGACTTGTGTTTATATCCTTGGAGACAGAACACACTTGCATAAATGCTAGATAAAAAAAAAAGGATTGCAAATGTATCACAATTCATAAATTACAGTAAAATACGTGTCTATGGAAGAGTATCTATTTATCTATATCTCCTGTGAGAAGATAAATGAGCCCTGTGTGTCTGTTTCCCTTTGAAAACTAAGAAAATCTACAAGATGGATTTAAGTACTGTCATACTGATTTTAGGTGATCTGTTAGTAGAACCAGCTACTTAGTTTTGTACATCTAAATTAGCTTTCTGTGAAATTATAATAAGGTCAAATATTTTCCTTTATTTTTAGCCTGACTTCCTATGGAAACAAAGCTCATGAGGTCACACCGTGCTCTTGTGTACACACACACACACGTCCCTTCACCTCCCCTCAGTAGCTTTTGAACCTGTTGGTGATTTTGATCACGTATTTGGCACAGTGGAGGTCTCAAAATCCGGATCCCACAAATTTTGTGAAAATAACCAGCTCAGTATAGGTGGAAGCACCTAAAGGTGCCTCGACAGAGGGAAATTTTACAGCATGAAATAATCTTATTAGTAGCCTGGGAATCCTAGTGATGTGAAAAGAGAGACCTTAAACAAATATCCCAGCTGTGGGAAAAGCTTTGTGCCAAGCTTTCACTTTTCTGGACACCAAAGTCAAGCAACGAGGATGTGTAAATCTGTGGGAGATGGGGCTTAAGTAATTCTGTTGTTCATGGGACTACTTGTTCCTTAGTAGTAGTAGTAGTAATAATAATAATTCCATGCAGTATATTTTTACATCTTTATTTTTGAAGGTAAATATGTAGGGATATTCTTATGACAGTCCTGATTTTCAGAGACAATTTTCCTTTTCGCTGTGATCATTAATTTAAATGTTTACAGAGCATCTTCTCTCCCTGCTAGGAAAAAATGAGCAGTTGCTTCCCCCTACTCTTGAAACGACAGGTACCGTGAATGCTTTCCAGCCCTGTTTTGCATGTGGTTCTGGACTGCAACTAGCCAGAAATGCTGCAACATTTTGTGGGGAGAATTCATGGCAATATGGTTGTGCTCCAAGGGAGTTAACTGGGAAGAACAAGGACGGTATAGTATGCTTACTGAATATGGAAATAATAATAATTATTAAGCTAACCAACAAGAAGTGTATTCTTAATAAAATGTGTGGGTTTTTTCAGTATAGTCATATGACTGTATAATACAAAAATTGCTTTGAGAGTGGGTCAAAGATTACACATAGCAGAGACTTGTGTGATTGGTTATGAACAAGCGAAAATAGGGTAAACTTTTGACCCGGCAGCAGCAAATGGAACTGTGTAAAGCACCTACAGATGGCAGGATTTAACATATAGTCGGTCTCTCGCCCTTTCGCAGCAATTACGATCATGTTACAGCAGGCGCAGAGGGGAAGGCACTCCGTAACTGTAATACAGTACGTCTTTGAAAGTTTTGAATATGCAGTTGCGTGTTTCATTTTTGTAGGACCATCAATTAGCGTAGCAAGAAGAATTCCACTTTTGTTGCTTGTGTTTGACTTGACGAGTTCCTGACCAGCATGCCAAGTCCATTTGGGGAAAAAAAAAAAAAAGTCATTTGAACAGTCTGAATAATTTTGACTATTCAGACTGCAGCGGATTTGTTGCTAAGCTTGAAAGACTCAGTGAAAGTTTTATGCCATTGTGCTGCTGATGTGGAGTTGAAGGGACAAGGAGAATGCGGCTTCAGAGAGCGGTCTGGGAACAACACTCCCAAACCAACTCATTACATCCCTGTGTAGATCTTCTATTTCTTTCCGGTCGAGTTTTAAGTTTGCAAAACTTAAACAGCAAAAAGACCTCTTGATAAACTGTGTTTATTTGACTATATTGTGGCACTTTAGACAGTTCAGTGGCTTTCGGTTTTGTTCGTACCTGTGAAATACTTCACAAATTAGAAAAAGTGAAAGTCTTGTGAATTAGAGATGAATGATTGCCATTTTCCTGTGAACTTGTTGGTTAACAAAATCAGGAGCCCAGTTGCGTTTGTGGCACAGAGTGATCGTTCTGAAGTCATCCAAGCATGTTTCATGTAATTCGCTGCCTTTTGGGGAACTGACTGAAGCAAGGGGGGTGTCTGTGTGTGCATGTGTGTGGAGTTCTCCCATGTTTGGTTTGATTTATCACGCTTTGCCGTATCGACATTCAGGAAAAATGTCTGAATTCTAGAAGGTGTGCTTCCTTCTAGTTGTGATCTAGCCACTATCTCCCTTTCCGTCTCTTCGCTCTGCCTTCTGGCCTGTAATCTGATGCGTGTGCCAGATGTGGGGAGGCGGAGCAGAAGCAATCCAAGCTTTTTTAGACCATTTCATAGAGGGGGTTATTTTATTATATCTGTGGTTCACAAAAATTTTCCTTTGGTTTTCCAGAATGACTTCTTTGGAGGGTAGAAATTGCAAGCATATGGTAATAAGCTAAATAAGATACTGAAAAATGCTTTTTGGAGGAAGGGAGAATTTTCAAGTACAGATAAAATAAAGAGTGGTTGGTTGGGTTTTTGTCTTCTTGAATCATGCTGTAGCTTGCACTGTGCATAGGCTGCTGGGTTTAATTCCGTTTCTTTTTGGAGACAAATTGTATTCATTTTAGCCATGCCTGTACCTGCAGCAAAGAGGTGCTGATGGAAGCTTTAAGGCACTTAAATGGCTCAGTGACTGCTACTACATGAGTTTGATCCAGTCCCACGAGATTTTGAAACTTTTCTGGTTGTTAAAACACAGTGAAATGAAAACTACTCTTCTCAAATGCCAAACAGCACACGCTGTCGTAGATGAGTACCTTCTACAGTTTTCTGACCCCCCTCACACAAAAAAAAAACCCTCCACCACCAAAACAAACTTTTAAGTAATTTAAAAACGCCACCCATGCATTCTGCTCTATTACTGATGAGCAACCTTGAGATATCCAAGTTTGAGCCACACTCAGATTTTGCCTGGGCCTGCTGAAGGCCCGCCAGCTCTTCAGATGAGGTTCATGAGCTACGACGCTGCCCCGTGCTCCCTGCCGAGGCTGGGCTGCGAGGGTTGCAGCCAGCCTCTGCCAGAGGTAGTGGGTTGGCAGAGTTACCGGCCTTGTTAAAATGTAATTGAGTAATCTTGATCTAAAGGTGGTAGCGTAATTCTTCAGCATGAGGTGGTTGTGTCTGTTGTGTTAATGACTTGTATGAATTAGGACTGTTTGCATGGCACCTATTCCTCCTGAAAACAGGGGCAATTGTTGCTGGCTTTCTGCCTCGTAAGTACCAGCTTCATAGAGGTATGCTGGATTTGTTGTACTTGGGGAGATGCAAAAACCAAAAGCAACTCGGCAGAGAAAAAATGTTCTTAATATATGGAGTAGAAAGGAAAATGAATTAAAGAGATGGGTTTCATACTTGAGAAAGGAAGTGATTTTATCTGGTTATGTTCTTTCAAATTCTTTTTTGAAGTAAAAAAAGGTATTGAAATGTTGTTACTGAAATGTTATTATTGAAACATTACTGAAATGTTGGGATTATTCCCATAGTTTCACTGATCAAAATAGAAATCTAATTGAAGGATGAGTACTTTTCACAGCTATTTTGTAAATAAAAGACTAACTAGTTTTATACTGCAGTAGCTGAAATATCTCCAACAATTACTTCTACTTAATAAATATGCTGTATGCTTCTATAAAATCTAAAGCATATTAACACATCGACCAAGCTAAGGGATATATTAAACTTTTAATATACTATATATACAGTATATTCTACCAGTAACGCATTCTTTATAGTGCCTGCATTTTCTTCTTTTAAATTCTGATCGTTATTTCTTGCCACGGTACAACAGAGATACTCATATTTCCTAATTGTTGCTGGAAATAAAATAGTTAAAATGAGTCTTCTAGTATCACTCAAAGCTAAGTACGAAGATTTCCATTATGAGTTGCACAAAAAGTTCTTATCTACCCTTTGGTAAGTAGGTGAAACGCCTGTGCGCAATACGTGTAAGCTTAGCTTCCTTTCAGTGTTATCTCAATATCTAATTTAGTTTTCCTTTGTATGTGCTCTGAGAGAGTAAGTGACAAAAGCTCGCATTTCTTAGACTGCATCTCACAGATACAAGTAAGACACGATGGGCTTTTTCTGCTCCCAGAAGACAACTTTCCAAACCTAGTGGAATGTTGTTGTCCCATATCAAAGCGTTGCTCACCTGTATCCGTACTTACCTGGTCTAACTCGGGTTCGAAATTAGTGTGGCAAAAAGGTGCCATAACTGCTGTACCAGTGTCTTCATTTAGCCAGCTGTTCTATCACCCAGTGACCCCTCCCCACCCAGGAAGGCAGAATCGGGAAAAGGAGAGGAGACCCATGGGTTGAGATGGCAACGGATTTAATAAAGTAATAGTAACAACAAACAAATATCAATGGCAGTACTAATATGAAATACACAAGGTTATAACCAGCCCGTACAACGGTGGGTTGCTGTGCGCTCCCAGCGGTGAGGGCCAGATGCCAAACCCTGCGAGCGCCACAGCTCCAGCGACACTGCGACGGTCGCAGCAAAGGGGAGAGCAGGGCTCGGGAGCAGAAGGGCAGGCGAGACCCTCCAGGGATGGCGCCATTGAGGAAGGAGAGAAGGAGAGGGGCTGTGCCCAGTAAACTTTCCAGTTTATAGTGAGGGTGACGTTTACGGTGTGGAATACTGCTGTTGGCCAGCCTGGGTCAACTGCCCTAGCTTTCCCTCCTCTTGAGCTTTAGCACCTGGCTTACTCAAAACTGCTGGAGACTTTGATCACTGTGGAAACCCACATACCATGGCTGGCCATAAACTAAACCAAAGTGTCTTATCAACTTTGTTCCCACCAAATCGGCTGTTGCAGTCTTCTCAAAAACGCAGCTTTCCTGAACAGAAAATTGATTCTATGATTCTATCCCAATGAAACCAGGACAACCAGTAATATGTAGGTTACTACAAGTGAATTATTATCACAGGAATATTCAGGATATTGAGATGTTTTTAACCTGTCATTAAACCATTGTATAATGGTTACAAATAAATTAATACATAGATTGTAGTTCTGGTATATATAGTGTAACACATAGCGATTTGCATGCTGCTCACCAAGCTAAGTGCTGGATGAATGAAAGTGGAGAATGAAAGTAGTAATTTGCCTATATAGCTCTAGCTGAAAGAACTCTTTTCCCTGATACATTTATTTTGCTACTGGAATAGTAGACAAGGTGCAAATTTAGACTTTTTTTTTTTTTTTACATGAAACACTGAAATTAAGGTGAAATATTTATTACAAGGAAGTGCTGAATTTGGCTCTCTTCATTTGTAAATGAGTTAAGACCTCAAGAAGGTCCCTGCACCTGAGGTGTCTGGTCTACTGAGGGAGATTTTTATCTTCAAACAACTCTCCACCTAAGCTGTGGAAATCACTGGCTTTGTGCAACATACGTGACATAACAAATACCTTGGAAATGAAACAAACAAACAAACTTGACATGTTTGTTTTCCATAGATGTGGGAATACAGTTGATACCGGCCTTTAGCAGAAGAGGGGGAGGCAGGAATGTGATTTTTGTCGTCCCCCCGTTGGCTCAGGGGACGGTTTTGACCTCCTGACAGTCAATCCCGAGGCGCAGCGGGAGCACTGGTAGGGCGCAGATTAGTGAAAGCTCATTGGCACCAGGCACCAGCCCTTCCCATGTTTGTAGACGTGACCACTTACGGCTAATAAGCTTATAATAATTTCTAGTGAAGCACAGGTGGTGAAAGTAGTAGCGAAAAAAAAGGTGAGGCGCTTGAGTACAAAGAAGGTACGGGACAAATGGTGGTGAAACATGTGCTATGTGTGGTAATCGTAATTGTCCGTCTCCTTTCTCATGGGGGCTTGTGTTCATCCTGCTCCTCGATGCCGATATTCCTGTTTACACGTCAGCTGTAGGGGAATCAGAGACTGAACTCCACCGAGAAACATTACTTATCTCTCCATTACATTAAAATATTTTTGCAGTTGGGCATAAATATCAGACTTTGACAGCTTCTTGTAAATCCTGCGCAGGAATTTTTTGATTGCATATATGCACATTTCATTTTACTGTCTGGAGGACTCCATTTGCACAGAGGAATATGTTTCATTTGGTCTTCCGAATGATTTTATATTTTGAAAGCTTAAAAAATTCTCTTCTCTAAACCAGATTGCTTTGCTGTGAATGACTTGATTGGAAAATAGCACGTGCCTCCCTACCTACTTTGCATTTGTTACCTAAATGGAGTAAATTCAGCTTGGAGAGGCTTGGGAAGAAGAGAGGGATTTAAAATTATTCTTCCTTAATTAATCCCAGGAAAATTGTCACAGATCTGTTTTCTCTTAGGGCATGCTGTATGTCTTTTAACTCCATTTCATACTGATCACATAGACAAAAATCAGAGTTTTCTTTTTCACGATACTTTGGTTTGTCAGTAGCCAAATTTTGGGTTTACCTCATTTTAGCATGTGCAGAACAAGAAGCATGTGTGATTTTTTTGCCTTTTTAAAAGCTTGTTTTCTGTAAAGGAAACATTCCAGTGGTGGCATTAGTTAAATCTAGCTTTGAAGCACTGACCTTTTATGAAATAGTGTTTTACTACGAATTGTTATAAGCCAGTGATGATAACAGTGGTGATAATTTTTTTCTCCTGTGAAATATAAATCTTTGGTTTGTTTAAACATCATGTTATTTGCAGAGAGTGAGTTCTCTCTGTGGCTGATTGGGGAAAAAGAAACAAACACAAGAAAAACAAAGAAACAACCCAAGGCTTATTTCTTTGTTATCGTTCCTGGCTAACACAGAAGGACCTTGGGTCCTACTACTGCTGCACTTGAGAGGCCAGCTGAACAGATAATGTATGCGTGTTGTATGCTTGTAAGTCCTCGGCAGTCTGAGACAACATAAGGACTCCATCCTGAAAAGTAAAGAATGTTCTGATCTTGCTCCGAGAAAGATTTACCCATAATCTTTACACTTAAGGACATGAATCTAGCCTGGGACTTAACGTTAGGTAAGACAGTTCAGAGAATTGCAAGATTAAGTATATAATCCAAAAGCATTATTGCTGTGGAGTTAACTAACAAATAAACTGTCTTCCTACAGTGGTACATTCTCATAAATATTCTCAAATTTATGTATCAGTTTGGGGTTGCAATTGAACAGTTTTCTGTACAAAGCTTTTTGCACTTTTTTTAAAATTTAAAGTATTTTTCAGAAGTTAAAGTGAAATACTAACGCTCGGGAAAACATCACTTTTTTGCTTATGAAAATATAAAAGAGTATCTTAGATTTCCTAGAATTTTAAATGTACCTCAGTTCTGTTTTACATAACTTAAGTCCTACTAGTGTACCTTCTTCTGGTAATGTTGCTGTAAGTAGAATCAGGCTTTCTGAAATGCATGATTTTCTGGTTGGGCTGTTCACAAGGTGTCATAAAATCGGTATCAGAAAATAATCTGCTGAAGCACCTCTCTGTGCAATTCATATAATAGTATACTACAACTCCTATGACTTTCTTCAAGTTCAGTCTGGTATCTGATACGGTCTCCAAGAAGTCCTCAGTGCGGAAGAGGACAGCTTTGTTGATCCCTGCTCAGCAGATCCTGACAGCGCTGCTCGTGGAGCCAGTGCCCTTTCCAGTGTGTTTGCACAAGGTGATTCTGGGACATTTCTGTACTGTCCTAGTACCACGTTCTTAGAGCTAGTAATTTTTTTTCTCCTTCTCCCCCATAAATATGTTTAGACTATTGTATTTGTAAAAGAGCTAACATCCATTGTGCTTTCTTCTAAGTATCATTGAAGTTCAAGGCAGTATCTGACTACTTTCATAGTGGTGTTGTAAGTTGCAACCTGAGTAAAAAGACAGCATGCCTGGTATTACTCACTTAAATACACCTGGCTTGAATGACCTTGAATAGGTCATTTTATTTCTCTGTTCATACTGAGATCTATAAATTGTAGATAATAAAACATACATGCAACTTTGCAAAAGCTCTTTGAAATCCATGAGTAAAAGGTATCCCCTAAGGTCAAAATATGAATTATTTATTGCTACATGACATGCCCAGCATGCAGACTGTAGGGTGACAGAAATATTGTCTGTTCCTCTTTCCCCTGAGAACAGAAGTCACACCTTCAGAGCTCTACTTGGAGAAGAAGTATTTGTTGTATGAAATCTAATATAATCTTTATGTGTATGAGTATGTGATAATATTGAAACTTTGGTACCTCCAAGGAATTGGTTTCAAGGGTTAATACCCAGCTTCCTCTGACAAGTGCAAAAGCAGTTTTAAAAATAATAGACATTTTAAAAATAATGAATATGAGGAGATTAGAAAGAATAGTCAGAGGTGGGGAGAAGATTGGGTTTTGAAGTAAGGGAATTAGAATTTCATGGAATCAAAATTGTGGTAGTTACTAGAAGGTAACAGTTCACTTGACTTCCAGGTGATTACTAATACTAGTAGCCATTATCTGTTTCCTAATATTTGAAATGCCAGCAGTATGCTTTGAAAGGAACTGATTTTTCTTTTAGTATGTTTCTTAGGGTTTGTTGTAGGCCCTACTGGTCATCAAAGTCTAGAAGGGGAAAAACCATTGTGTTCTCTGCTTACTATTTGTATTATATATTTTATTAATTTCGGTATGTATTATTCAAGATAAGCTACCTATATATATATATATATATATATACACACACACACATATATATACACATATATATAGGTAGATATAGATATAAAACACAAGGAAAGCAAGAATAGACATGTTGCAAGCCAGTTAGAGCTTTACACTTCAACGTGAACATCTTTAGCTGTACTTGGAGATCAGTAGGCGACTAGCATAGATTTTTAAGAACTGGTATACAAGTTCCTGCTGAGATATGCTACTTTAGTAATTGGGTTTCTCTATATCAGTTTTGGCCTCCGAAAGAGTTTCAGGAATGGTCTTCAGCAGGCACATTTCAATTATCTAGCATTGATATCCATGGCATTAGCATACACTTAAAGTGCTTGGCCTTTAATCCAAGTCCAAAGATTAGGTCAGAATTGTATCCGGCTAAATCCAAAAGAGCCTTTAACTATTTGGGATAGGCCCAGACTTTCTAATGCTGAAAACAGAGGCAAGAGGATTCTTGCACAGATTTTAAAACTCCCCTGAGGATAACAGACTCCTGGATAACTGTGGTTCTCTACTTCGCTATCGGATGAAGCGCAGTTTTACAGCTGAAGTCACGTCCGGTTGGAAAGATTGGGGAGATGTTACTAGAAAGTAAACTGTGATGGAGAAGGGAAGCGGTGCAATGCTCATGTAAGAGATTTTTGAGAAAATTGTTCAAAGGAAAATTACTTCTACATGTCTTAATACAGCTGGTTTAGAAGACTGTCATTTTAGGCCATAGTAAATTGTCTGGTTAAAAGGAGCCATCTGCTCGGAAATATTTCCCTTCATGTTGCCTTCCATCTTGGTTCTCTTCCATTATGCTTTAGGCGTCGTTTTGCTTGTTCTTTGTATTTATTTGATACTTTCATCTAGCCCTCTTCACAGCTGTAGAGTCTGAGTACATTGCTAGTCTGATTTTTCTTATCTGCCCACTGCTCTGACTCTGAGAGTGGCTGAGGTACTGCAGGCTATATATTAATAAAGGTAATTCATCTATATAAATATAGCATAGATACTGGGTGTGATTTACTAAAGATTGCAGGGATCTTGTGTTATGGGAGCTTCCTAAGTCCCTAAAACCTAAATGGGTGCTTTAGCACTTTCTCTTCTTTCTCCTTATCCTTCTCAGTAACCTCCATTGCAAATACAAATGTTAGTGTTATTGAGCCAGCAATACCGCTACATATTCCCTTTCCTGTTTTTTTTCCCCTTGTATTATGGAATATTTAATCTCATAAAATAATATTGCCACCACGAAGGTTTTTTTAAGACCTTGCTTTAGTAGAGAAGAACGATATTGCAGCCAGGAGCTGTAATCTCATACTGCCTGGTTTTCTAAAATTGAGGCATTTTAATTGACCCTGTTACTTAATTCCCTACTCACTGCTCATTACTTCCACTGGGGGCTCTCCCTTGCTGCGCCTCTCAAAAACTTCTCACGTGCACCCCTCCTCAGTTCCAACTAGTGTATGCCTATATATAGTATGTACAACTAGCATTGCAGAATTGTGTTAAATCTGAAGTCTCCAGACAGCAGATAATTTAAGAAATTCCATCTCTCTTGGCTAATAAGGACATAGATTTGCCATTCTTTATTGGCTTCTTTCCATGTTTTTTTAAAATTTCTTTTACTTTAGATATCTTTGCCTGCCGATGTGGAAGGGCTTAAATTTCTGGATGGTCATCACTGTATGTTGCACCCGCTTCCATGTAAGATTAAAAAAATGACAAAGTTCTTTTCTCCACAGGCCTTTCAAACAAAAAAACCCCTTCACCTGCCCTCTAATGCCATAACTTTCTTTGAATATTAACGTCAGCAAACACAGGCAACATTAAACATGCTTATCAAGAGAATCACTCCAATTTGAAAGCAAAACTTCCTTTAATGTTAATTAGTGGCCGTAGTTCACTTAAATTATATTGTATCCACACCTGCTAGGCTTTTGTCTGGGAGAACAAGTGACTGTCCCTGAAGCTTGGCTCCCCTGAGCTAAGTTAGAAACAATTTCCAAAATGTGAGTGGCTATCATAGTGTCTGTGTAGATGTTCCAAAACAAAAGTATCCCAAACCCACAACTCCCCATCATGTGCAATATAGAGAAAATCAGCCTTCCAACGTTCAGGACCCTATATGGCCTTATCAGTCAAAATTTGCACTGCAGCATCATCTGTAAATCATTTGATCCAAATGCATGTAATAGAACAAAACGGCAAGGTGATCTTGAAATGTTGCTCTGCTGGTAAGGCTGACTGGATTGCCCTTGGACCACGGCAGTGGCCGTATGTACATTTGATGTTGAAGGTGGCCCTGTGAGGCATCCTGCTTCTCAGGTGGAGGCGTGCTTTGGAAGCACAGAGCACATCGGTTCTCTCACGGTTGCTTTGGTTGTCTGTTGGCTTGTGGTTGAATTTCTGACTTTTGAAAGCCATGTATGACTTTACGTCCAGATTATTTCACAGATAATCTCTGTCTTCTTTTGCCACGCTGCTCTTAAAACTGCCAGCAAAATGATCTCTGAGGCCTTTTTGTCTTGATGTGTTGTGTGCCCTGCCTGTTTTCTCTGTAGTTTTGGGAAAGAAATTGCAGAGGAGAAGGGACAGTTAATTTCAGGGACTTGGCTGATCTCGGAAGGATACCCTCTTCACTCAAGGTAAATGGCTTATACAATGTTAGTTATTATTACGTTATTAACTTCAAGCTTAGAAAATGTGCATTCTTAAGAACCTGGGGCAGGCAATTTCTAAAAATCTAAATAACTAATAAATCTCCTATTAAGGGTGACTTGCTGAGGGTTTTAAGAAGTAGTCTGGTGAACTTTGAAGTACTGCAATTTCAAGATGAGAGAGTCGGGAGCCTCTTTGCTTAAAGCAAAGAAATAGCCAAGTATTCTTCCAAACTTGACTTTTCTCCCCATTTAACTGACCTTGTATCATCTTGTGCTTCAATACAACATGCTCGAATGCAGTCTTTAAGTAAATGAAATGCACCATCCATATTGTTGATATTTTTGTTAGATTAGAGTACAGTAATGCTTTTGAGATTGCTTTTGTGGAAAATTTAAAATGTGTAAACATGAGGGAATGTTACACTGAGGGAAGATCTGTCACCCCTGCGATTTGCAGTTAGTAGCAGTTGTAATGTCTCTGCCATCTATTTTCAAAGATTGCATCTGACTTGAACTTTTCATTCTGATGTACAATATAACATCAGTAAGCACGTGTGGGAGTTCTCAGGATGGGATAGGATTCGCTATATATTCTGGCTATTTCAGATTAAAGTGATTGAACTGTGTGCTGTTTCAGGGCCCTTCCCTTCAGTCATACATATGCGTCTACTTTGCAGTTCATTCTAGGGAAAAACTACAACAAACTGAAGTAGAAAAATAGATCTCTGCTTTGGAATTCAGTGTGTTGAACTTTTCTCTTAAGACTTCGCAATGGACCCAAGTCCTGACATGTTTCCTCTCTTATCACAGACTTACAGAGCTGCTACTTGCACTGGTAGCAAATCTGCACTTTTGTCGAATGAGAAGTGAACAGTTCCGGGTTCTGTTGAACACATAACTGTCATTGTTTTAAATACTCCCTAATACCCCACGTTCAGTGGTTGCTGTTGTATTCGCACAAGGTTTCTTCTTATCTTTTACCCTCACCGAGTAAAATTTGAAGTTCTTGAATTTTCACAATACTTCAGTTAAATCTCAGTTTTTGTCGCATCAGCGTCATTATAAAAAGGAGCACAGACAAATTGTCCTAAAGTTGATTTTTATTTCATATCAGAGCATTAAATGATTTGGTTGTAAATCAAATTAATTCCAGCTGCTGCTACTTTTCCTTTCACTTTTGTTTCACTTTGTAGGCTGCAGTCTCTGGCTCTTGGTTTTCTGGTCAAATAGTGTTATCTCTGACAGCCCTTGTAGTTTCCAGGAGTATTTGTGCTTGTGCTTGGTTAAACTACCCCACCCCCCACTCCCCCACCCCCCAATTCTGTCTGATATTGATAGAAATTATTACTGGAAGGCTTTAAAACTCTTAGTAGAAAAGCTCACTTTCTTTAGTTTCCCTTCTGTACCTCGTATCATCCACTGATATTCTGAAAGTTTAATCATACCAAAATTCAGGGCATGACCCTGCTTTCCTGTGCACTGAATTCCTGACAGTTAAGGCAAAGAGTCAGTCCTCAGTGTTTGCTGTTCCTTACTTAACACATAACATTACTGTTGACCATTCAGTATTTACACCGACTTAGTGCTGTTTGACGTGTTTGTAAGATTTGGCTAGAGTGGATGATGCAGCATTAAATTAGCTTATTATTTATTCTCAATTTTGTAAAGAGCAACTGTCCCTGTGTTCTGGTTTCTCCCATGTGAAGCTAGTTGTAATTGGTAGCATCTCCCTTCTTTAGTGAGGTCTTTTGGAAGGATGTGAAAGCCTAGAATTTCAGGGTCTGCAAGATACAGTCTCTTGGGTGCTTCCTCCTTCCGCACAGGAACTGGCTTTTCAAATGCATGGCAATGTCTGCAATCTGCTAGCAGTTAGAAGACGACTACTCAACATAGACAAGACGTGAGACCTCCATGACTTACTGGGAAATGTTAACTTTCTCTTTGGAGAGCAGTCTAGGTGCAGAGACCCATGTATTTATCCCCAGGTGTGATAGAGTAATTTGCTGTATCCAGAACTAAAGGTAGAGGTCCCACTTGCGTTAAACACGACAGCAACTTTCTGTTTCAAGGAAAACCACAGGCAATGCATCAGATCTTGCTGAGTGCACACAGCGTTGCTGTTATGGCACGCAGCATTATACTGTGCTGTCCTACCTGGTTATTAGAGACCGGCAAATTTCACCGACTGATTTCTTCCTTAATCTTCTACCTTGACTGAGTCATATGATATTGTTTAGAAATATATTTGTTTCTAGCTGAGTCTATGTGAAAGAAAACCTATCTTATCGTTGGATGAATTAGTATAATTTTTTTCCACTATTAATAATAAACACTTTCTAATCTGACTTTTTTGTAATTTAAACTTTTGTCTAATTTAAATCTCAGTTGTTGAATCTTGCCAGTTGTTAGTCCACAGACTTCCAGAACCTTTTATTATCAGAAGTCTTTACTGATAAGTGCTTCTGTTCTGGGATAAGGTGAAATAAAGAGTTTGAGCTCACTGAAAAAATATTTTCACTGAAAGATATGTTCTGTAGAGCCGAAAGTCATTTCTTTAAAAAAAAAAAAAAAATCCTGGACTTTTCGTAATTCAGCTACATTCTGTTAAAAACAGATGGTTGTACTAGATGTTATTACATTTATGTAATGTATCGTGTTAATACAACATTTATTTCTCTGCTGTAGTATTTCCATTCTGGTTCTGGTTTTCACTGCTTGCTCAACTTCCTGTGCTGAGTTCCTCTTGTGTGCCGTCAGCGCGGATGGAAGCAACCTGCTGTCTTGAACTTGTCTCTCTGCGGGTTGAGGCCCATCTCTGCCCGAGAGCACCTCACTGTTTACAACCTGTAGAGAGCACCAGCAAGCACTCCGAGCAGAGGATCTGACCCTTTTTTAGTTTGCAAGAGGAGAAAGAGCTGAGTGCTCTGAAAAACCCCTTTTTCTTCTCTCATATGCCTTCTTACTTAAAGGTAAGGGAGTGAAGCAGTAGAGATATTAAAAAAAGAAGGAATCCCAGCCATTACTCAAAACTCTCAGTAAAAAGGAGTCATCGAACTTGTATTTAAAAAAAAAAGCCGCACAATTGTTAATGGACATGCCCATACAACGCTTAATTTGCTATATATAGCACACACCACAGTATTGAATTCTTCAGCTAGATTTTGCAGAAACTTGCACGCAGAATACTCTGAGTGGGTGGCTGGGTGGACACTTAAGTTATGAAAGCCTTGGTAAGCTGTGTTCAAGAAGCATGAACATTTTCATACTACAAAGAGAAGTCAATATTGGTATCTGAGAGACTGAGAGAGGAGGGAGTATCTTTTCATTGCCCTTGTATGGAGAGAAGTCGCAAGGTACCTAGCACTGTAGGTATATGTACGGCTAATACAGAGACTGACTGTGAGAGTCACCAAGTGCTCCAAGCTCCAGTGGAAGCACATTTGATACGATTCTTGCGCCCCTCAAGAGGAAACGCAAAGGTCAGAAAAACTGGGTTTATCTACAGTATCCTATTTTATTTTTCCTGGTAGAAGGGAAAAGAAAAATCTACTTAGTTTTCAAGTAGTGGCAGATCAGGAGTTCCTGAACTGGTAAAATGTTAATGTCATTGACACGTAAGTCAACAGGTTTCCAGTTTTGACTTGTAAACCTTAAAGTTTTTCTTAGTGTTCAGATAGAGTAATTTTAAAAATTGACCTAATATTTGAAAGTTGTACGCTTGATTCTACATTTATTGAAATGTGACACATGAAAAATCATTGCACTGTCTTTGTTCCTGACCTGAGCGGTAATACGCTTATTGTGCTTCTTGGAAGTCAGTCATTGCTGCTGCTTGTCATTCTCTGTGCCGGTGGAGGACTTTGCTCCTCCAGTCATTCTCACAAGCAGTACTTAATGCTGCCTAGTCAGCTTTCCTAAAAGTCACTAGCCTCTTGCTAGCCTAGAGAGCCAGCTTTGTAATCTTTCTGACACGTTTTGAAGTGTCTTACTATTCTGCAGTGTAAACAGGGGCCATCACTATAGCTGGCAATTACGGTACCCCTCTGGGTACTGAGAAGACTGAAGGGGGTTTATAAAGGTGGAATTGGATTCTCCTGGGTACAGTACAGAGGGTAAGAGTAAGGGCTGAAAAATCATGGTTTGGGACTAAAAAGACTGAAAAGATGTTTTGGGATTGCTTCACCAGTCCTTGCCTCCAGTGTGGGTATTTTAGAAGAAGGGCAAACGGTGCCAGGTTGTGTCGTGGTATGTACTCCTCTCTGTCCAATTCACTCTTTCTTAAGAGAAAATAAAGGAAGAAAAAGAAAACACAAACTCAAGAGAACTATGAAATGCATGCAACGAAAGCAGTTCTCTGTTTATCAATTTCAATTATTTGATTGTGTTAAAACGTAAATTGTAAATGTTTCAGTGAAGATACAGCTTCCCTGTGTCTGCTACAAAGCCACCTGTGGCTGGGCAAAAAAATGAAATATTAATGAAATATGTGTCTTAGAGAAAACTTAGATGAACCTCTTCTGCTCTGTAAAATGTTTGTCTTATCCTAACATGAAAAAATCTGTCGTGCCAGAATTAGATTTAAAGGTCGCCTGCTTATCCCTAAATTATGTGTCCAATTCCTGTGAAACTATTTGAAAGGAAGCAACGATTCTATTGCTTCCATTGGAAGCGCATATTCACTGCCTGATAAAACCAAAGAGCCTTTCCTCCTTTGCAGTTGCACGTTTCCTTATTTATATTCAGGCTGGTGTTTTCTAATAGGAATATCTTTTCACTAGTTTCTTTATACCTTTTTGTCTAGAATCAGTTTGTGCTCTGCAGTGGTGTGTTCCCTCTTCTCCGTTCACTTTATGTGTACTCTGTTCTTCACTAAGCAATCTTTTTAACAACATCTGTATACTTCCACTTCTTTCAGGCTTCAGTTCTTACTTTATTGCTACGACGACCCTTTTTCTGTTACCTCCTTTTTATTTACACGTAATTCCTTCCCTATTACTGTGATTATTGTGTTTGTGCTCTCCATATTATGTTGTCTTTAAATTTCTCATCTTACGATTCCTGTAAAATATCATTCGTACAGTTCTAGTTATCGTATCTGACTGGTACGCTCCCATTTTTTAATGTTTTCCTTAGATTTGTACTTGACAAGTGAGGTATTTTGTGCATGTGTGTGTTCTTGTGAAAGCTCATTTTCCTTCTGGTGCTTGTCTATTAATATATTTTCTTGAATATTCAAGATGCTCTCTGTAAACTTCACAGTTTTTCCCACATTTGTATCATTTTGCAATTTAAACAGTATGCTTGATGCATCTTCCTTCAGCTAAGGAATTAATATGGGAAATGCAAGTGACAATTTGGTTTAATTGTTGAAAGTTAAGATCGCAAAGCAGTTGTTGTTCTTTTGGGCTTAAAGTTATATGTAGGTCCCAATAATGTTCATTTTGCTTACCCTGTATAGTGTGGCACTTTGAGATGAAAGAACACACTTCGAAAGAACTAGCAAAAAAACCCATTTGTATTTAGTGTATATGTTTATGTTTTTCTGCTGAATATAGTGTATGATATAGTTTCTTTGTGGGACCAGATTATTTCCTCCTGGCCTTAGGATCTTTCTCGCAGATTCTCTCTGAAGTGTGGAAAAGCGAAGAGTAGAAAAAAGGGGCAGAAGGGGCCCCATTCCCATTGCACTTCCGGCTCCTCTGCCACAGAAAGGTTGTGCCTCAGCTTTCATCGTCACCTTGGAGCAGGGATCCCCCAGAGCCTCGGGCAGAGCCACTTTCCTGAGTAAAGCTGTCCCTAGGAGGAGCAGTAAACAGAAAAGGTGACGAGGCAGCGTTGGCAAAGATGGTGTGTACGGGATAGTCATTATTTCCTCACAATTTCCACCTTATTTCTCTATAAGTACAACCACAGTCTGTAACACTAACTATTTCGGTTTCTGGAGAAACCGTAAGTGTATGAGCAATGTTGTCTCTTTAAAGAGAACAATCTGGTGTAATGGGAAATGATGGAAGTAGAAGGAGAAAAGGAGATAATTCTGTTTCCCGGTTCAGATTGGGAAAGAGCAGGTATGAAGCTGCAAAAGGTGTTTTGCGGGCTTGAAAATTACTTTAAGGTGCTTCATCCGCAGCTTCCTTAAACAGTTTGCAAACCCCAACACTGAGATGTGAGGTGAAAGCTACGCTGGTCTGTGCCCTCCTGCGCTGCCCAGCGCTGTCAGAGGTGGACAGACTGGGGTGGGGGAGATAAATTGGATGTCTTTATATGCTGTGTGCTGTGCCAGTGCAGAAGAGGAAAGGTTTGTTCTGCTTTCAGTCTGTGAAATATTTTGGTGGAGGTAGGACAGAGTATGCGTGTATGTTTGCGTGTACGCTTTGCCTTTTACGAGTAGGAAGCCTTTTGAACAGTGAGGTGCAAACCCGCCCGGGGCTTGGCACTCAGCAGGGATGGGAACTCTGAAGCTGAAGCTTAGGTAGGTTTCCCCACTGGGCAGTGTATTAAAAAAATGCTCAAGATGTTTGTCAGGGTAATGAGTTAAAGCAAGATAAATGATGGTACTTTAAAAAAAAAAAGAAAAGAAAAGGAAAGAAAAAGGGAAGCACTCGCGCTGGAGGTTGTAGTGCGAATCATTTGGTATTTGTGCTTTCTTGTATTTGCAGGGGAGTTGGGTGCTGGGAGGAGTTGAACCATAGGATGTTGCGGAGAGAAGAGTATTGCAGCAGAACTAAAATTACAGGCAAAAAAAAAATAATTAAAGTACTCCAGGGGAAAAAGAGTAATTCTACCATGCCAGATACTCAGTATTAAGCATGCTTAATAGTCAGTTTAGTCTCATATGACGTGTTTATGACCAGTGTGTGTGCCCCAGCGAAGGCACTGCCTAAAAATGTGTTCATTAATTAGTTTTGGTGCAAGACGTAGAGAGAGCACGTGTATTCCTCTTCTCCATCGACAGCACAACTTGCTTTTCAATAGAGGAAGATGCAAAATGATTTCAAGCGTGCCAGGTTTGGGTTTCTCCTGGAGTCGTACCCTTAAAATCAGCAGAAGGGAGGGAGGGAGGGCTGTTACTCTGTCTATTATCATCAAGCTCTGCTAATGTAGCCCGGGCGCCACGTGACTGCAGAAAAGGCTATTATCTCAATGAAAAGGAAACTGCTTTTTAGAGCAGCAACAGAACAGAAGCAGGAGGAATTTTCGAGTACTCCACCATGCTGGATTGTCAAAGGGGGATCTCCCTGATCAGCAGTTAGGGAAGGATTAGCGTGGCCAGTTTGTCAGCTGTCATTAGAAGCAGATGACAGAGATGATAAGCTGCTGTGTGCGCACGTCCTCACTCAGCATGTGCTTTGGTTTACATCAAGACGTATCACCGGTTTGGGATAATGGAGAGCTGATATTTTTAAGGCTGTAAATTTACTGGTAATTCTCTCCTTTTTTTTTTTTTTTTTTCCCCCCACCCCACTCCCCTTCCCACCCCCCCTGTTTTTAATAAAAAGCCAGTGTGATGGATGGGGCATTTATCTACATCTTGATCTGAAGACGCAGAAAAACTAGTGAGATCTGCCTTCAACTGCAAAGGCTGGAAGACGACAAGGTGTGTTTCTGAAGTGCCGTGACTTCATTGTTAGCGCTCTCTTTTTGCACGTATGTGCGTGCATTGTAGGTGTCTGGATGCTGGGGGTGAGGGCGAGGGGGGTGTTGGTTTAGGGGAGTGGGAGGAAGAGCTAATTTCTTTTTGAGGCAGACAGTTTAAAGATAATGTTTCTAAATAACAAATACAAAGAAATAATGTAAATTTTATTCTGCAATTTCTGTAGTTTCACCCCTTTTTAACGGCTACAGGTGTACTTGTTGTTGCCTGTGACAGTTTTACGGGTCTGTGAGGCTAAATATGTCTTAGTGCACAGGAAATATTTTTGTAAGCAAGTTTTCTGGCATCCAGCATAATACACAAACCCATCTATATTTTCCCACTGTCAAGAGGAGGTGGAGCCTGAGAGTGTCTTTTTTCATTGCAGTAATTACTATTCCGTATTCAGTAATTTCTATGCACATGAAAAAGTACAGAGTAAGTCAGACTGAGACATTTTTGCAATAAAGTTTTCTCTTTGTGACCAAGAGCTTAAGTAGACAAAACACACTGAAACGTTTGTAGTTGTTATATAACTTTCTCTGTTCTCTAATCTGAATAGTTTTCTTTACAAGTATGCGATCCCATAAACAAAATGACATTCAGTTAATCTTCAGACCTTGTATTTATCTCGTGGTTATACATGCTGATGTCATTTAATATCTTGGCAGTATTCACCTTTCTTTTAACCTTGGGAGGGCAACATTTAATATTGGCAGATTAATTAAATAATAATATCCCCTGAAAAAGATTATAGACGGTTACTTGTAGTACGTGAAGATGGTGTGCTGTCTCCCCTGCTCGGNCAAAACACACTGAAACATTTGTAGTTGTTATATAACTTTCTCTGTTCTCTAATCTGAATAGTTTTCTTTACAAGTATGCGATCCCATAAACAAAATGACATTCAGTTAATCTTCAGACCTTGTATTTATCTCGTGGTTATACATGCTGATGTCATTTAATATCTTGGCAGTATTCACCTTTCTTTTAACCTTGGGAGGGCAACATTTAATATTGGCAGATTAATTAAATAATAATATCCCCTGAAAAAGATTATAGACAGTTACTTGTAGTACGTGAAGATGGTGTGCTGTCTCCCCTGCTCGGGAAGTTATTGCAGGCTTGTTGGCTTTATTTTCCTGTTGTACACAGCGTTAAGCTCTTTACCTCACAGCAATAATACTAATGCCGGACCCGCAAGAAAGGTAAAATGAAGTATTTGGATTTGCGTAGGAGTGCTGATCATAACTTCTCTAGAATTTTGCCTCTGATGTTAAGGGCAGGATTGCGAAGATGCATCCAGCCGGTTGTTGCTGCAGTGCACTGGCAGTTTGCTAAAAGTGTGTTTTCCCGGATTCATATTGAAATAGTGGTGGTGACTATCATACTTAGAATCTGTTTAATAATTAACTAAATACATACAGGAAATGCCTTAGTTTATTTGATTTAGGACTTTGAAAAACTCATGCTACTTTGAGATAGGAGGGGGGAAGGAAAATATTATTGTTTTTCAAATTAATGTAGCATGTGTTTGAAGAGACTTTATTTCATACTGTGAGGGCAGAGCCAGAAACGTAAACAAGCTAGCACTATTTATTTGCTTGTTCTCTTTTGTCTCGGTTTGATTATTTTAATTGCAGTATACCTACATTTCGATACAGAGGCCTGGGGCAGGCGGTGCCATTGAGCAGAGGCTTGAGAGCCCGTCACGTTCGCAGCACCAAATGTCGAAGCCACAAGAACAATGAGACTTCCTCTCCGCTTCTTGTGTTTTCTTCCTTTATTTCATTACGGAAGATCTAACAAGATAGTGGGGGGCAGACTGGTGCTTACGGAAATGTTGGCACCTATGTTTTATAGAAAAATAGATTTTTGCTGCTGGTACAGTCATTTTGATTTGCCTGATGCCTTTCAGGACGTGTTAAGGGGGGAAACTTGAACAAAATCAACCTTTTCTGGAGACTGTTCTTCAGGTGGCTCTGTTTTCTCAGGAAACTGAAGTTGGAGTGTTTTCTTTCACAAGCAATTTCTTATAGAAGTACCGTATGTAGCATATATAAAACCTCAAGCACTGTCTTTGACCAGAGTAATTTTGTTTGCCTACTCTTCACTTTATGCTACTGTACTCAAAAAGCTTACACTGGTAGTGTTCAAAAGGCGTTGCTATTTTTTTTTGTTTCTTCTTTTTGTTGTCATCTCAACATCTCAAAGGTAAATTTCTTGTGCAAGGAAGGAGGGGAGACATGACTGCATTGCAAAATATACCATGTTGTAAGAAAAAACCCCTTCTTGGAAAGTCTGAGCTAGAGGAGTGCTTTGAAATACTGCATTTCACTCAACGGTTCTTAACATGATATTTAATAACAAATGTCATTAGGCAGTCAGCTGTCTGGTTAGATTTTACAGTGCCATTTTATTTATTTACTTAAACTAGTAACAGGGGAAAAAAAAACGAGGAAAGGTGCGAGAACAACCTTGATTCTCAGATCTACTTCATTAATTAATGGAATAATTTTTTTAGTGCACTACTAAAGAATAGCCCCATAAGTGTAATAAGAAAGCTGACTTAAGGACTGAGGACTGGGTCTAGAAGCCAAGCTGTCTGAGCTGAGTGAAGGAGAAGACTTTTTAAGTATGATAATCATTGCACCTGCAAGGAAATCCTGATGGAGTCGTCTTACTGCCTGCATTCCTCGTTAGCTTTTCTTACTCACTTACATTCAGCTGTGACAGGCCTAGAAGGATGCCTGAATTGGACTAAAAATTATTATTAGCCGGTAAAGCTTTAGTCTCTGAAGGTGAGGAGTAAGATTCGGAAGCCTGTGTCTTTCAGAAATGGGCTGCTCTCAATAGCAGGGAGTCTGTGGCTGACTATGTGCGTAGTTTCCCTGATAGATGGGGCTGTACAGTGAGGGATTGGGAAGGGCTGGGTGGGATGTGAGGACAGAGAGCCTAAGGAAGACAGGAGGAATTTGATGAGTGTCCTAAATGAAGAAACTAGCCAGAAGTTTATGATAAACGACCTTAGTTTGCAGCGTGTGTTGTACCTGAATGTCCTCTTGCTCTTCCCATTTCATTTTCTCCTATGCACACTCTCCCCAAACAAACTTCATCAGGATGCTGTCGTGCTCTGATTTTCCATTCCCAATAGCACAGGCTGTTGTGATTGAGTAACCGTCTAACACAGGATTCTCATGAAGAAACTTCTGCTGGAACTGCATGGTAATAAAATTATTTTTGTTGCTTTTCCTGAAATTTTTCGAGGTGTTCAGTCCAACTAGTTTTAAATGCGTGTCATTTTTCCTCTTTGGGGCAGTGTACTGCAGGCTTCAGGTCAACTCCTATGAATGTAGTAGGTGTTTCGCCCCTCTTCAGTAATTACATTTCATTATATTCCATAACCAACAATACTTGGAATATATGCTAATTCTTTCTTAGCGCTTGCGATTCTTCCTTATCATAAATGGTTTTTTTATTAACACAAATTAATTTCAGTTTATTTTTACAAAGAAAATAAAATGGCTGATAATGAACGAATGCATTAATAGCTTTAATAGTAACCTTGTTTTCCCTGGGCTGCAGGATGCAATCATAGTTGTGTCTGGCCTACGGAGTGATTTATGTCCTAGAAAAGAGAGAAATGACAGTTTGACATCTTCTCTAGTAGACTAGGAGGAAACTCCAAGCTTCAGTGAAGCCAGTGATAAAATTATGATTTATTTCAGTGGAGTCATAACATCGCCTTAGAACTCTCCATTTTTTTCCAGAATGTAATTTCTGCTCTTAAGGGAGCTGTGTCAAAGCTTATAGGGTGTTGCCTTTAAGCGTGTGGAAGCCAAAGATATATATTGATTGAAGAAGGAATTGGGCACAACTGAAAATTGGTTCGGAGGGAGGAGCAGGAACACCACCACCGCAGCTAAGCCTCAGCCACCGATTGTCAGAAACAGAGAGAGGGAGGTATCAGGGGAAGGATCATTTGTACTTTTTCCTGAGGCATCTGCTGTTAGCTTCCATGACAGACTAGTCGCTAACTAAATGTGTCTTTCATTTGACTCATACAGCCACTCCTATGGATGTTTTATTTGGTCTAGTCTGCATTCATATATATATGTGTATGTGTATATATACACACACACTTGTGGGTACCAAGCTTGTGTCCGCAAGGTTTCATTCCTTGGCAGATGACTAACTAAAGAGACTAGATTTTTATGACTTCTGTTTTCCTTTTAAATGCTTGAACATTACAGTTAAACTTCCCTCTTTAGTTATTGCTGGTTGCTCTGTTTTATTAAAGCCAATAGAAGAGTATGAATGAAAAATGACACAGACATGAAATTTGAAGTCATTAGTAAATGTCATTCATGTCCGCAGATCAGTTTGTAAACTCAGGGATGTATTAAGAGTGTATCTGATTAGAGTGTACAGGCTGCTGTGGACATTTAATTTTTATCAAGTTAATAGTACTTTGTGGGTGTTTACAAGACACTTCTGTGTGGCTGACATAATTTATTCCATTAGTTCTGATTTTTGTGCTTAGTAACTGTGCGTAGTTAGTGCTCGATGCCTTTGACAAGAGTTTAACACATATCTAACACATCTATATTAAGAAAGAAAACTAATTCTGCATCTTGTGTGATGGTAAAAGTGTGATCTTCTATGAGTATTGCTGTGTTCTCAAAGCCTGTATTAACTTGATTGTTCTTCAAAGTTTAGTAAGAAAAGAATAATAGATTTTTTTTTCTACCTAACTCTTACGCTGCTGCTCCAGTATAAATGGATCATACTGGCATGGGTACCAGTATCAGCAGGAAGCACCTGCTGAGGGGAACAACCTGCTCATGCAAATACGGATAGGAATAGGGGCCAAACCCCATCTGGTCTCTCCCGTAGCATCTGAGACTGCGTCCTAGTCACGAGGGCACCCTCTGGGACCAGGGCTGAGGAGGATGCTGAGTTTTCCAGGGGCGGTGCTCTAAGTGCATTTCAAAGGCAGAGAGATTGATTAAAGCAGGCACCATACTGAAGAGGATGACTTGGATATAGAATTTCAAGAAGTGGTGCAGGGTTCTGAACCTCGCATGGGCACTGGCCATATCCCTGACTGACAGAGGGCATGAGCATGAAGTGGAATTCATCTCGTAGCCAGCTGTTAACATTACTATGGCCATGGCTATTTGTGGAGATGAGTACTAGCATTTATATAACTTGAATATAGATATGTTTGACTTTGGTCCATTGTTAACTTGCAACCTTCTGGAATAAAGAAGCTTGAATTCTTGATTCTTAATTTGAAACTTTATTGTTATACACTGTTAAACTAAATGCGTGCTTATGAGAACATCTCGGTATTTTAGAAGCGTATGAGTATATAGGTATATCTGGCAGGTGTATGTGGAGTAGGTTACTCATTCACCATTATAACAATGACAAAATGTGGACAAATGCTTTAGATAACGTTTAGCCTACGCTTCCTGTAGATCGGTTTTAATTCGATGCTTGGTATTTAGTGTTTGAAAGAATGGTCTGGAGTTTCATCATGCTTCCTAGTAATAGGTGGTTGGGTAGAAGAGAAAAAGCAAACCCTCTTAGTGCTGCGGCTAAGTGAAAATCAGAACCGTGAGTTTAATTTTTGATTAGGCACCAGAGAAGATACATAGAGCTGGGCTTTCTAAACCGCAGCGAAAATTTCGGTAAGATCAGGTGTTTTCAGTAACAGCATCTACTCTGACTGAAGGAACATGATTTTGATGACCAGGTTAAAGCTGTGAAAGGTGGTATGCAGCATAAACATCTCTTGCTGCAGCTCCAGTGCAAGCTTGGGTTAAACATCAGAGAGCACCTGAGCGGTAGCTCTTGAGTAATGCACCACGTAGAGGTGCCAAGTTGATCCCAGTGACCAGGAGGACCGACGCCTCTCTAGCTGTGTGAAGTCATTGAAACGGAGGTTGATAAGTGATGAAACTCAAATTCACATGGGATAGGTTCAATAACTCTACGTATAGGTTTGATAACTCTTATGTATTACTGTATACAACTGATGCAGAAATGACATTCTGTCTGACTCACCCACTTCTTACTTTTGACCCTTACGGAACCCAGTTTCCTGAGCTTTTTATTAATGGAATATGTTTTATCTAAAGTAAACAGACTGACAAGGAGGTATTTGACAGGCAGTTAACTGGAGTTAAATCCTAATGTAGGCATGCCTACATCACAGAGATGCATAAATGCCTTTTTCCATTGTGATCGGTCATATTTTTCTCACTGCCAAGATAGGCATCTTGAAAATCACACTGAACTGTATAAACTGACTGGTATTGTTAAGTATTGTATGCATTTGTATCAGTTGTATTTATGAGATTAGAAAATGTTTCTGGATTTTTTCCACAGTGCTTTACGCTTGTGAGAGCAGTTGTTTCAGTCTTTGGTCTGGTTTTCCCCTTGCTCTTTGGTGGTTTCTCGGGGTCGGGGGGGAAGTTGGCATGGAAATTTAAGTGGACAAATAACAGTTTTGAAACTGAGATTGGCACGGAGGATTCAGTAGGAGTTAAATATGCTTAACTCACTGTTCCAGAAGTACCATCAACTGGAAATGAAAGCTGTTTAAATACAAAGTTTCCTATAATATTATCTTTTTCTATGTTGTTAGATTTACTTCATTTGTCAGCTATGCTATTCACGAAGTTTTACTTCGAATCGCAGTAGGTTTGAAATACGATGCTTCTACATCAGTCCCGTAAGTTTTTTAAAAGTGTGAACTGTAAGAAAAATTCTGGTTTAAATAAACATCTTATGTGGGAATTTGGGCTCCTCCTTTTCCAGTGAAAACGGTTGCAGGCTTAGTATTTTTTGCAGCCATAGTTTGCTACTCATCAAATGCAACCTAGGAGGTTAAATGGTTTTAGAATTACTTTGTTTTCTTTTCTTTTTCTCTTGTTTCTTTATCTTTTAACTTGGCTACCCACCACAAACAAAGGGATGCAAGAGTGACTGGCATATATACAAATAATATTCCGGCATTGTATTTTGTTTTCTAATCTGGTGTTTCAAGGGGAGCTTTAGTCGTGTTAAGCTACGTTCCTTTTGTCATCGAGTATTAAGAATCAGAAACTATTCTTGATGACTAGAGAGAGGTCGAATGCCAAACCTGAAATTACGATACAGTCTCTTGAACAATTTTTTGCAATAGTACCACCTGCGTCCTTTTTGACAAAGTTTTTTTTTGTGAAAACAGACCTTTTCCTTTTTAAAAGTGGAAATGGAGCACACCTCTTGTATGTTATGTAAAAAATGCTACTTTCTTCCTCTGGTAGTTTTTCTCTCTTGTCTTAGTCTTGCTATTCCTGGGCATATTAGAGGTGGCTGACGCAGTCTAATCCATGAGCAGCTGAGTGAGTGGCTCCGTTAAGAGCCTTAGCCTATGGGAATATGGAAGGTAGGAGCCATCTTACAGTGCCGGGCTCAGCCTGGAGGGGTTCTCGCAAAGTCTTAAGCAGAACTGGGTGTTTCTCAAACCTGTGGTTTTGAGTATCTGAGAAAAGCCTCTTTCTCCTTCAAGATTTATGTGGATTTTAAAGAAAGTCCTGTTAAATACCAGCCTGTAACACTGAACATTAACGCCAGCCATTTATTTGATTGTTACAGCATGTGTTAAAGAGCTGCTGCCACCCATTTGCAGCCTAATGTGTTTATTAGACGGTCTTCCCAGAGGCATCTTGAAGTGTCTTTCAGCTAAAAAATTCATGAGCGTTATTGGCTTTCAGGCTGCAAATGGAGTATGTCGTCTTCTTACTGTCTAATACACCACTCTAAAGCCATTATACAGGAGTGAGGGAAAAGATATTGTTGAGGAAGGAGCCTTCGGCTTAAGCGTTTGTTTATAGTCTGTTAGGGCTTTTTGTAGACTGAGCAAAAACGTGAGTAGTAGGTGTTGGAGCCAGCTTTCTGTTCTTTTATACATGGCCTCAATGGCATTTGCTAGTAAATTATGTTCTTCTCCTAGTTCTAGTTTGTGGGATTCAAGAATAAAGTAGAACTTAGTAAATATTACCATAAATCTTGTTTTAATGTTACTTGTAAATAAACTCTCGTTCAAATGAAATTTCATCTTCTCAGTAACAAGTGTTATTTTCAGATAGAAAATGCTACAGGTGCCCATCAGATTTTAGTACAGATCCTTTAAAGGTGACTGGAGTTTTTCAGCTTGCTGCTACCACCTTCCTCATAGAAACTCTATTTTCTGTTTTCACTTTATAGTGCATGACTGTTGTAGGATGGCAAAGATTTTAGGCAGTTTCATCTATAGTGAAAGTGGTGATGCTGTTTCAGGAAAAGCATGTGCTTAAATAAGTTAATTTGTACTTTTAATATGAGGTTACCATCACCAACTGAGGTATTGGACATTTTGCTTATTTTGACAGACTGGCATTGTTTTGTTTCCAGTATACCTGAATTACAGGTGTTCGATGATGAAGTTAGTTGCATAGTAGTTGTGGAACATGTGGCTACATATACCAGGAATGCAAGAAGATGGTTTAATATATCTTTAACTTTTTTCTGTCAAACTTTTTAGCGGCAGATCTCTTGCTTTAATTTTACCAGATGATACAGTCCTGCTCCTTTTATTTCCCTTGATTTGCCCCTTTTTTTTTTTTTTTT
>VZSC01006611.1:29747-79291 GCA_013398225.1 Steatornis caripensis
TTTTTTTTTTTTTACTCATTCCCAAACCCTTATCCACGTCCCTCTGGGTTTGTCAAAATGCCGTGCAAGAAAAAGTTTGCATGTGAGGAGGCTGAGCTTTTCCGAGCGCAGTGCAGTGTGCGGGGCTCAGTTAGCTGATTGGGATTCTGATGGGTGCTACAATGAAAAGTGCTGGGAGTCAAAGCAGCCCTTCCTCCTGAGCTGCTGTGGCTTACCAGTAAAAGGTTGGGCTTAGGCTCCAGTAGCTTCAGTCTCTGATCTAGCATCTTATCCTGCCTCTGACAGCGATTTCCTTTTGAGGCCTGGGAAAGTGGCTAGCAAGTATGCCTTCTTCAAAAGGGATGAAGGTTGCAGTATGTATCAATATTAAATATTTTCCAATTCAGAAATGGATCCAGTGAAAAAAGAGTTTATAAGTGGGGAAAAAAATGTGGAGAATCGGACGTTGCATGTGACTTCCGACTTTCCTCTGGTTTCTACCAGAATTAATGCTACACAGAGTACTTCAGTAATTTTGAAACTGAGACTGAAAGCTTCTAGTCATGAGAACTTCACAGAAAAAAACTATGAATTATAATGGATGTATGTTTGAGTTTATAATTAACTACAGGAATATGAGCTGTTTGTATTTTTAAATTGGGCTGTTAGAGAAAATTTTGCCAAACTTTCAACTGACTTGTAATATTTTTGGTCATTAAACAGTATTTTTACTGTTTGTTAATAAAACAGTGACTTTAATAAGTCACTTCAATATTTAGCAGTTGTATCTACACTGAATGCATGTGTTGCTGTGCTGGAGGGGTGGTAGTACAGTGCTGCTACCTGATTGTCCACTATATGGTACTTTACCTTTTGTTTGCTACTTTTCAGATTGAAATAGCAGCTTTGAAGGTGTAATCCTCATTTATTCTTTAACTGCATTTGTTAGGCTTATAATAAATCTGACAGTTTAACAGGCCTTGTTTGGAAGATGGCCTGCCCTGATAAGAGATAAAATGCACATTATCTTCTTCTACGTTGACTCTGGATGATTAACTGGATTCACTGATGCTGAGGATCAGTGCTAGAAGGTTTACTCTGCATGCCGTGTTCCTTCGTGGCATTTGAGGAGTGGAAGAGATGTTACAGATTGACACAACTGATCTGTACCAGACTTTTTTCTGTCTCCTCCTTCACGAGGCCTCTGTTTTTCTTTTTTTCCTCTCCTGTTTTATTTTTGGGTTTACATTGTTTTGGTTTTTTTCCTTTGAAAGATGAATGTCTCGTAAAAATATGTTTACTATTGCTTTATAATTAGATTAAGTCTCTCTGTGTACTCTAACTTCGAGCAGTTGCTGGTGGAGGATGTGAAGGAGGATGTGCTGTCATGACAAGAGCAGAAACTATTGTTGTGTTACTGATAACAAGATAAAATGAATAGAAACCTCTTTCAAGCTCTCGTTTCAGTCTCCCAACATCTGGTAGAAACTGGTTAGGTCTCAATGGCTGTAATCACTCATGTATACTGTCCAAGAGTTTATTCACTTATTTTTTCAGAGTTTGTGTTTTACATTTAACTATTGGGAAAATTAGACAGAAATTTTGTCTGCAGATGTTTTTGATGCTTAGACCTGTGATAGCAAAACAGAGAGAGCGGGAAAATACACCTCTGGTGTTAAATGTAAACACAAAGAAAATATTTACTTACCTGAGATGTCCTGTTGGTACAGGTCATCTGTTGGAGCGTAAAATTAGTTCTTTAGGTATTTTTGGTAGTAATAACGCCGCTTCTCTAATTATCTCCTTCCTTGTATGAAAATGCTGCAGTGAGTGTACTTGTCTTTCCGTTGCTCCGTTGCTCCTTATTGATGCCCAGTGGAATTGACGCTTCAGGGGCATCTGAGTCAGCATTAGAAGTTCAGCTCTTAGTTATTGTTGTCGGGTTTTTTGTAGGACAAATGGAAAAAACCTGAATGTGTATTGACGTGAACAATCTGCTACCACCACTGAAGGCAAAATACTAATCCCACAGTGGGCTATTACATTTGTGTTTTGGAGTGTGGTACAGCTCCCAGACAACTTACACAATAAAAAAGGGAGTGCCTGGTCTCGCATGACAGTTCAGTCTGCAAGACACTCATTCACATTCAGCTTTGTAAGACATTTTCTTTCAAATAAAAATTGGTTTAGTTCAGCATCTGACGTATCATGATGCTATTTTTTTTTCATTAACAAACATATGTCTCCGTCTCTCTCTCCTCAGTGCAGTGATTACTGCTGCCTTTGTTTTTACTAATTCCCAAGTTGGTTAATCCTTTTCCTAGTCTTTACCATGCTAAATAAGTCTTACCCACTTTTTCTTGATTTTTGTTTCAGAAGACATATGGTAGGCCTGGTATTACATTTCCATTTCTTCTAAAGCACTAAATGAACTGAACTGTTCGATTTCTTTGTCTTTCTTCTTTCTGGAAGTTCCTGCAGAGATGTATAAAAAGATCAGAGGAGCAGGATGAATGCTGCTTTCTAATCTAAAGTCATTCCCTATAGGGGAGGTTTAGCTTCTAACTTGTCTTTCTACTTGCAATGGCTTCAGTTTTGAGTTGTCATCTTTCCTGGAAAAATTCAGATTTCATGTTCAAGAGTTTATTTTCTGGTCTGAGAAGCTATCCATGTGGTTCAGGAGCCTAAGAATATTTAGAACAACTTTAAAAGTTCCTCAGTTATCTTGTTTAAAAATATGAATTTATTTAATGTTATGAATTTTTGTGTATTTTAAAACTATTAGTAATAATGAGTAACAAAGAAATTTTGAAATGGGTAAATTAATGTCTGGAGGGAGCTAGAGAGCTGAACTAAAAACCACTACAGGCAATTTAGCTGCTCCTGACCCACATGTTTGTGTGTCTAAAATTAATCTCTCAATTCAAACTAAATTTATGAGGTTTTCCCCTTTTCACTTGAAAGTTTCTTGGGTGCCTGCTCTTTAGTACTACATATGCCCAGAAGTACTTTCTTTTGAAAAATGTGGGTTTAGTTCCTTGCTTGTGTCTCATTGAATTTGTAGAGGCACCTAAACCTTCCACAGATCTTCATCTAGTGGTATGCATAGATCTTGATATATGAATTAGGTCATGGAAAAAGTTTGAAATAGCTGCTTTCTTTTTAAAAGACATGAAGGAACTGGGAGGGTGCTCACCTCTTTGACTCTGCTTGACTTGTTAGAGTCACTGCTGAGAAATGGAAGATACAGGAGATATCTCAATCCCTTGTGTCCTAAGACAGTGTTTGAACTACTTACCTGTGAGTTTAGTCGGTATGGGCTACAGACCTAAAGATCCCTATTGTGCTGCAAGAGGTAATTAACCTTTCCCTCTTTGCTTCCTAAATGTCCAGTTTTGGCAAGAAGATAGCATACTGCCTAGGAGGCTGTCCTGCATGATGAAAAATAGAGGCTTGAAACTCCGCTGCGAAGAGGCAACTGAATCTCCGTTGCCCAATTTCTGGCTTTTCTAGTTGGTGTGTAGTATTATAGAAGAGCAGGGCAGCAGACTATGTATCCAGAGCTTCTAGAAAGTGATCCTTTCTCATTTCTCCTAAGTCGGGAGAGGATTTTAATTTCTGAATCCCAAGAGATTAGCAGAGCTTTACTACTCCCAGTCAGCCCCTAAATCCCTAAGGAGATAGGGTTTGGGGGCACATCCTGTTGATTTTAGTACTGTGTACTGGATGCTGCTGAGTGACTTTCATTTTGGCCTGTGAGATTTTTTTAGATTGGCTTAGTGTCATCTGTCTAGGTCTCCACTTTCCAAGGCACTTAACTCTGGATTTTACATCCAGCTCTGGAGCACGGGCACCTACAGCACAGGAGCTGCAGAGCCTATACAGATCTTTGAGGTATAGAACGGCATTTTTAATGAAGACGTAGGGAGAGCAGAAAGCAAATGTGGTAGTAGGCGGTAGATTTCCAGAAAAACTTTGTGATGAGTAAAAACAAACGGGTAACTCATTCTAAGAACAAACTGATAATGATGCTGAGAAAAAGTCATAATGGACTGTAAGTGCAAATAAATTTTTTAAAAAATACTAATGGTAGATGAACTGTTCGTTTAGACCCAATTGCTGTGTTTAATATGGAGAGAAGAAGGTGCTAGTTTCATAACAATGGTACCGCTTGTGTTCCCGTAAATACAGGAACGTGAAGTTTAGATGCTCATGGTGGGAGGTTAGTTCTAATGTGTCCTCCGAAAGCTGATGCTGTAGACCTAGTGGAATTCCTACAGAATAGCATCAGTGTGAATGCAAGAAGAATTGAGCTATGCATTGGTGGAGCTACCGGTGAAACTTTTGTTCCTGCAAAAATAAACTTCCCTTTGAAGTAAGCCCAACAGACCAGTTGGGAAAACTGTCAATAACTGTTCCGGTTTGCTTGCTTGGGAAGGCAGGGGGAGTGGAAGCAGATGTTCCCCTAAATGCTTACCTCTCACTTTAATTCTTACTGCTTCAGGGGGAGAAGATGACTCCTGAATGTTTGACAGGTTTTCATGAAGTGTTGTGCTTGTTTTTCTCAAGAAAAATAGTTAACGGATTTAGATTTCTCAGGTATTACTTGGAAGCATAAGAAACAAAGGGATTCCCCAGCCTAATTTTTCTTCTGAACTTTAGGTCACCATCTGAGTCTGGCGCAGAGATCAGATGATCTTGGGAATGTACAGCTTTCATCATGCTGATGATTTTTTTCTCGCCCTAGTCAGTGAAAGATTCAGTCATTGGAGCAGAGCCCCAAAGACAGTTGCAGCTCTCCCCTGACAGAGACATGGAACTGCTGTCTCCTCACAACTTCTCTTTAATTATCATCACAGTTTTCTTAATAGTGTATTGTTCCTTCCTTGGAGCTCTACTTGTGAAACTTGTGAGATTACATGTTTTCAAGAAAGTGCTTAGCTCCTAACTCATTAGACGAATGTATATTTCTACTTTTGTATTTAGATAAATCAGGAAGTGCATGGCTGCTAGGACTAGAAATGAATAAAGATCCATGGTTGTTAAGGAACAGCCAGTGTCACAGTCCGCACTGCAGGCTGTGGTAGATGTTTCACGCTCTGCAGTAAGGTCGGCTTCCGTGTGGCACCGTGAATACCCTGACTGGGGTCACTGGGAGTTTCCCAGCAGGTACAGAATGATGGAGTTTGTGATGGTACATCTTCCCTTTGAGAGCTCAGCTCTGCTGTGCTGCAGAACCAGAGCATTCTTGCTCTTCTTGAAGTGAGTTGTTCTCAAAACATTGACAGTGTGTATGTACACGTAGATATACATATGCAGGTACAGACATAATTGATAAAAAGATGATCCAGGTGTTTTTCAAATAGGATCTGATACATGCATGTCAAAGACAAGCTGAGAGCTGTATATTTCAGGGATGATCTAGTGTTTTTCATTAAACTTAACCAGTATCTCAAAACAAATAAATGACTCCACTTTTTCCTCAAACTGGTTAAAAAGAAAATATTTTCAGTACAAAGAAAGGATTTTTTTATTTCCTGGTGCTTTGCGGGTTTTTTTTATTCAGCAAAATGTTAGATGGTGTTCAGTTCTGAATCCGAGACAGCTCCGAGCCTTCATTTGCTTGCTCAAGGTTCAGTAAGTAGCCTTTCTCAGCATCACTGCAGAAGTGCTTAGATCTCAGTCTCCAGGCTGTTTCTGACCATGTTTCCATTCAACCAGTTCAGAGGGAAAACTAAGATGTCCAGTGTGAACATCCTGTTACCAACACAAGCTTTGGCTGCTAGATTTTACACAGTGTCAAAAATAAAAAGTAAATGAGAAAGGGAACTGCTGTGGGCTAAACCTGTGCTCCCTCATTGAGTTCAGTGCATGGTTGACAAGGCCAGCAGAGGGAAAGGAACTGGTGGGGCAGAAATTAAGGGCTTGAAGGAGGTGGTGGACCCGCTTGTTTTGATACTTGATTTCCATTTTACGCCGGTGGGGAGTGATCGTGGAATTACAGGCTCTGGCACTTACTTTAGCATGCTATGAATCACCTCATGGAGACACTCACCTCCTTCAGGCCCATGTGTTTATTTTTCTGCTAATCCCAAACAATACAGGAGCTCTCTGAAATGTCTGGCAACTTCTCTCTGCCATCGTCCTCACAGAACTGGCAGCACCTAGGCAGATGGTGAGCTAGGACTGCCCTGTATCGCAGGAGCTTTTTGATAATTTACATCATCTCTTTATGCCCTTTGTAATAGCATTTTCTGCCTCTAGAATATCCGTACTGATGGAGGAGTATGTAATCTGGGGCAGGCGAGTTTCGTGTGCTCCTACGGTGCACGGGACGATACACGGCCGGGAGCAGGGCAGGGTTTCCGTGGGCTGTTCATTGCACCAATCGTAATAAGCTGGTGGTGTTATAACGCACGATAGCTCGAGAAGTTACTTTCCTTATGAGGTAGATTACGTGTACAAAATATTTGTCAGTTCCTCAGTGATGTCTGGTGTTGGCAGATGTTCTGTTTCTCTGATATTGTACATGTACTTGTGCAAGCATTATCTTCTGATTTTGAACTGAAGCTGCATGTGCTACGTTTTCGTGTAGCTGGGATACATGTTTCATTTCATGTATTTCAATTCTGTTGTGTTTTTCTTGTTGTGTGGCCCTATGGCTTTCCCTTTGTCTTTCCTCATTCAACCTTGCAAAATTGCCATGAAAATTCAGCAACCCAGGCACAAAATGTACTTATCTGTTCTTATATAACTGGTAACAATCAAAGAGATGATGACGCTTTACTTGCCCACCACAAATTTTCTTCTGAAGCAGTTTTGTGTAGTGTTCTGTGGGGTCATGAACACAGTATTTTTATTAGGACCTTTCAAACAAACTCTATTCCAAATGATAGATTTGCCAAGTAAAAACTGGGTTGACTGTGGAACAAGAAACTTAGAAATATGAACAAAGAACTCATGACTTCTCCAACATAACCCTTTCTTGCATGTTCTTCCTTTTAGTTGCTGATATGTGTTCAAGATGAGTGGGATGGGAGAAAATACCTCTGACCCATCCAGGGCAGAGTCAAGAAAGCGCAAGGATCCTGATCAGCTTGGACCCAGGTTAGACCATTTATGCCTGAAGACGTTGAACGTGAAAGACTTAAAAGAACTGTTACACGTGCACATGTTTTTAAGTTAGAAAATGACAAATTTACCATTCTCGCAAAGAAAAGTCAGTACCAAAGTTCTCTGATTCAGTAATTCTGTGTTGTTGTGGGTTTGGGATGGCGGGTGGAGGGTATTGTCTTTTATTATTGTTTGTTTGCTTTGAATCCAGTGTAGTGCCAAAATACAGTATTTTGGTAACAGTACAGGAGCTATGTAAAAATCTTTTTTGGCTAATCGCTGCAAGGAGTCTTCAGTCACTCGTCTGGCAGTCTAAGATTTTTTTACCACCTCTCTTGTATGTCATAATGAGGGACTTGAAAAATATTTTTCATAACATTTGCATTACGAACACAAACAAATTTTAAAGCATAACCACTCATTCGGCATGTTTTCTTATGACTGTCTGTGGTAATTTCACAAGGAGACAGGGAGTATGGATTGTTCGGTTTAACTTTTTAAGCTGTTTTATTTTCTCATACACTGTCTCTGTATGATACTCCTTGGATTCTCAACGCCATGTGCAGGGATACTTGTAAATGTTCAAATCCTGACCCCTCCAATTAATCCTCAGTTTTGAATTTCAAATCCCAAACCTCTTTTGAAATGAAAACGTGACTGCTGGGAAAAAACAAGTAACATCTTTTTTAATGCTTCTTTCCTTGTTCCAGAGGAAACCTTTCTGCTTGAGAAACTTGTACCTTGTATTTTTTGTAGTGAGACAGAGCAGTTCTCTCTGTTTTTGTTAATCTACTCTCAAACCATTTGAAATTGTCTTTTAGTTTGCCAGAGGCAAACAAACTGAGATTAAATACGGCATTTTTATAAACTCCTCTTTCAGCCCCAAAAGAAGCACTGAGAAACGCAATCGTGAGCAAGAGAATAAATACATAGAAGAACTTGCAGAGCTGATTTTTGCAAATTTTAATGATATTGACAACTTTAACTTTAAGCCTGACAAATGTGCAATCTTGAAAGAAACTGTGAAGCAAATTCGTCAGATAAAAGAACAAGGTAAGAAGACTAATTAACTTCAAGTATTTTCTGTGTTGATTATTACTTTATTTTTGGCAAACCCAATAGTTTCCTCAGCTTTTTCTTTAGCAGATTCCCAGGTTTTCATTCATCAGTAATGAAAAGTGCTGTGATGTCATGTGAACAGAGTATGTTAAGTATCCTATTCAGTATTTTAGAAATAAGTTCAATGGAAAATTCAGACGTTGCCGGTAGAGAGAGAAAATTGGTCAGTCCAGTTTGTGCCTGTAATGGAATTGAAATCAGTTGTGCTTTTACAGAAGTTAAACTACCAGACAGCTTTGGGGGAAAAATAAAAAAGACTACTTATACTCTTAGGAGTATACAGGAATAATCCAGAAGAGTGGGGTACGAAAGTATTCTGCATCCCCTCTTTTGCTTTCTTTTGTTGGTATGAATAGATATTGTGGACTAAATTATCTGCGTCCCTTAAATGATGACATCATATCCTCAACTACAATAGATTTGAAAGTATTCTAATCTCTAGATAGAGTCCTGTTATAAATGTAAACCAGAGAACGTGACAGTTTTCTTCCTGTTCTTTGTCTAGAAGATTAGTTTTGTATTTCTTTTCTTTTGATGTATTTCCTATTTAAAGGGGGAAAAAAAACTATTTGAAACTTTACATTTTTGGAAGTGGGTGTTGTGACACAGGTCTGTCTGGGCAGGCATCAATAGCACTGCAGGTGTTTGGGGTAGACTCAAATTCTTCAAGTAGGTGCACATCGTTTTTCTTCTAATTTAGAAGATTGAATTCACTTTATAAAACTGCGTTTAGAGCAATTTCTTTGGTTTTTAAACGCTTTAATTAAACATCTTTCGCTTTTTCAGTATTCTATGATTTCTGTGGGAAAATAACGCTTCCTCTTCCGTACCGTATGTGTAAAGTTATACAAATGGAGATTACATGTTGCGTAATTTAGATACAGATTTCTTTCTAAAACAAGTAGGTGAGTAGAGCTGTAGTTTCAGACATCAGCCTATCCCAAGCTAAATGGGAAGTGTCAAATTATGTGTCAGCTGCCTCTGAAGCGGCTCTAATTGATTAATCTTCGTGAGTGTTCCTATTTCTCAGCTTGTTTTCTTATTGCCATAATTTTAAAAATGGATGCTCTAGTGAAGTTGCTGTGCCCCATACTAAAAGTATACCTCTTAACCTGGCACGGTGTCCATCATCATTTTGCACCACCTCTCTGGCTTTTGAGATTTAATTGCTTTTCCCTTACTTTTTTCCTACCTGAGAAGGGATAAGGAGAAAAAAAAAAGTGTTTTCCTGGGAGGTGGGTGCACAGAGAAAAAAAATCTGTTAGTCCACTTGGTAATTCTCTCAGCAGTTCTAGAACATCTCATCTGAAAATCTGGCTTTAACCAATGGCAACTTTGGGAAATCCAGGGTTTTGTTGTTCAGGACCAGTGTCATAAAGCCAGTTTTCATGTTGTTATAAAATGTTCACACGCATCAGACCAGGTTACGTGTAAATTGTTTAAGTCATCCTGGGCCAGAATTGTACCAGGGCTTGAACGTGCACTTCATTTTCTAAGCTCAGAAAGTTTTATTGCAAAAACACCTGAAAATACAATTCCGAAGACAGACTAAAATGCTGTGAATGCTTTTTATTTCAACAAGTCGAAGTAGTTTGCAACCCTTTAGCAATAAAGATACTAAACTACTCTTTATGATGTTGATTTGTTGCACTAGGTTCTTCAGCTGAGAAAATTAGACTGTCTGATAACTGTTTGGGTCTTTACATAAAACTCATAGCTGGTGCAGACTAGACTTTAAGCCTCTCTAAGGGGCATTGCAAAACACTGAGACCTCCAAGGTGGTCATTAATAGCATCTCAGGATATAGAAACAAAGATTAGAATATTTGAAATTATTCCTTTAATTAAAAAGTTTGATACTAATTTCTACATAGAAACTACATCTCTTTGTTGTTATAACAAATTCACAAGGCTTTTCCTTTTAAGAAAAATATACAAATGACACCATATTCTGAAACACAACATTGTTTTGGAACAGGCATTTCATTAACAAGTATCACTCACATATAGTAAACATTCAAACTGCATGAACAGTACAGTGCACCTATACTTCCGAGTGCCACAGAGGAACTGACCTAAGCAAGGCAAACAGATTGAAGACCTAGTGAGGCGATTGCTGTGCCTGTCTCATGTTTTTAGGTAGTTTATCACCTCACATTGGGAATCTTGTGCTTCTGTGTATTAATCATGTAAACGCAATAACTCTTAGGTTGTTGCAAATCTTTCTGATTGTATTTGGACTGAAAAGAAGTGCTAGAAGACCTTTACAACGGTGAAACACTTGCATTACCTTAACAATATCCATCTCTAAAATAGAGTAATGAAAATAATACTATGCTTGCATAAAGTGCCATGAGACTCAGCTTAAAAATTGTATTTTCTTACGGTTAAGATGTTTTCTTGATTTTCGGTGCTACATTAAGTACCTGTGGGAGAAAACTAAATGAACATTCTGAAATTCCACAGTGATTCTACACTAACATTGACAAAAGAAGATGGCTCAGTTTTTTTGCAGTGGGTCTGTTCTGCATTTCTTCAAAGACACTTCAATTAAATTATTGAAAACTTACTTTACAGTTTTATTATTTAGAAGTTCTAGTTAAGAGATTGGGTTTTTAAAGTAAATTCTAAAAATTCTTCAAAAAATTTCTTCTTCATCTATAAATAGAATTGCACATTAAGGTCTAATTACTTACAAAAGCACAGTCAGTTATAAATGTCTTGTAAAGCCACTGAAAGCAACAAGTTTTATAGCTGCTACTGAGATTTGACAAGGAGACTTTATTCTAGGTTCTAGGAATGAAAATGAGGAAGGAAGAAATACAGATGATATTTGTTTCCCATGTGAAGCTTGCTAGGCTGGTAGCTGAAGAAAGTAATAGATTTTTTACTGTAGTAATACTAGATAATTTAGTATAATAATATCCTGATCTGTTTTATATGCAGATATGTATTTGCAGTACTCTATCTGTTATCTTTATATCATTTCTCACAGTATATACTTCAAAGATTCTTTAGTTGTGGTATGTTAGAGATTCAGTTTATTACAATTTGAAAGCAAGTTATAAATATATGCGTGTAACTTAATTCATTAAGTTACGTCTTGGAAGATGTAACCATTGCGTGTAGTTTTAATCTGGGTTTTGAAATGGTTTTAGTACTTGAAAAAATGAAGACAAGTTTCTTAACAAAAGCTGAATTTTCTACTGAGGACTGACCAGATTATCGTACAGTGATTGGATAGAGATTTGTGGATGTCCAGAGGAGATGAAAAATAGTGATTTTAGCATGAAGATGAAACAGAAGTTGTATTCATGTAAACCTTAAGTGGATATTTCTACTGGGAATTTGAGAGTTGTGTTTCAAGCACTTGGGAAAAAATTAATTCAGTTTTTTATTTATAGCATAAGAGTGATATGAGATGGTGGTTTTATTGTTGTGTTACATGGTCGTGAAAGTGTAAGCTCTCCGGTTATTTGCAGTCTATGTTAAGTTACTTTGAAAGAGCAGCAGTCTTACGTGTTGCAGTAAGCACAGTAAGTTCCGATTTGCGCGTGCTTAATTCAAAAGGCTTGTTTTAGGCAAGTGTAAAGACCGCTTTATGTGCCAGACAGCCAAGAAGCTATGAAGTCATTTGATTGTACTTAAGAAATATATTTAGTAAAATAGTGTCTGATTGATTTTAGGATCCTACTTTATTTTTAAGAAACAACTTCAGCACTGAAGACAGATTAATTTCAGTGGTGTAAGTACTGCTGAAAATGTTTCCTCATATCTGAAGACAACAAAATTCTCACAGCAGATAAAAGGAGTCCGTAGTCTCTTCTTCCTTAGTTTGTAGTCAGTTGAACTGTTTGACATCCATCTAATTTGATTTCATACCTACAGCAGTCCTTTTTCTTGAATCTTGTTATCTGCCTGACTCTCATTATGTTAGCGTTTTTCTTTCTCGTTACTGTTTTTGGTTGCTCTGTCCCCCTTTAGATGATTTTTTTTTTCCTTCTAGGTGTTGAGCAAGATATAAAAAAATAAACCTTTGCCCTTAGTTTAAAGCTCTCTCTATCCATCACACTAACCTCAGTCTCACTATTCATTACATGTGACTGCTTGAACATCTCCTGGTACAGGCTTTGAAACCTCCTTTTCTTCATTATATAGTTGTGCTCTTCTCTGAATATCAGCAGTGCAGCAGGTACAGAGAGTACTGAAGATCACCTGAAGCTTCTCCAGCAGTTTCTGTAGCTGAGCAGTCTCCTCTGACCCCTTCAGTAAGAGTGCTGAAGAATGAGTCCTAACATCAAGTACAAGATAGGATTTTTTTTTTTCCAAGTCCCCCAAATACCTTTTATTAAACTCCAGGTTTATTTTCAGTCTATCTGTTAATGTACGCTTTTGAGTTACCAGAACTTGTTTACGGAATAGCCTTACATGACAGACCTCGGACAGAATGAATCACCATGTGAAAGCTAAACAGTGTTGGGAGAAGGAGGAGTACTTGGTGAAGAGAGACACGCAAGAGCTATGGAACCTGTACGCATTTAAAAAGAAGCCTTGCTGTTAATCATATATATCTTCTTTTTCTGGTTTCACATTTGATAGCAAAACCAGCTTTTGCTTCCCTGTAGCAGTACTACTTCGTAATCACGGGGTCACTCCAGCAGATAGTCTAATGTTGCCTCCAGCGCCAGTATGCAAGTAAAACCGCTCACTAAAGGAAAACAGCATGGTCTTAAAGCTGTAATGAGGTGTTACTTTGGCTGCTGCTACTTTGAATTTATCTGATCCGAATTTAGATTCGTATTTCACAAGGTATTTAAGCAACTGCCTAACTTTAAGCAGATGAGTAATCCCTGTTAAGTCAGTGAAACTACTTTAAGGTTTAAAGTTATGTGCATAAATATCTTATCAAATCAGGGTATTAAAACAAGAGAGCATATGCAGACTTTGTTGATTTTTGTTTTGCAAATATTTCAGTTGGTCAATTTTACTATAATATTTTTATGTTCATCATTAGAGGTAGCAGAAGATTTAAAATTGATGCCAATTTTTGAATCTTTTTTTGGAATAAGTTTTGTATGGCCATTATTATTTATAAGTACTGTACTTGCAGCCTGATAGGATTTTATGACTGAATTAAATGTCAGAGGAATTTGTGCCGTAAAGTCGAGCAATTTATGCAGAACATTTACAAAAAAATCTATTACTGAATTTGCTTTGCTGTCTCCTCTACCTACAGCTGAGAGTGATGCACTGAAAATGGCTTTGATCTTCCTCTGTACATTGTAAAGCTTTTTGACTAAATATCCAGCTATGTTGACTTTCCTACTTGCACGCCTCCAGAGAGCTACTGATTTGCTGAAGAATTTAAACCGGGTTTAGGTAATGCAGACCATCAGTTTCTTTCCTGGCTCTGATCAAAAATAGTCATTAGCCAGCAGACCCATCCAGGGAAATTTCCTGGGGTTTGCTGATTTTGCTGGAGTTGGATATCATGCAGACTAGTTGGCTTAGGCCTTATCTACACGTAGGTTATGGCACTTTAACTGTACTAGTAATTTTCTGTGGAAGCAGTGTTAGAATTTAGTTGATATGACTTAGGAGTAGATGAAGAGGCCTTTATGACATATAGTTGTGGTAACACTGGATTCAAACTATCGAGAGTTGAGATTGTTCAGCCTGGAGAGGAGAAGGCTCTGGGGAGACCTTATTGCAACCTTTCAACATATAAAGGTGGCTTATAAGAAAGATGAGAACATACTTTTTACCAAGGCCTGTAGTGAAAGAGGGTAGATTTAGACTGGACATAAGAAAGAGGGTTGTTTTTTTACCGTGAGGGTGGTGAGACACTGCAACAGGTTGCCCAGAGAAGCTGTGGATGCTTCATCATTGGAAGTGTTCACAGGTTGGATGGGGCTTCGAGCAACCTGGTCCGGTGAAAGATGCCTCTGCCAATGGCCGGTGGGGAGGACTAAATGATCTTTAAAGCTCCCTTCCAACCCAAACCAGTCTGCGATTCTCTTGCTTCAAGAAAACAGACAAAAATAATCATCAAACTGGTAATCAAAATTGTGAAACGAGTGTAAAATCTATGCATTTAATAGGATTTGGTGGATTGTTGTCATTTTTTTGCTTCCTAATCATGGTTAAAGTCCTGTCTGCTGTTTTAAAATAAATATAGCCTTGTTCCCCAAAGTTAATGACACTGTTTACTCTTCGTCTGATTAGGAGATTTAGGTCAATTTTGTTATTATTTATTTTATCTAAAAGCAGTAACAGAATGGCCCTAAAGATGTTGAAGTGCAGGCTGCAGACTAACCTGCGGGAAATGAGGCAGCTGCTGAAGGCCCTGGTTCCGCTATCCCTGCATCCTCCCGGCCATGAGTTTCCATTCCCTCCCTTATCCTGACAGTAGCATTTATGAGGTTGAGTGGTGAGCCTGAGCAGTATTTTTTATTTGACTGGGAGGAGAGGATCAGTCTCCCTATGGGTCCTTGGTGGGGTCCCCTCCAGCACGGCTCCAAGTGTGCCAGCACTGACTGTGCCGTGGGCTAATGCTTGCAGCTGTCCTGGGACTCTTGGGCATTGCAGGGTGTTGGGCAATGACTGGCACTTAACAAAACGTGTCTCTTGTCTGTGGGCTTCAACTTTGTCGATGATGTATGACTTCAGTTCTAGGGATAATTTGCTTGAAGTTTTAGACTGGAAATCTAAGCTTTGAGTCCAAGTTGTGGCTCAGAGTTGAAGAGAAGCTAAATGTTCGCTCCTAACTGTTAAGATAGTGGTCTTTTTCAGGTAGAAATAGTAATCATTGGCAGGTGTTACAGGAAAACTTGCTTGTTTGTTTTGCATCCTGCTCGTATTTTGCTTTTCTTTAGTCTTTACTTTGTTTTCTTTCATAACTTCTAAATGACCAAGAGAGAAAATAATTCAAGCTACTGGAACATGGTTGTTTGTTTTATGTTCTGTAGCTGCAAAGATGGTTGTGATCCAAGAGGTCTGTAATACCAGTGATGGGGAACGCTGTAAAGGATTGAGCTGCTTCTGCTGGATCTAACGTGCTTTGGGGGATATGTCTCAAGTGTTCCCTCTTTGTTCTTTGCAGGAATATTTTCATTAAAGTTCTGGGTTTGTTACTTTAATATTTAACAGTCATAGAATGGTCTATGTATTTTTCACTTCTGGGAGTGTAGTAAAAACGTGCTGTGTAAGAAAGATGCAGACATCTCTTCTTGAAATTTAGGATTTTGGAGGCTACCTCCTTGCAGATAGTGTGTTGTTCTCAGATTGCATTTAAACTGTCACTGAGCACTTTAAACGTCAGAACTTTAGAGTTTTTCTTTTCCAGTTTATCATGTAATCTCTTACGAACTGTAGCTATCATAAATTTATTTAGCATTTTAAATTTGGGAAAAGGTAAAATACAGAAATACAGGCTCACATCCAGCCCTCCACAATATGAATTAAGCTTTTGAGTCTGGTGTTTCTCACCACCTGCTCTGTATTCAGAGGTGTCTGGTCAATAAGAAATACTGAGTTTAGGTGCTAACAATGCATTGGGGGCTGCTGATTCAGGTCTTCATGTTTGTGTTCGTAGTCTTATTGCTGGAAGGTACGCAGTACAAAAGGTGCTGCCAGTAGAACACCAGGGTTTGCTGTGTGCTTTACATTAGCGAATGCAATGTCCTAATCTCAGCAGCATGTAAAGCAAGTAAATAAAAAAGGAGAATTCGTGTTACCGTGACTGTCTGTGGAGCTTAATTTATGGAATAGCAAATTAATTTACTGCAAGTAGTGATGATACTTCAGTCAAAATAAGATCATCTATTGTAAGGAACCTAGCTTTTGTTACACAGCTTTTATCTTTTCTTTTTAAAGACTGCAGCCTGAAAAGTGATAATATAATATTTACTCACAATAGGGTGCAATGCCTTTCATACCGTGTTTGAATCTTGAAAACCTGTGGATTCACAGCACATTAAAGAGGTATTGATCAAAGGCTCCTCTGTGTTCAAACCAGAACCAAGATAATTGCATCTGTTCTAAGTCATGCATTTTGTTATTTCTGTAAAACATTTTGCGTATGGACAACTGCACAGTTAGTTAGAAGTAGGGGTCCTTGAACGTGAAATGACTGAGGATATGAAAAACAATTACTACTTCAGGTTTCAGTTTCTTTTATGAAAACCCACAGCGTGCAACTGGGAAAAAAAACTTAGACTGAAGTTTGAAGGATGATGTGGCAAATGATCATTTACTTGCTCTGTCATGTACACTGTTGAGCTCCTAGCTCAGACAGATGGTTAGAGAGCCCAGACATCTATGCCTTCTGTTTCCTTTCATCGCTGAAGTGAGTTGGCACATCTGTATGTGTTTTACGGGACAGTGGATGCTCTCGTGTGTGCATTGCACACACTCTCCCACTTCCCTCGGAAAGCGAACCACTCTTCTTTAGCTCACACGAGATCGGAGCAAATGTCAGGAGATGGAGACAGAAAAGTGCATTAGTACTCTGGTAAAGTACAAAACTTTCGAAGTACATACTCCATAACTGGAGATGCTCCAGATATTGCCGTGTTACCTGAAGTAGTATCCACGTGCCCCTTTGGAAGAAGCAGCAGTGTCGTACCTCTGGTGACAGAGGCTCTATTTATCTTGAGGCAGAAAGGCACGTCCCTGCAAACCTTGGTTTGGTTACTGACACAAAGTGAAACGGAGCTACGCAGTGTGCCTGCCACAGAGGACTCTTTAACAGGCAAAGGCAGGATACGGCCTAGCACCTGGCATCTGTGGCCAAAGCCGACTCATATGTAAGGTGCAGATTCTTAGTGGAAAGTTAGCTGAAATTTGAAGCAACGTAACAAAGAAATTGGTGGGTTCAGTTAGCCCTCCCAAACAGATGTGAATGTCCTTCAAAATACATATTGTAATTCAGTGAAGGTTCTTGGCATGATGCAGAAGTCTCTTGGTGAAACATTTTGGTATGTGTTGCCGAGATCTGGCTAGTCAGAGTGGTCCCTTGTTGTCTTCAGGTGTGTGAGCATGAAGAGCATTAGGCTATTCCTGGTACTTTTTATTCTGAGGCAAAATTTCCTAGAAAGGCTTGGAACAACCTGTGGTTCCCATGATCCTTCCGAGGGAGATGTCTTCCAGAGACAGGTTATTCTGTGTCAGATTAGGTCTGGGCCTATGTTCAACACTGAAGAGGAAGTGTGCTTAAATATAACAATTTGGAAATGAAAAAAAAAGAGGAGGAAAAGATGTCAAGGTTGTAAATTCTAAATACAGATTGAAAAACATTTAGGTTTTTCTTGGTTTGTTTGTTTTGGTGTTGGGTGGAAAAGTATTGAGTTGTTTTGTGCCAATAACACAGAATTTTCCTGTCTTCCTTCTTTTCTACAAAACCTTTCACCTCCTTAGCTAGGAGGAAATATTTGAATGTTTGAGTTTATTTTTTTATCTCTAGTTGTTTCTTAATATCCTCCTCGACTTTTCTGAATGGAATACTCTCTCTCACTAGCTGTGAAAAATGATATTTTATATGGAATGGATTTTCTTTATATTTCCCTATTTTCCCTTTTTCTCTCGAAGGGCTTCATTTTTCTGCCTTTGCTGTTTTCTGTTCTCTCCTTTTTAATATTTGTCCTGCATTTTGTTTTTCACTGCTTCCCCAGTCATGCTCTCTCTTGCCATCAGTGTGGCTTCAGCCGTAGGTTTGGAACCAGCATCACTATACCTGTTACAGTTTTATTCCACCCACTGTTGGCTCTCTGATACTGTTTTTTCTCTTAGTGCTGCAGTAAGAAATCATCAAATAGTTTTAGGGGATGTGACAAAGCTTACTAATGAATCGTTGAGTGTTACACTGATCGATATCAAGGATTATCGTGGTTACTATTAAGCTTGAAAGTTGAGTCGCCATCTGTCTAGCTGCTAGAGATGCTGATTTTAACTGGACATCATAATACAGCTTGTCCGGCCATTGTACTTAATGATCAAAATATAATTAAGTGTTTGCAGTTGGCAATCTGAACCGTAGAGATGCCCAGTAAGCTTTTCCCCACCCCCTTGCTTTTTTGTATCAGTGATACAGGCAGAGAAGTCAGTCCATAAAACTTTCATTAAATGTAACTGAGGGAGGATATTGGCTTTCTCAGGGTCGTTGTGAGTTACTGTCTAAGAATACTCCTCCTTTCCCCGAGCTTCATGATGGTTGTGGGCATTGTCATTCTTTCTTTCTGTGAAGCTCAGACAAGGAACGTAGATCCTTTATCTCAACAGCTTAAACCCTTCCCAAAGGTGGGGAGTTGGTTTCTTTTGTTGGGTGGGGGGTTTGGGTTTTTTTTTTTTTTTGTAAGGACTTTGGCCCAGATCTACAAATGGCTTAGACAGTAGATACTTAGCTCAAAACCCAGTATCCTTAAATGTTTAGGCTGAGGCTGACCCGTAACCCTGTGGAAATAATAACTATTATTTAAAAGATCTCACCTGTTGGTACTTTAATGGGTGAAGTGAGGAGCAGGCACCCATGTTCCTTTTTGCAAGCAAGCAAGTAAACTGCAGACTGGAGAAAAATGTTCTGGATTATCCCTTCTGATCTGATGCATGGACTTGACTGCAGACCTGCATTACCACTCTTCGTGCCAAGGAGTGACATGCCTGGAGTCAGACCTTAGTCTTCAACATTTCCTGGTTAAAGCCACATTTGTTCAGCGTACTCAACGCGATGGTTGCCAAACAGGGGCACCTCGCACCATGTCAGGAGCTTGGGGCTGGGGAAGAGCAGTTAGGCTACAAAGCCAGATACGGCAGCACCCTCCACCACGACATGGAGCATCCTTTCCAATGAGCTGATAGTCGCCCGCAGTTAAGCGAACTGTTTTTAAGGCAGGTCAAAATTTTTTCTCAGGTGAGAACTGATAAAGCTCACTGAGAAAATAGAGAAAGCAGTACTGTTTGTGTTTAATTTATTTTTCTGTTTATGGACTATACTGGCTTGTTTAAGACTAGGTGCTGATCCCTAGTTCGTGACTCTGACAGAGAACAAGAAACGATAACACCTAATTAAGTTGTAAGTATGGTTCAGTCTTGTGAAGGGAGCTCTTTGGTACCTCTCTGTTCTATTAGCAGGTATTTTAAAATGTGACAGAACGAGTGAATGTAATTGAGATTGAAAGTGACTTTGTCTGGATGTAAATCTTAGCAACAAGAGAAGCCAAACTTTTCTAGGGTAATGCAAAAAGTTATTTTAATTTTAGAGAATATCATAAATGATATGTGTTAATAGTCATTGCCATCCTTCCAACAGCTGTGCTGCATTCATAACATACCTGAAGTAATGTAGTTGCTGTTGAAATATATATAACGAATCTTAAACACAGTTTCATGAAGGATTTGGATTTTAAAATTCCTTTAAGTAACTAACATACAGAAGTAAACAGGTTCTTTTAGGAAGCTTTTTGTTTTTCTTTCGCTTTACTTGCAGTAATAGGAACATTTCTGTTTCTAAATTGACTTAAATGTTTGGTTCAGGCCTGTGATGGTGAGTTAGACAAGCAAGAAGAGGGGCCCCAGCTTCTATTTCTGAACACTGGGGTATTATAGGAAGAAAACTTTACTTGTCCTTAGTGATTTAGAGCTTTTTCGTTAAAGATTTATCTACTATAATGTGGACTATTAGAAGCAGTAGGAGCCTTGTTATCCATGTCAGCATGGACACATTAAATTAAGCTTGTTTCTGTTCTTCCTTAGCTGTCTTCAATTATCTGTGCTCCATTTTGGCCTACATTTTATTATGGAAACTTTTTTTCTTTCACGGGCTCACAGGGAGCCCACGATCCATCATATTTCTTTTTCGTGCGCCATATTAGGTCTCTTGAAAACTTTTGCAGTCGCCAGTGGCAATTTATAAAAGCAAAAAGATCTTTGCCTGTTGTTGTGAATGATCTAGTGTGTCACGAAGATTTATCATCAGCATTCTAAAATAAAGAAGATCTTTTGTAATCATGGAGATGTGGCATTCGAAGAAAGGGAGTCATCTGTTTCCTTTTAACAGTTGGTTGAGTACATAAGTGTGAGTAAGAAATGGAGTCTAGCTAGATTAATATTCCTTTGCAGTACGTTATTTTGGCCTAAGTTTTGGAAGCCTATAAGTTTAATTAGCTTGGCAATTACATCTGCAGATTCTAGTCCAAAGAGCGTTAACCCTTGTGTCTTTATTTTTTAAATCTTGCCTGTGTTCGTACGTGTCAAAGAACCAGCTGGAGAGCTGATAACTTTTGTGAAAGCAATATATTGTTTCTGAGATATTGATGGAGCCCTGTTTTGAACAAAATTATCAGATCTGCCGTATTTCTTGTCTCTGAAAACATCAGCTCAGCCAAAAATGTTAAAGAACATCAGGCTCCCACCATTTAGACATTCATGCTAATACTGTTTTTAGAGATGAATTATCAAAACAAGATGAGGTTACTCATTAAGTAAATATCTAACACTTATAAAATTGTGAATGCCAAAAAATACAGTAAAATTTTCTGTCCTAATTCAGTACATACCAAAGAAAATAATTACTTTGTTAAACAGAATTAAGCCAAATATTTGTATCTAATACTTCAGTGCAGAGGTCAGTTAGCTTGGCTCTTTCTTTTGAAATTCAGCCATATTAATGTAGCAGATTTTAAGTCAACGCTGATGGATGCGTGCAATTTATTATCGTTTACAGTTGAGTAGTTTACCAGGAGTGTTTTGAAGTCATCTAAATACCAACAGAGGTAAAACTGTTTCCTGGATATGTAAGAGTGTATGCAGCTACAGATAACATTTATTTGAATCTACGTATCTGATTCCAGAACAAACTAGTAAGTGACTGATTAAATTGAGGGTATTTTGGGTAAGGCACTGATAGCAAATGTAATTGATCTACTTTGTGTACTCCTTAGACAACAAAGTATTGTATTTTAGGCATTATAAAATATTATAAATTACACTACAACCAGTCGGAGTTTTGAGTTTGTACCAGTTACCGCACATTCCTAGGAAGTGTAAATGCCAAAAAAACCCCAAAAAAACAAAAAAACCCCACAACCCCCCAACATTTAAAAAAGCATTTTAAACCAGTAAAAATTATAAATTCTCAGCACCATCCTGGTTTTTGGCCTTTTGATAGGGAAGTCTCCTCAGCAGGCAGCACCTTTGATGATTAATTTATTTATGCTCTTTCTCCGTTCACTCAGCACACACTCAAAAGATAGTCTTAGTGGTCTTTTTGGAGAAAAGAGAAATAATATAGCTTAAAAACATAGGAATATGCACATTTGATTTGTCAGTTTGCAAGTTAAGCACACCCTTCCATATTATATAGAAGCATATGTTGAATGTACTCAATTATTTTAATAAGCTAAGACCTGTCTAAAAATTCTGCAGGAGTAAAACTACACCCAGTTATATTCCTTTCCACTTTTTTGAAAACTGAATGGAAAAGGTCGGTGTTGCAGCACGTCTGGGGATCAACAAGTGAAGGCATGTCCAGGGTGTCAGCAGGTGAAGGTTGTGATGCAGGCTTAATTCTGTGTTCAAGAGATCTTAATGAAAAGCAACGTTCAATTCACAGTGTGGTAGTTTGACGTATCCTCACAGTTTAAAATGAGGCACGTGGTGAGAAATAGTTTCTGGATCCAAGCTTGCTTTTAGTCCTAGTTTAGATTTCACTTAAGTGGTAGGATGACAGTTGTCCTTCTGTGTCTTTACTGATAAATAAAAATACTAGAAATAATCTCAACAGGGAAATTGTTTTACTTGCTGTGTTACTTTGGTTTTGTTATTGCATGCTGGTGATGGATCAAGCCATTGAGGATTTGCAAGGGTTGTAATTCTGGGTTTTACTTCAGTCCCCAGTCCTTGACCTACCAGAAACAAGTGACCTCCTAGGGTTGTCCCAGGCACGACCAATCCCTGCCACTACGTTCAGTAGATAAATGTGGGAACAGTAAGTGCATATTTCTGCAAATAATGCCATTTCTGTAAAAAATGTTGTCACTTTTAGTTGCCACTGTTAAATCCAAGAGTTAGCAATCTTTAGAGAAGCTGCTTAAGTGTATTTGTAGAGGGTGAGACTCAGCCTCAGTGCTCTGAATGGAGCGGTGTGCCAGGAGCGTGGCACTGTGATACCCCAGCTCGCAGGGCTTGGAGCCAACCAGCGCCTGGGACGAGGGGAGGAAGGAGTCACCGCTTCCACCGCTGCCTCCTCTCCTCTTCCTTGCTTTCAAGTGGATCGTTGAGTTTCATAATCATGAGAGGAAAAAGGGATTTGTAGATGTGACAACAGACAATACAGGGAAAATGAGAATGGGAAAGAGAAGGAACTGAGAAAAAGATAGTAAAATGCATGTTAAAGTGTCTAGCAAAAATACATCCAGAGATACTAGGTTCATTTCTGTCCAGCAGTTAAATATTATTCTTGGTGAGTTGAATTTCGTTATTTTTGTCCTTGACAAGCCTGATTCTTTTCTAGTTTAACTGAGCTGGGGATTATTATTTCTCAGGCAGTACTTCTTACAGAAGTTGTATTGAGTGACAAAAATGCTGACTTACACAAGAAAAGAACAGTGGAGAAATGTCAAGATTATTAAGAGAAATGTAACTAGTATTAAATTTATATATTATTAGTTCCATTTGTTTCTATTCCTAAATCCATCACGGTTTTTCAGTGCTTATTTTACTTCCAGCGTCTGTGAAAATTTTATACGTGGGCTACTGTTACTGCGTTTTCTAAGAGCAGACATCACTCAAAGCTTGAAAAGCTCCACAAATGTTTGCCTATGTTTAGTGTTTTTCTGAGAACACAAAGCTTTTCGTAGAGGCAGGGTCTCACTGATGCTTCCTTACAGTGGGAAGTTGGGGCAGGTATGCGTGGGATGGGAGAGCAGCTGCGCCAGTTCGAAGCTGGAAGCACTGCAAAGAAGAAAACGCGCTGTTGTAAGTGCTGTTGCTCCGGAGTGAGTAATTGAGCTTACAGCTTTCCGAGGGCTTTTAGCTTAATCCCTGGGGTCATTTACCATTTAAGTGTGCTTCCACCAGCAGTAGTAAATATGAAGCTAAACCAAGTGGATGTGATGAGTGGAGTGGGGTCCTGGGGAAGCATGGGGTGCTCCTGGGCTGGGCTGGGCTGGGCTTGGCGGGCGAGCGGGCGGCTGGGCAAAGTGGGGCCGAGCCGTGCTAACAAGAGGGCTGTGTGTTGGGGAGCTGGGCAAAGCTGTGCTCTTAGGTTGCTCGCGGTGAATAAACGTGCAGCTGTGCTTTTTTAATATGCACTGCAGGAGATTTCAGCAGCCTGATGATATATCGTGCATTGATGTTGAAAAGATAAACACATTTGGAGAGCACAGGAAGGCCTTGTGTTTTTATGTTAGCAGAATGCTTCCTAATGAATAAGAACGTGCTGCTGGCTTCACAGAGCCATATGGCAGCTTTTCTAATTTTAGTTTGGTGCAGATGCATAATTCTCCCTTGTTTTACCTCCTAAAACCTTCCTGAGATGTTGCATAGTTTTTCCTGTAAGACTTGATCTATAGTTTCTGGGGGAAAAAATGTATTCAAGAGTCTAACAGCTTCTTTGCTCTGGGCAGATGTATGCTGTATGATGAAAGAGCAACCTCACTTCATATTCACTTCCCTAAAATAGTAGCTAACTTTATTCACAGGGATGGGGTAAGCTCGACTTAAAATTGATTGCTGAAATAGCTGCTGTTTCTTAGGCACCGATCTTTTGAAAAATTACTTGCTTTCAGGGAGAAAAACCCAGCTTGTGTCAAGGCAATGGGAACTGGGTAAGAAACGTGCGTGTGGATACAAAGTTCCATGTGAGCCATGGATCGTAGTGCTTTGAGTTACGCGGCTACAAGGCAGAGCTGCTTTCCCTGTGGTTAACCAAGCATCAGAATAACTTACACGTTCCTCACTGCTTTGCTTCATCATGTGTAGTGGTCCAAAACTACTCACGTTACCGAATACAGGCTTTCTTTTTTTGTTGCTTTTTGTGTTTTTTATTCAGGATGATACATTGGAAGATCCTTTCTGAATAGCCCTGTTCATGTTAAAAACCTCTTGTCCGTTACCACAGTCAATATCGTTACTCAGCAGTAGTCGTACACGGATGTTATTAAATCTAATATTTCAAATGTTGTTAAATCTAATAATTAAAACTGTAACGTCAACTAAAATTTAGCTGTTTGCTAAAGTATACTTTCTATTATATGTTAACAATAGTTTTCAATACTACATCTACCCTTGTCTTTGACCAGTTATGTACTTTTGCTGTTTCCTTGACTGTTTGTTTGGATTTTATTTTTGCATGGCAATTCAGGAGAGATTGGAAGGGCCACACAGGGTAGACTTACTCACAAATATGAATGAGGCAAGACAAAAGTAGCTAATGCATACCAAAAAATGGAGAGGATAAGTTGCAGTGTAAAATTTAATTGCATGTTTAAACATTATATAGCATTTACAATCACTTTCAAGTCATGTTGCTGTTACTGTTACAAGGCTCTTTCTCGATTCCTGTGATTTTTCTCATGTGCAGAGTTGAGCTTTCTATTATCCCTTATAATAAATCTCTTTGCTTATGTTTTTTATCTATTGTTATATAAATAAGAGTATATGATTTGAGATGGGTGTGACATTTGAATAGCAATTCCAGAAAATGATGAAGAACAGGAATTAGATGGGCCACCTGAGAAAATCTGTTTTAAACAGTATTAGATAATAAATTTGATTCTGTCTGTTACAGTTTTTTTCCTCTTGACCTCTTTCCTTAGCAGTTTGTAGAGCACGGGTGCTGCCCTGTCCGGGGTTTCACCAGCATTTCTTTTTTGCTCCTCTTGTTCTGTGAAGAACCGTAAGTGTTCCTCCTATGAAAAGTAAACTAAGTGTGTGTTGATGCAAATTTTCTCTTTCAGATTATGCTTAATCTTTTTGCAATCCCTACAGAGGCTATGGTTTTGTTCTTTGCTTTGAAAATGCGTTCTGGTTTTGCAGACAGCATCAAGGGGGAAATATTTCTGTAGCCGATTTCGTTAAGGAAGTTGGAGTAGAGCTTGAATACAGCCGAAGGGTGCTCTTTGGGTCCCGCCTGACCACCTGTAGGAAGGGAGAGGTTGAAGCACAGCCAAGAGAAGTCAATGCCCGTCGGTAGCACTTCTGAGTCTGCTGTCAGAAATCCAGAGAGAACCAACATAGCTTGAGTTGGGAGGGTGGAAAACCAGGAAGGCTTCCTAAGTTAAAATGTAGCAGGAGACTTCAAACTATTGCTTTTGGCTTCCCTTTCTCTGTCTTACCAATTTCTATTAAACTAATGTGATTTCACAAAGGTTTGCTTTCAGAATCTGGAATAAGCTTCAAGTAAAGCTTGAGGCTTTCCTACCGATAAATTTGTCAGAAAATATTTGTGAGGGCTTTTTTTTCCTTCTTTCTTCTGTATATTAATGTAGAAAAGTAAATACAGTTTATGATCACTAGGAAGATGCCCAATTGAAAATATTAATACGTATTTTAGTATATTACTGTGTATACAATTGTAAACATAACCACAGTTTAAAGTCTAAATTACACAGATCACTAAAATGCTTCATAATTAGATGTATATATTCTTTGTAGTATCTCTCTCAGGAGTACTTCTATTTTATTTAAATTTTTTCCTCTCTCTAGGCTAAGCTCTTAATTGAGTGGAGCTAATAATTATTTCATGTGCGTCAAGCTTATTCTGCTGTAATTTAGGTAAAATATGCTTTATCCCTGGTAGCCGTATTCATATGAGTGGGATGGGTTTCTTATTTCATGCTCCCTCTCTAGTGGAGAATTCCCTGTGTGGCGGTGAAGCCATGGGAAGCCCCTTTCCACCCTGCTCACTTCCTCTGCTGGCACAAGGCTGTATTTCTCTGTCCATACTAAACCTCTGCTCTGCTTTCGCCGCTGTGCCCCTAGGATGCCTGGTAACGCTTTCCTGGTGTTCTACATTTGAACAGGGGCATCGCTGTTCTGGGAGGCAGCATCGCCGGAAGGTGCGAGATCAGGGAACTGGCTCCTGTTCTCCGTGTTAGTGGCCACAGTGGAAAAATCTAGCGGCTGTGGTTAGTCACAGGGTAATGCCAGCAATTCCCATGGGGCTGGAAAAAAGGCTTCTGAGAGGCTTTGCAAGGTTGGGCCTCTGCAGCTATTTTCCTAACCCCTAGCATTCAAAAATCATTCATCTAGTGTAGAAATAATAAACTCTCTGTGCTTTTGATTTGTTTGAAGGGCCCCCAGTGAACCTAAAAAAGATAAAAGTAAAAAAAGGAAAAGTAAACGTTACATTTTTGCACCACTACTTAACACCAGAAGCTGAAACTGTTAAGAAAAACAAAAAATATGAACTCGTGATAAATGCATGATTGTTGTCAGCACTAGAAATTCGTGTATCAGTTGTTGGTTTTTTCCAGCTTTCCTGCAACAAATTTTTGTCCTCAATGAACCCCATGTGCTGTATCGCTGAAGAAAAGATTTGCATTTCAAGGCGTTCCCCGTGCCTGTCTGTCAGGGCAACACTGCTGACAGGGTTTGCGCTTACTTTTCCTGTGTGTGCTGATAGGGGTCTTCATGAGGGACTTTGTAGTTTGGTCAAAATTTGATAATTTACCATGCAGCTTAACATTATCAGTAGCTGCAGTTCATAGCATCGACATAAGTGACTGCTGGTCCTACTCAGAGGCTCTCTGAGGCCATGGTTTGCTGTACAGTGCCGCTTAAATAAATGCGTAGGGACCTGTGGCCTGAATGTGTAGCCTCTTCTAAGCTCTCCGGCCACATAACTTCTTACACAATTAAGTTATAGATCCAATTACGAAGTCCGTAAATTTGGAGCACTTGTGATTTATAAAGCTTTCTGGAATGCCTAACCAAACATCGTGAGTAGTGTAGTGTACGTTGTCACCCTTGCTGGGAGAGGCAGGTAGGCAATGTTTGTGTCTAAATAGCGTTCTCATATTTTCTCCGTTTGTCACACTTTTTCCTTGAGCAAGCACTGTGTTTATTGATCCCAAAAAGGTGCTGGGCCCTCTGGAGAAAAGGGTGTCAAGGGGAAAAGAAAATGGAGAGGTCGAATGGTTGTGAGGGACAGCTGATGATGGAACGGAAGCGGTCAGGAATCAAAAGGTTAAAATTGAGAAACGGGGAGCCAGAGGGGAAAGCAGCCACTGTCAGGGACTGGATGTGAGGCTTAAGAAATCCTTAGTCTGACCTCATATCGCAGCTTATATGCTGATTACCGTTACAGTAATTAAAAACTTTCTCCTTTTTCTCTGTATAAAACCTCACCTGTGTGCCTGAAAGAGAACAGTTGTTTTTATAGGTATCTCATTGGTGGTTTGTATGAACTCCGTCGTTGTGAGAGCGAAAAAAATCTTCAGCAAATGTTTTGCATTGTGTGAAAAATAATCGGTAAAAGCAGTCTTTGTAAATCGGTGAAACATGGAAATACTGAGCAGTGAGTGTGCTCGCACACTGTTGCTGTAGCATAGCTGCAGCCCCTCCATTTCTGGCACGTGCAGCATAAGCCCCTGCTCTCCAGATACCACCTTGAGGTGGTATCAATGGCTGAAGCAGTGGGGGGATGAAAGCAGGAAGCTGGTGCCCGTATCCATTGTAATATTTTGCATTGTGAAACCAGGGATCGTTTTATGCTACCAGGAACAGATGGGAAACAAATATCATCGCTGACTTTATTAAAAGCTCAGCCCTATTTTTAGAATCTTTTGCAATTCTTTCACAATTTTTAGAACATGTTTTCAGTATTATATCATTATATTGTGCCAACTCTGCTATATTGTGGAATGGGAAGGATTGTTCAGGTTTTTTTCTGTTACACCTAATCTCTGCTTTTTGCCAAAGAAGATGAAAGAAAAGGGAAAAAAAAAAAATCCTACTGTGATCCTCAGTCCAAACCAGAAATACTAATTTTGTATCCTGGTTGATAGGAAGGGTTAGTAGTTACATCTAGCGTCTTTATTTCTATCAGATAATGCTAATCAAAGTGATTTAGAATTATTCCATTAGTTGCAACAGTCCATCTTCAGAACAATTTTGTTTCATCATTATTCACAATGGTGATACATTGTGTACAATCACACCCGAAGAAGACAGCTAAGATTTTCGTGACTCTCTTTTTATGAAAACAAGAAACCATAGAAATCTAGCATGAGACAGCCTGAGTGACCAAAGCCTTGTTGCCAGCAGGTGATCAAGACAGGAGAACGCTCAGGGTTTCTCAGAAGCAGTTCCTTTGCTGTATGTCTAAGCAGTGGATTTCCACGCTGACCTTGTAACCTGTGCCAAGGAAGGAGTTCAGAGGAACTCTGGCTGTAGTATTGCAGATCTACAGATAGTGGAAAATACTGTACATTTGCATACCTCTTAATTTGTATGACCGATGCTTTAATTTTCACTAAGGGTGATTTTCCAAAAGCCCTTTGCTCCATCTGCACATGGTACTTTCAGTAATGCCTACAGTGAATCTTTTTCTGGTTTATTGTTGTCGAAGGCATAAATTCTTATCATAATTTCAGCAAGCTTTCATGTTTATTTAAATAATCTGTTGTGTAATACTAAAAAATCTTTAATGATCTTTAATATTCTAAATTGCAGTGTAGCCCTAGCTTTTACATAATTACTTGGAAAATAATAAAATAATGTTTTGATTATAGAACTAGCAACAAAAAATTTCTCGTTTCATTAACTTGCGATGTAGAACATGTATTTTGTATAGTGTTTTTATTACTTCTCCCTTAAACACCAGTATCATTCTTGGAATAGAAAAATTAACACGGTCCATTACTTGATAGGAATTATAAATCTTGATTTAAAAGTTCCCATGTGTATGAATATCCCTTACATTTGGAGTTGGGTATGATCTGTGATACTGTAAATAACATTTAGTAATGTGTGGCATTATGCTCCAGAAACCTTAAATCATTATTTTCTTGCCTGTAATTTTCAAATACAGCACTTGAAATTATATGTAGTTTTAATAACATATTGGTAAATAAGGCAGTATGAAAATTATGTGATAGTAAAAATGTGGGTGGAGGCATGGGAACAGAAATGAGACTGCTGTTTCTCAGTACTGAAACAGTAGATTGCGGACTTATGTTTTTCCTTCTAAATATAGCGATCGTGGAAAACTTGTGCAGCTGTGAGCTTTGCATACTCTTTTAGATCAGTCTTTTAATACACCTTGATGCTGCCTTTTGCTCATTGCACCTTCATAAGGAGTCCTTGTCTGTCTTTGCCCGGTGTTATGTTTTACAATTTAGTAAAATGTCTAGCAGAGAAACAGCAGAAATTGTTTCATTCGTGTCGTAAAGCTTCAAAACTGAGAAGCAAATAAACTAGTTATGCTCCTGTTGAATCATTGCGGGAGACTGTTTAATCTCATTTTCAGAATTGTTGCACGGTGACTGTTTCATCGTAGTCTCAGAACTTGGTGGGCTCTTACTGTATCACTTCGAGAACACTGCTCTGTCATTTAATACACGGTTTTCTTTATTGCAGAAAAAGCAGCAGCAGCTAATGAAGATGAAGTGCAAAAAGCAGATGTGTCATCTACAGGTCAGAGTGTCATCGACAAGGATGCACTTGGACCAATGATGCTTGAGGTGAAGAGCACAAAATTCCTTTCTTTAAGCCAGTTCTGCTCCCCCTAGGATGAACGGCAGTGTAATGAGATGAAAAAGTGCAGTCGGAGGTCGCTGTAGAAGAATGGTCAAGAGAGACAAGCCATCTTGGCTACTTAGGGTTAGGTCACTTAACAGCAGGCAGTGTATTTCTGTTTGATTCACTGATGAAACTCTCTTTCACTTGGGGTGGGGAGAGGCAGAGAAAGAGATAATTCAGCTGCTGTGTAATGCAGACTGCTTGAGGGGCTTCACTTGGTAGCAAGTTTTGGGTGTCTGCACATGCATGTTTTCTTTGTTCTAAACCATGACGGATTTGGAAGACCCGTTTCACCTAAACTTTGACTTACATATACAGTAGTATACATGTGAATAATACTTCCTCTAAAATTGCATGGCATTGCTATACTGTTTTAATGGTTTATTATTTCAGCACTTGCAGCATGACTCTTCCCTCTACAATGTGAAAGTAACGTAGGAGAGCTTTTCAAGCGGTGTATTTCAGTTTGTTCAGTTAAGATTTCTCTCTGATTTCAGGTGTTATTTTGATATCCCAGAAAGCTGCATGGGTAAAACCTACCTTCTAAANTCTAGAATGTGAAAGTAACGTAGGAGAGCTTTTCAAGCGGTGTATTTCAGTTTGTTCAGTTAAGATTTCTCTCTGATTTCAGGTGTTATTTTGATATCCCAGAAAGCTGCATGGGTAAAACCTACCTTCTAAACGTATTAATAGTAATGTTGGATTGGTACGTTATCTGGGATCCTAGTGTCATATGCTACTGTCCTTTGGCACTACTGCTTTATCTGCTTAAGCTTACTTGCAAAGTGTTTATTCCTGTTCTGACTGTGGGCTTTATCTCTAAGGAAGAAAAAATATTGCTTTCAATAAAAGCACAAACCCTGAATCAAGCTAAAGGAACCAACTTTGGCAGAAACATAATTATTCTGTCATTTCTGAATGTTGCAGGAGCAAGATGCATGCTGTATTTGCATTATTTCTCAGTATTCTGGTAGATGAAAACATAGTTTCCTGTACTATGTATGAGAGAAAGGCTCCAGACTCACAGTATTAAACATGAGGAAGGGTAGGCAGGTTGGAGTAAAAACATTCTTCTTTAAGTGGGGTAACAAATTAATTGACTTAAGATTTATTATATGTGCTCACTGAATTGAATATTGTTCTTTTTGCTATCAAATAAGGTTAAACATCTCTTACATTGCTATGTTATTTATCTTTAACTTTCTATTAATTTAATTGTAAGGACCTGTTTTAATCACAGGGAAAATAAGGATAAGATGGGGGGGGGTTCCTGGCTTATCATGCGTGATGGGCTATTGCAGCAGACATGACATGTACAATCACCTGTCTGTTCCGTTGTTGCATTTAATTTAGTTTTCCTTCGCAGTAAAACCATTCCATATTAACAATGAAAAATTGTGGAACTAAATTAATAAACGGGGGTCCTTTTGCACCACAAAACCACAACACGAAAGTGGTTACATGTTCGCTGTGAAAAGACTACAGATACTTTCTTTGTGTCTTTATCTTCTTAAGGAAATGCAATTAAGTTATTTCATCTTTACAGAACCCCTTCGTAGAACCTCTTCAAAAGCCTTCTTTCCCATTGCCTAATAATAATAATAATAATAATAATAATAATAATAATAATAATAATAATAATGGCAATGTTGATGAACAGTTTATTAGTTGATTTGGTTTAGAAATGTAGTTGTCTGATTTTATTAAAGAATAAAACTGCAGAATCCTCAAAATAGTGTTTCCAGCTGAAAACAGTGAGTAAAATTCATGCAGCTGTCTCTGAGAAATATTTTAAGATGTTTCTTGGTTAAAGCAGAAAGTAAATAGGAAGAGAGAGAAAAAATAGTCGAGAGAGCTGACAACAGCTCAAAGAATGCAAATGTATTTTCCATTCCAGTATATAATCTAAAATAATATCTGTTCTCTTATTTTCTCTTCCAGCATGTTTTCCATTATTTATCCCACTAGCTCTGAAGAAAAGTGTACTGGCCTTCATTATTGTTCTAGTTGTTTATTGTGGGGGCATACATCTGAGGACAGAATTAAGAAATTATGGCGAAGTGGAAGCTTCTAAAAGATTTAAGTGGCTTGGTGCATCAACTTGCTCAAAAGCCTGCTGCTGCTTACCTACGACGTTGTTTTATTAATAGAATAGCAAGAAATGGGAGACTGGCATATAAGGCCCTGTGTTACTCTAGGCTCAGATGACGGCTTCTGCGGTCAGCCCGAGAAGCAGCTGTGAGGACACAGCACAGAGCACTTTCTTGCCAAAGAAGTTGCCGAAGTAGGAAATTGTAGGGAAAACTGAAGATTACTGTGGGATGCCAGTAACTCTCGTAATCTCCTGCTTGCTGTCTCTGCCTTTGGAAGTTTTCTCCTTAGGACTCCCATAAACATCTGCTATGGCTTTGGTTTTGCAACCCCTTTGGACTGATCTAAGCGTGGACTGCTGCCAGGGAGAATGGTTCAGCCAAACCCACACCCTTCTGCCAGCTCTAAATGCCGTGTGGTTTCATGGTGGGCCGGTTCAGGGGACTGATGTGGCTACCTTTTTTTTTCCTTTTTCTTTTTTTTTTTTTTTTTACATTAGTTTTCAGCCAACTCAGTTCTCTGGTCCAGCTCTTCATATCCTCAGTACAGGGAGCTGTCACGGTATAGAGAGGATTAAAGAGGTCATGCTTACATTGGCTTCAAGCAGTGGTGAAATGCAGTCTAAGACACTAATCCATAGCAGAGATGCTGACAGAAAATTGTATTAGAGCCTCAATTAATTAAATCTTGTAAATTGTCATTAGTTAAACTAAATATTAGTCAGCAGGAAAATGTCATGAATATTGCAAAAGCACATGGAAAGGAGGAAGCTCTCCAAAGTAAGTGAACTAACAGGAGGAACCAAGAATGATCAGAAACAAAAAGAAGGCAATGATAAAAAACAAAGTCAGAGATTAGAATTTGTGACAATTAACAGGACAAAAAAAAGCCCTAGTTTATCTTCATTTAGAGGCGGTCAGGAAAAGTATATATTTGACATTTATTTCTGGGTTTTCAAACAAAGCATTTGGCAACCATTAGCTCAGCCACTCTGCTTGTGCGTTGCGCTTCCACGATCCCTCCCCTTCAGCAGAATCATTAGCTGACTTAGTTTGGGTTAACCAGACCTCCCACTGCGAGCAGGTCCAACTAGAGCAGGTGGCTCAGGTCCGAGTCCAGCCAACGTTTTAATATCTCTGGGGAAGGAGACTGGGCAGCCTCTTTGGGCAGCCTCATCCCATATCTGACCACCTTCATGGTGAATTTTTTTTTCCTTTTATCTCCATGAAGTTTCCTGTATCGCAGCCTGTGTCCATTGCATCTCATCCTTCCCTTGTGACCCTCTGAATAGAGCCTGGCTCTGTCTTCTCGTTAGCCTTCTGCTAGGTGGCTGAAGACAGAAATAAGATCCTTCCTTGGCCTTCTCTTTCGTACTGTCTGGATTTGCTAACTGCTCAGTAGTGTACAATATTTTTAAGGCTGAGGACTTGAGAACTGCCCGCCAAGACCCATATGCAAGCTGTACAGTATACAAGTTTGGTCATGTAACAAAATGCTGCATGCCTGCATACTCTTGGCATTGCAGCTCCTCCTCATTAGACTGTTTTGCACTAAGCTAGAGTTCAGGTTTAGTATGGATCCACTCACTTTTAATTAACCCATAATGAATCGTGTGTTGCCTGTTTTTCTGACTTGTTTCTGTCCCTGGAGATGCAATAACTGACAACTCTTCTAGTGATTTCCCACCAATCCTGAGAGAGGTGAATAAATTGGGCAAAGCTGCAGAAGTCTGTCTGGGTTAATTGTTAATTGAGTATTTTGACCAAATCTTTGGTGTTTTAAATGTAACTGTATCCCCCTTTATGTGCTCATAAGACATAAAGTTAGAGGGATGTATTCTGAAATGTTTCTACGATCTTCAGTCATGCTTGCATCTTAAGGAAAAGAAAGTTTGCATGAGGAGTTCTTACTGATACTCAAATTTTTACTTTATCCTCATCAGGTAGAAGTGATGTAGCATTTGTATTAGGCTTCAGATAACATACAGCAGATATCTTGGAAAGAATGCTGCAGCTAGGTTGTCACCATCACAAGAGATAAAGGAGGAAACCAATCAGCAGAAGTAACTAATTTAGACACTTCCTCGCAGAAGCTTTAAGTCCTTTGGAATACCATGGAGCTTAGCTGAAGGGCTGAAAGTCTGGTTCCTGTTCCCTGGATCATGTGTGGACTGAATTAAACTGGTGTCAAATAAAAAAAAAAGAAAGCAGTCCTGGAAGTAAGGACTCAAGCTGCCCATCCGTGCTGCCCGCTGCCTGCTCTCAGCCCCTTTTGCCCTTCTCTGCTTTTAACCCCTCACGTTCCTGGCTGCATGAGGCCTCACTTCTATAAAGATGAACTGCCGGGGACGGGGAGAGAGCCTTTCTCTTTCTTTGTGCCAGTGTTTTCCTTGCCTTGTGCCAGCACATCATGGGATGTTTTCCTGGGATCAGTCTCTCAGTGCTGCATAGAGGAGCGAACAGGCTCAAGGTTTAGCAGAACCAGCTTCTGGTCCAGGTTTCTGACTTCATAGGCAGGCAGATAGGTAGCAACCTCTTCCATGATTTTTGTTTGTTTGTTTGTGGCGGGGTAGTGCTGGTTTGTTTTCATGTGTGGGTTTCATTATTTTGCAAGGTGTGCGCCTTTCCGTGCTTTTACACTGGTTTGATGTAAGTAAGATCAGATGCTCAATCTGAAATGTGTCCTTTGCTGTTGCAGACGAGAATGTAAGAACTGGGATGGATGCAGAAAGATTCAGCTATGTCTTCTGAAGGGAAAAGTTACTTTCTGGGTATCTTGTTAATCTGATTGTTTGCTATTGTGTTTCTCTCTCTTTCTCTCTCTTTTTTTTCTTTTTCTCTCTGCTTTTTTTTCCCTCCCTTTAGGCCCTAGACGGGTTCTTCTTTGTAGTGAACCCAGAAGGTAATGTTGTGTTTGTTTCTGAGAATGTGACACAGTACCTAAGGTACAACCAAGAAGAGCTGATGAACACAAGCATATATAGCATCCTGCATGTAGGGGACCACAATGAATTTGTCAAAATCCTGCTGCCAAAATCTTTAGGTATATATATCTTTTCCTCATACCATTACTTATTTAACTTTGTTTTTATAAATCAGCATTTCAATAACTTAAGTTAATGTCCTTCCACTACTTACAGTTTCATCATATACATTCTATTTATTTTTAATGTATATATAGGCTGTATGAATGATTAATACTATTCCTAAAAGCATCCTCCTCTCTTTTCAGATTCTTCTTTGCTAAAATTACTCTAACTCATGTTAGCTGATATTTTTAATGGATCTCCAGAGCGAATCACTAAGACACCGTTAGTTGTCTGTCTAGGCTGGTAATTCTAAGAATGGCCCAAGAAAGGGCGAATATAAAAGAAAAATCAGAAAACTCCTTATGCTAGAATTTTTATTTCAATGTTTTCAGTGTCACCAATATTTACCCGTATCTTTGAAAAGCTGTTTTTGTTAGTTGCACGCATTTTTTTGATTCGTCTTAATAGTGGTTTTAATGTTATTGTTTTTTGGAGGAGATGAAAGAGAAAGTCAATACTGGGCACCTCACTTACTCAGAGCAGTTTAAAAAGTATTACGCAATTCACTTTAGCATTTTATGACTTTACTTATAAACCCCTGGAGAATCAAAAATGTTAATGACTAAACCTCATCAATTACTGCCGTTATTGCATTTTATGACTGAAGAGGGCAAGTGAAGAGTACCTTAAATATGACCCGCAATTTCCTTATGTGGTGTTACATTAATTTGCTCTGACTGATGTCCAGTACCTGTATTTGTGCATGTCAGGATTTTGTTTCCTTTTTTACTTGTTTTAAGCACTGTGTTAGGCTTTAGTTTTATCCGTCACTGTACCCAGGTCTTTCTCATCCCTTCAGTCTTTCCCGTTGTAGCTATGTGTTTCAATATATTCCCGATTGCATTTCTTCCTATTTTTATCAGTACGTATTAGTTTGGGTTTTTTCCTATTTCTGTTCTGGACACAGAGTTTTATACTGCTGCCATCTCTTTTGTATTAATAACTTTTAAATTCAATGGACAGATCCTACATACTGGCTTATTTCTTCCAGGCATATAAATTAACTTAATCTACCCAGTAGGGTTTTCACTGCGCTGTGTAACTTTTACATGCACCAGTATTTAGACTTTTATCCTGCTTTTCTACTATGTCGTTATAGGTCGCTTGAAAAAAACATGATAGCTGAACAAACTAGCAGTGCTCTTAAAATACGAGAATTTTCTAAATTACCTTGTTATGTGCTGGTTCGGGCTGTAATATTAAAAATAGATTGTTGTTGTTAAACAAGCTTGTTTCCCGACCAGTTTGCAAAGCACCTTGATTAATTTCCTGTGGATAAGCAACAGAAATGCCAGCTACCAGATTTGTCTCACTATATGATCTTTGCTTTCCTCAGTGAATGGGGGATCTTGGTCTGGTGACACTCCTAGGCGTAACAGCCATACCTTTAATTGTCGGATGCTGGTAAAACCTCTTGCTGATTCTGAAGAAGGCCATGATAACCAGGAAGCACATCAGAAATATGAAACTATGCAGTGCTTTGCTGTTTCTCAACCAAATTCCTTCAAGGAGGACGGTGAAGGTAATTGCCGCTATCAATTTGTGTTAGTATTTTCTCTTTCCCTGCTGCTGTGGGGCAGTAGTTTCGGTGCAGTTGAGATAAAGTTGATAAAGTGGCTTCTAAATAATGAAAAATGGAAAAATTGTAAGGTTTTTTCCTTTTTCATTTAACTGTAGAAGTGTACTTTAATCTTGGATTAGGATTATATACAATTGAGAGAAACTCCATTTACCTTGAAAGAGATATCCTAGCTTTATATCACTGCAATTGTAAGAAGAATGTGGCTGACTGGGAGGAAGGTTTCAATGGGCAATTTTTTGAGTTCTTAGAATTTGAAGACAATTGTGGTTCCTTTACCATTTACTACTTTAGCAGGTAAATTTCCTCAGATTGTGTTTTAAGTATTCAGATAAGTAAAAAGGGCTTATTATGAAGCTACTTTCTCAGGGACAGCAAGCATTTGGGGCATGTTTAAGAAGTGTGGCTTAGAAGGTCCAAAATGGTGAGTTTTGAAGAAATGTGCTCTCTGTGCATGCAGTGTATTCTTTTTATTACTTGTCTTCCTGAGTGGTTGACCTATTGCAGGTATATGCATAAACATGTGCCAATAATTATGGGCTGTGGTGGAGTCCTTCATAATTTCCCTTCTAAAAAGAAAACAAACCCACCTCCCCTGTGTTGTTTAATGTTGCAGGAAATAACGAAGATGTAAAGCCACTGAGTTCTATCTATGCTTCTATTGGTACAAAATCTATTCTTTTGGTCCAAAAATATTTAAACAACTTTTTAAAAATACTTCTGAATTCTTCGTGGAAACAAAATTTTCCTCTTCTGTACAAATTACTGAGGTAACATTTTTCTTTTAAGATTTGCAGTCGTGCTTGATTTGTGTTGCGAGAAGAGCTCCGATGAAGGAAAGACCACTTCTTCCTTCAGCAGAGAGCTTTACTACTCGCCAGGATCTACAAGGTACTGTGAAATAGGAGTTTTTTGTGTCTCTCCCTGTTATCGTCCCCGGCTCCCCCCGCAACAGGAAATTGCTGTAACAAAGGTTTTATCTAATATCAGGCAAAATAACTTCACTGGACACGAGTACCATGCGAGCAGCTATGAAACCTGGCTGGGAGGATTTGGTGAGAAGATGCATTCAGAGGTTCAATTCGCAGCACGAGGGAGAATTGTCATTTGCCAAGAGGCATCACCAGGAAGGTTAGGTTCCATATTTTTAGCACTTTCTGTATTTTTAACGGTTTGTCATCTGTATCTGTTGGTTGTGTTCTCTTTCTTATGTTTACATGGAGCAATCAAGGGCTACTGACAGTTCCTTTTTCAAGCTGACTCGCCTAACACACAGGCGACTCTCTCTAGAGGGGTTTTGCACCTTTCTCCCTGTTTGTTTTAGCCTACTTATTATACTTGTGCCATACTGGAGGGTGCTTTAAATCTTCAAATTGTCACAGTTGTTTTAAGAAGACAGACCCTCGCATGTTTCGCACCTAAACGCTCGCTACTTGTTGTTCTTCGGAACCTCAGCTCCCACCTTGCAGTTCCTTGACTTGTATTCCTTTCCCCTACAAAAATGGACTTTTACTGCCACGTTTCCTGTGAGAAACACTCAGTGTGAATTACCAAAGATGAGATGCAGCACTTGTGCTATCTGGAAACCTACGTTGTTGTACTGTATCCAGCTGGTAAGTGTTACATGATGCACCACAAACACATCTACGCAGTCAAGATTATGGTAGGTAAGATGTAGGAGACTACTGCACTGTGTGAAAGGTTCCCCATGAGATTTTTTGTGGTTGTGACTGAGCGGGGATTTTTCTTTTCATAAAACCATAATAATGCTAATTCTGGTAACACACATCCAAATTACTAAAAACAAATAACCCTTTATAGTCCACAGGAAAGTCCTTTCAAAACCAGTGGGGAGTAGCTGGAACATTTCCAGTGCAGGAGCATCATTCTTTGGGTTCATGTTTGTAGAACAGGGTTTACAGCTGGCCTGTAACAAATAGTTGCCACGGTCATTAAACAACTGGCATGCTGTCTGGGAAACTAATTTATAACTGGAATCTCAAACTATTCCACCAAATACAAACACATGCACACACACATACACAGAGACAAAAAAAAAAGCTTTAGTCATGCAGCATTAGTTAAATATTCTTTATTATGTTCTGCTTTCATGAAACCTTCAGGTTTCGTGCTGGGAATGTGAGGGCACAGAAGTACTGTGATATCTTATATAGCAGCTTTTGGGGTATATACAGTAGCAGTGCTAGAAGTTCACAGCCTTATGCTGTGATTTCAGAAAGAGCTGAAGAAGGTAGTATGCAATTAAAGTTACAGCAGGGGTTTAGAGAGCAATTTCAGGTAAGGACCTCTCTGTGTCGAAGGTGAGTTAGGATTTTCTGTTACGGCTTCCGGCCGCTTGTTACTTCGGTCCTTTTCAAATGATGCGTGATGAAATTAGCAGCTCCTACACCCAGTGCTGAGGTTTGAGTGGGTCCTCTCTAAGCTATATGTGAAGTGATAAAAATATACGTGCGTTGGAGTTTACACTGTATCATTTTGCAGGAGAGGCTTAGATCCGTCATATAAACTGTAGAATTAGTCTAAATGAGGGAGCTCTTTATTTGTTGTGAAAGTGAAGAGAGTGAGTGAGAGGAGGAGGAGGAAAAACTTCTGGAATTGCTTTGCTGCAGAGCATCCAGCGCAAGAGAGGAATAATGGCTGAAATGTTTCCTTCCCTTGTCCTGCAGCATGGAGAAGAAAAACAAGACCTATCTTGGGCAGTAGCATCTTTGCACTTGACTGAAAAACTGCTTGCTTTTTCTAAGTCGTTATGGTTTCAAAACAGAAGCAAAGAAAGTAATGGTCTCCTATACATAATTCGGTGTTACAGTGTGAAAAAAATTTCAGCATTAGCTTGATAAACAATAAAAAACACAAAGCTTTCTAGTTAACTCTCAGTATAAAGTGCAAAGTATATGGTAAGTTTTTATTGGCCACAGCCAGAAAAATAGCATTTCCTCAAGAGGAATACGGAAACATTCTTGTTTGCTTAAAGAATTAGTTTGGAAAATGATTTAAGTAGAGATTTCACTTGTATCCTGTTGGCAATTGAGTACTGGAATTTCCTGATGTGGTATATGCTAAAGTTAAGAGCTTTGGACCTTCTGGTGCCCAGAGGTTAAACTGAAACAATGACATACCTAACAGTGAAATTTTGCTTTGTATTGTTTCACAGTTGTAGGTTTTTGTTTTTCTTTACATTTTTACTCTGAAAGACCCCTTCTGGTTGTTTAAATTGTGCTTCCTGTTTTCTCACTGCCTAAATAATACTTTAAAACTTTGCAGAACAATATGTAACGGTGGGGGGGACAGGGAAGGAAAGCAATCATAACCAGTCCTGCAAGGCTGAAAATCTGGTAGCTCTGTAGAGGAGACTATTTAATAAAGCCACACTCAGAAAACTCTGTCATTTCATTACAACAGGAAATATTAAAAGACAAGCAATGAAATGAAGATCAGATGATACTATTAATTAAAAAAAAAAAAAAGAAAGAAAACCAAAACCACAGAAAATGTGTATGTATGAAAAAATAGGAAATTAAAAGTATTTGTAGTGCTTCATTCCTATTTTTTCCCTGGACAATTACATGAAAATTCTCAAGTCGAATGTTTCCCTCGTGCTCTGTCTGCAATCCTAATGTAACAGCTTTTGGACTAGGGGTTGAAAATTATCAGACATTGATGGCAAATAGTGGACAGTAGACCAAATGTTTGGAGATTTGCTTTTCCATAANAATTCTCAAGTCGAGTGTTTCCCTCGTGCTCTGTCTGCAATCCTAATGTAACAGCTTTTGGACTAGGGGTTGAAAATTATCAGACATTGATGGCAAATAGTGGACAGTAGACCAAATGTTTGGAGATTTGCTTTTCCATAACATGATTTTAATTTTTAATGAAAGAAATGTCATAGGGGTCTACTGAAGTTAGAGAATTGAATTTGTTGAAGTTCAGATTTGTACTGAAAACTTAAGGGCTGCAGAATACGTGCCCCAAACCTGAAAGGCAGTCATATCTAACACTGGGGAAGCATAGCACAGCCCCAATTTTGTATTAGGTAATTGTATTTGTAATTCATTTGAGATGTGTATTTTTGTATTTGTTCTTTAAAAATTAATAATTTCTTCTTCCAATTCTGATTTCTAATTGTTCCCATGTAAGAGATTTATGTATTTCTTAAATTAAAGAAGTAACTGTTACAAGATAATTTAAGTAGGCAATAAGGAGGACGAGATACAGGCTAAAGGAAACAGATGATCTAGAAGCTGAAGGCATTTATTTTAATCATTGTAGGGCAATTTTTATGAAAACTTGATGAAAAGAGAAATGGATGTCGAGGACTTCTTCGTCTACTCCTGAATATTCTATATTTCATCTTATCTGTCCTGTTGTTGCTATCATTCCTTACAGGTTTTCTCTTGATCACCCTGCAGTATATGGGAACTGTCACATGCGTCCCACCTATTTATTTTCAAAATTTTTCTTTCTTTTTTTCTTTTTTTTAATTAACACAGTATCTGTGGTATCAGTGCTGATGGATTTGGAACATCGGATGTTGAGCAGCTAAGCTACCTGTACTATAGTTTCTCATTAATTTGATTCTGTTATTTTGCTTACTTGCAGTGCTGAGGCAGGGACTAGCATTTAGTCCTGTTTATCGGTTTTCCTTGTCTGATGGCACTATCGTTTCTGCCCAAACGAAGAGCAAGCTCATCCGTTCTCAGACGACTAGTGAACCTCAGCTTGTAATCTCCTTGCATATGCTTCACAGGTAATCCTGACCGGTTTATTACATCCACAGTCTGCAGAGAGACAGGGAAAGTACAAAGTTGCCAAAGCAAATAGGTTGCGTAAGGCTGATAGACGTTCAGTTGACCTAGAACCGATGGCATGAAAATAAGTTTTTTAAATCAGTGCTTACAGTAGGAAAAGATTGTAAGATTATTTCAGGATTTGCAAATGATGTGCTGGGTTTTCACATCAAGATCTTCTGTTAAACATGCAAAATTTCCTTTAATCTCACATTCTTAATCTCAGTATTTTAATTTCCTCTATTTTGCATAGTAGACCCAAGAAACTTCCCAAATGTAATTAAAATCTAGAAAACTTAGTGGGGTTAAATTCCTGTAGTTTGCAGTCAGTCATATGTTGGGCCTGGGTCTTCTTTAAAGAGTATGTTATGATTATTAGAACTGCATTTTGGACAAACTGCATATTTTAATTCCTTGTCTCTCTTCATTTCTTGTCTTTTTCTGGTGCTTGGCTTTCATGTGTGCAACCCTCAGAAGTGCCACCACTATTAGTTTTCTAAAAAAGAGGCACATGTAATAAGATGCTAAAGTCAAGGATAAGTAATCATAGGCCTCGGAACTTCAACATAAAATTTTAGTGCATGGTCTAGTACATTTGTGTCAGATTTTTTTTCAGGTATTGTTTCCTGATTATAATTACAGTGCAGTTTCCCTGTATCCCCAGTGTCACTTTCTTCGAGAGGAAGAAAACAGCTCTAAACGTAATTAAAACTGAAACTATTTTACAGAGATTGTAGATTTGGGAATTGACCTGACCAAAAGCTGTCTAAAATTTGTTTTCTTTGGATTGCTGAATATACTTGGTATTTCACGAAGTGCTAAATTTTGAATTTTAAAAAAGCACCATGAAGTTAAGAATTGTACCTGCAAATATTCTTGCTTTTTTTAGCAGAACACAGGTACTATTGTATTTGTAATAAGGTTTTAAAGATCCACCTCTCTTTCTAGTTAATGTTGTTCACCCTTGCCTTTATACCTAAGGTAACAAATACAGAGTAACAAGCTTGACTACTCTGTGTGCTTCAGTACTTTCTCTTCTCATCCTTTAGCAAAATGTGAAGATTTATCTGCACTTGCCCTGGGCCAGTAGGAATGGTTTTCATCTCACCGAAAATACATACTAGGAATCTTCCACTAGTGTTTGTTTTTTGGAGTCCAGAGTTGATTTGATTTTTCTCAGAACCTCATTTTTTTTTTCCTAATCTACTTGACTCTGTCTCTTATAGCTGTTAGCATTTGGGAATATGTCTGATTTGTCAAATTTAAGTTTTAGCACAGAAGTATAAAGTATATCGCATCTTCCCATAAATTAATTACAATCTACTGAGGAAAAGGGAAATGACATTCAGGTGCTCTCACAAGAGCCTTGTGTGTCTCTTCTGTTTTCTCTGTCTTAGGGCCTACATCTCTCAAATGCGAGTTTTGGCTCCTATGGGTGGGGGGTTTTTTTTCTTTCTTCTCCTCTTTTCCTAAATGCCCATGCAGGACTGAATTGCTAACAGACCGTTCCCATTCTGAAGTAGTATCCAGTAGTTCTTGTGGCTCACATACCGTTTTGGAGCAGCATAGAAACACTCTGGCAGTGTAGAAATGCAACTTTTTCAACTTTCTTTTCACTATGAACTTGATGGGCAAATAGCCCACTCCAGCCTTGTGGTGGAGCTAACTCATAGAAATTCAAAACTCCAGCGAACAGCTGTACACAGCTGTCTTGTAAAACATGTATTTGTTTGGGTCATATGCTTCAAATGAGATCTCTGTCCGTTCTAGAATTTAGCTCTTGCCGAATTGTAGAGAAGAGATACACGTTAAAGGGATAGAGCCTGAAATGGTAACCTATCTGCATTTGTAATGACTGTCATTTAAATGAGGTATAATTTCGTTTTTCCTCTCGTCCACTGATTTGTTAATGACGTACTGAAAAACCATACCGTTCACATGCAGCCTTGTTGAGAGTTGCGTATCACTTTTGTCAAATTGTCAATTTGTTTTTAATTGCAGGTTTGTTTTGTTATTTTAAAGCGAGGTTTGGGGTCTTGCTTCTTTTTCTGTAATGTAATTGTAAGCTGGCCACTGTCGTTTTTTAGCTAATGGGCTGTTTTTCTTCCCCTTGCCACACAGAGAGCAAAATGTCTGTGGAATGAATCAGGATTTGACTGGACAAGGGATGGGGAAGATACTGAACCCAATTAGCTCCAGCAGCCCTGCCCATCAGGCCATGTGCAGTGGGAACCCAGGTCAGGATATGACCATCAGTAGCAATATAAATTTTGCCATAAATGGCCCAAAGGAACAAATGGGCATGCCGGCAGGCAGGTTTGGTGGTTCAGGGGGAATGAACCATGTGTCAAGCATACAAACATCCACTCCTCAGGGTAGTAACTATGCACTAAAAATGAATAGCCCCTCACAAAGCAGCCCTGGCATGAACCCAGGGCAGCCAAACTCTATGCTTTCCCCAAGGCATCGTGTGAGCCCTGGAGTGGCAGGAAGTCCTCGCATCCCACCCAGTCAGTTCTCCCCTGCAGGAAGCTTGCATTCACCCGTGGGAGTCTGCAGCAGCACAGGAAATAGCCATAACTACACCAACAGTTCCCTGAACGCACTTCAGGCCCTCAGCGAGGGCCACGGCGTTTCTCTAGGTTCGGCGTTGGCTTCACCTGACCTAAAAATGGGAAATGTACAAAATTCCCCTGTGAACATGAATCCTCCCCAGCTAAGCAAGATGGGAAGCCTGGACTCTAAAGACTGCTTTGGACTTTATGGGGAGCAATCAGAAGGTACAACTGGACAAGCAGAGAGCAGCTGCCATTCAGGAGAACAGAAAGATAGTAGCGATAGCAACATGCCACCAGTTGTCAGTGGCGAGAGACCTGATGGACAGAACAAACTGCACGACGGAAAAAGCCAGACAAAGCTCTTACAATTGCTGACCACCAAATCGGATCAGATGGAGCCTTCGCCTTTGTCCAGTACCATGGGAGACGTTAGCAAGGACTCCACGGGAGGGTTGCCTGGGTCTGGTTCGGCACACGGAACCTCGCTCAAGGAGAAGCATAAAATTTTGCACAGACTATTGCAGGACAGTAGTTCTCCTGTAGATTTGGCCAAGCTCACAGCAGAGGCCACAGGCAAAGAACTGAACCAGGAGTCCAGTAGCACAGCTCCTGGTTCAGAGGTGACTGTTAAACAGGAGCCAGCGAGTCCTAAGAAGAATAATAATGCACTACTTCGCTACTTGCTAGATAAAGATGATACTAAAGATATCGGTTTACCAGACATACCCCCAAAACTGGAGCGGTTGGACAGTAAGACAGACCCTTCCGGTAGCACAAAGTTAATAGCTATGAGGACGGAAAAAGAAGAGATAAGCTTTGAGCCTAACGAACAGGTAAGCAAATCTCGGTGTTACGTTTGAATGAGATGTTCTGGGTTTGCATTCCCGCCACCTTAATTTTTTCTGTACTTCCTCTGAGAGTAATTTCTTGACACTTCCGAGAGGCTGTTACCTGTCTTTTGAAAACCCAGTCCTCGCTCAGTTTCACAGTTGGTGTTACGAAGTTGGGGGCGTCGCGCTGTCTAAAAGAGCAGACTCTCTGCCTGGGAGGAGATGGGTAACACAGGGACTGACGAACACTGGTGAACCTTTCCCAGATGGTAGTCGGACGAAGAGAAAATACTCGTAACTGTTGGTTAATGCTAACTTATTGACAGCTTTTCTCAAAAGCTGTTNGCAAATCTCGGTGTTACGTTTGAATGAGATGTTCTGGGTTTGCATTCCTGCCACCTTAATTTTTTCCGTACTTCCTCTGAGAGTAATTTCTTGACACTTCCGAGAGGCTGTTACCTGTCTTTTGAAAACCCAGTCCTCACTCAATTTCGCAGTTGGTGTTATGAAGTTGGGGGCGTCACGCTGTCTAAAAGAGCAGACTCTCTGCCTGGGAGGAGATGGGTAACACAGGGACTGACGAACACTGGTGAACCTTTCCCAGATGGTAGTCGGACGAAGAGAAAATACTCGTAACTGTTGGTTAATGCTAACTTATTGACAGCTTTTCTCAAAAGCTGTTGTTGAACTGCTGTGGGCTGGATGGGCTCCTGACCTAACCCAGCCTAGCAACTACACTTCTCCCCTGTAAAGCAGGTTTGTGCTTAAGGACAGGAGTTGTTTAAAGGACTGATACCAATTTTGCATTACTGGTCTTTGTGCTATACTTAATTTGCAAACTAAAATCAAGGCAAAAGGACTTCCCTTGTTTCTCTGCCAGTCGAGGGGGTTTTGTTGGCTTGGGTTTTTTTACTTTAAAAGTTTTTATATTCGCCCTCAAGTTTCCGTGGATGATTAATTGTTCAGTGCAGAGATTGTGTCTCCCTGTGCAACGTTATCCGCATTGAATTTTGCATTCAGAATTTCTCGGCGTTGTGTGTGTGATTGTTGCCGTGCTGCACAACATACTCATAAACTGTATGTTGTTAGGACCTACGCTAAAAAGCGTTACTTCACCATCCTTCATGCAGAATTCAGTTTCAAAAAGCACCAGGTTCGCACCACCCAAAAGGCTCCAATTTTCAGGGCTTTGCAAGAAAAAGGGATGCAGGAGAAGCAATTTGCCACTACAGTATTACTCTTTATTTTATTTATAAAATGGGTAATTACAATACCAGTTTTAGTATAAGGCGTTTTCTGGGGAGTTTAGCTGGAGTTAATGATCCTTAGCTTTGTCCTACACTATCAAGTCTCCTAGCTGGTCATTAATCCCCAGGCAGTACCTGTGCATGAAGCCTTAGTTTGTAAATCGTGATCAGATCATACGCTGTAAGTGTTCATGACTCTCATTCACGGGCATATCCTTCACTTTTAAAATACTCTGTATTTTTAATGTGCGGACTGGGTTTGAGCTTGTTTATTTTAGTGAATCTATTGTATTTTTATTACTGTGTGTATATAAATGCATCATTTTTTATATTTCCTAATACTGTATTTTGAGCCTGAAGGGGGACAGACAGCATTTCCTTAGCCCTAAGTCACAACATTGGATTTTTTTTTCTCCTGTGCCCTTTCCACAGTCTCTAACCAGCAGATGGTTCTTTTAACAGTGGTTATAACCACAAAACATAGAAGCCAAACACAGTGTGGATGGGGCGTTGTTTAAATCTCAGTTATCCAAGCATCTCCTAAGGTTACTTCACTTCTTCTGTTTCAACAGAATTTGACAGCTATTGCCATTATGTAGGAGCAATTGTGGGTTTTCAATCCTTCCCATGCTTTAGCGGGAAACTGAGCCAAATTACACTAATTTCTACAGGGATTAATCCTCAAGCCTGGATGTTAGTTTAGTTCTGAATACAGCTACTATTTTGTAGTGCCTGTAGGGAGGGCTTAGGGTCTCTGTGGGAACTTACGCTTTGTTAGACTAGAAAAACACGGATATCAAGAAATTCACAGCTGAACTGGCAAGAATAAATTAGTGTAAAAATATCTAATTAATTTCAATTCCAAATTCAGATCCTACACGTAGAAGTCAATGTCATTATCTCAGATAAGACTGGATTGAAGACAGAGATCCTTTAGTACTCAGTTTTTGGAAAGAACGTAGAATTTGGTAGTCACCACAAAAGTGATGTCTAAGTAACTGGGTAGACCAAAACCATGACCTTCAGTTGGTTTGCTCCTCAATAATTATTAATTCTAAAAGAATTACAATTTCCTCTTTGTGATCTCTGTGTAGACAAGAAATGGCTTAGCTTGTGAACCCATTCGCAAAGAGCAGGTTTTGTCGCCTCTAGAAGTTAGCCGTCAAGTCAGTCCTATGAGCTCCTTTTATTGTTGATGATAAAATAGAAAGGTGCTCCAAAATTTTTTTTATCTTCTTCTAATCTGTGTCTAAAATAGGGGAGGTAAACTGCGCTCTGGTGATGTTCCCACTGACTAGTGGTAGCCTACACAGCTAGTTTAAATAAACTAGCTGCCTTACTTTTTCATGACTAAAGATAGGCAAGTTGCGTCTCACCCTAAATGTAAACATTTAATATAAGACTAACTTTAAAGAAAGAGACTTCAGTGTCTAAAAGCATTTGCAGCCTCAAGCACTTGAAAATCAGGTCCCCAATATGAACTCTGTAAAGTGAATAGTCTATTCATTTTTTATTTTTAGGCTCTGTGTTTCTGAGGTCAGGGGAGGGATTTGAGGGGGTTGGAGTATGGACTATGAAAGTATTGCCTTTCCTTAAAATTTGAAGACAGAGATTGTCTCCCAGAAGAGAGGGAACCAGAGGTACAGGAAGGTGCCGGAGTTGGGGCTGTTCAGAAAACCACGAAGCAGTGCAGGAGTTGTGATAAAGTGGTAAGGGCTGAAGTGCTGAGGCTTCCTCAGCACCAAGGTAAGGAGCAGCCAGTCCTGTAGCGGTGATGGAAGGCTGCTGGGTGATGACAGAAGGGCTTTTGTTGCTCCCGTTGCTTGTAAATAGAGTTTTAAAACCTACTTAAAATGCAGTGAAACCTGGAGGTGAATAAACAGAAGTCCAACGTGGAGCATGAGAGGAAATGATGAGAAATATAAAATAATGTAAGCATTTATCTAGCTGAACACCAGGCCTTTAAACAAATAACCACTTTACCCCAATTATGAAATCACTGAAAATATTTAGCATCAAAAACTCTTCAGCTTTGGAAGATGGTCTCCCACAGGAAGTGCTCGTTGCCTAAATTTAGATCAAAGCTGGAACTATTTAGTACAAGACTAGAACACAGATTCTTGTGCTAAATTCTTCCATCCTCCTGCGTCCTTCCCCCCCCCCCCCCCCCNATTAGCCGTATGCTTGTGCTACCTATTTTGCAGGTTTATTTAAAACTACTTCTCCCCGAGGAATGTTGTATTTTTAAGTAATTAGTCACCGGAATGTGCAGTTTCTCGGGAAACTGCAACGGAGCAGCAGTGGGATGGCCTCCGCGAGGGGGATCAGGGTGCTGGGAGGCAGCAGAACCATTACGTTTTCTCCTTTTACTTTTGGTGTGACTTTCTGAGCAGGAAATGCTTTGAAGTGCACCACTGTACTAAAAATAGCAGTCTTCTAGGTAGTGTGTTTAAACATATACTTCTGCAGAGAACAGCAACTGACAGGAAGCCTTTCTCAAATGGCAGAGAATATTTCCAGTGCTGCTGTACCTTTCCCTTCCTTGGTGGGATGATGGTTATCAAGCTCTATTAGGCTGATTGCTATTCCAGTTAAGGCAGCTGTGGGGGATAGGATGAGAGAGACCTGCTAGGGAGGCTCTGCGTAGCTTTTCCTACAGCGCCAACAGTAGTAGGGCTGTTGCTATCAAGCACCGCGAGTGCTTGTATCCTTCTCCACTATTAAAAAGGGAAGGCAGTGGAAACACGTCCTGATTTGCCACAGATTTGTTTTATAGGGCATCCCTCAGCAGTAAGCCTGTGTTTCCCTGCTGGCCCACCAGCTACACTGGAGCTGCCGTGGTGGGACTTCATCCCTCACCCTCCTTTCCTGTGCCCCATCGCTTGCGCTGTATCTCAAAAAAACCCTCGTTGTGCTTCGGGCTACAGCCAGCACACGCTGCTGCTGATCGGGAGCAGCCTGCGTAGTGGTCAGCAGATGGTCAAATCTGACAAGGACCAGCTAACAGCTTGGGGGAAGGAGAGTGAAAGTGTAGGGTTACCTCAGAGCAACGTCATGCCCTGACAATGTCATGTATTGTGTTGCTAAAAAGAAACATTTTGCTTAGCCGTATTGTTTTGCCCTGCAAAACTCTTCTGTGAATTGGGTATGGATTATTATATTCATGTTACAGATGAAGAAACCAAGATGTAGAAATTTGAAGTAGCTTATTCTCCAAGAAATCACTTGGCGTAGTGTGGAATAAAATCCTTATCTCCGTAAGTGTACTCTCCACTTTTTTAGCTAGCAGACTATATAGACAGCCTGTTTGTCTGACAGGGACTTTGCAATGCCACAATGTCCACCAGTGCTTTTCCAGAAATCGCAGAATGGTAGGGGTTGGGAGGGCCCTCTGC
>VZSC01006611.1:79674-119067 GCA_013398225.1 Steatornis caripensis
GGATCACCTCCCTCGACCTGCTGGCCACACTCTTCTTAATGCACCCTAGGATGCCATTGGCCTTCCTGGCCGCAAGGGCACACTGCTGGCTCATGGTGAGCCTGTTGTCCACCAGCACTCCCAGGTCCTTCTCTGCAGAGCTGCAATCACCGTAACTGTTTTGTCCTGAAACTCAGAAACTGTTCTGGTGTTCCTCACACACTTCATCCTCTTGCTTTATGTGGAAACCAGTATCTTCCCAGTACCAAAATATTTTCTTTACACATGCCTCTAGCATCTTTGAAAAACCTTTTTCTTTCTGTCCAGAATCCATTAAATTCATGAAGGACGTTGGCGGCTTCTTGAAATTCTATCGAAACCTTAGAATGAGGTTTCCATTTTCTGAATGTCTTTCGAGAAGCTAGTTGTAGATTAACCTGATAATATAACAGGATTTCTAGCCCATTGCATGTTTATTGCAGTTACCAGGGAGGGAAGAAAACTATATTGATTCCACTTCTGATTTTTCCTTCTTTTTTATAATCCTTTAATTTATGGCCAGTTTGGAGCAGGGAGTTGGTTTTGTTTTCCTTCTGTGGCCAAACATTTTGCCCACACTAGAGGTAGCTAATGAGCTACCTTGGGATTTATACGAAGCAGGTATAGTTTCAAGTTGCGTCTCCACCAAAAGACATCTTTTTGTAAGGAAAAAGTCCCGGATGCTGCTGTCATACGTGGTTGTAAAGGAAATGTATACACGTATGAAGTTTGGAATACAGGGTCTCAGTGCAAGCCATGAGCTTTGCTTGTGGTAGGAGAGACTTCTCCAGAGAGTTTAGGATCTTACCCAGTCCTTTACAACCCATGGAAGCTAGACTTTGACATCGCAACTTTTGTAAGCCAAACTTCATGTTGAGGTGTAACTGCCTTTGAGCAGAGCTGAAAAAATTCTGTAAGCTGTTAACACTTTAATCTGCCTTTCTCTACATGACGATGGTAAGTACTTCAAAAGCAGGTACATTTTCAAATGCAAAAATGTTTCTAAGCATAATTCGTCTTATGTTTTCTGGTACATAGTGTCCGAGTTCTACAGAGATTGTTATAATTGCATTGCTTAGAGGTAGTGAAAATATGTGCACGAGAACTTTCTTGTGATGCTTTGCACTTTTATCAGGCTTTTTTTATTTTAATTTGTGACAAGTAATTGTTTTACAGGGAGGTTAGGGTGTGCCTTCTGTTTACATAAAGTTCAATTTAGACCATTAACAAAATAAATATAGAATATAAATAAAAGAAAAATCGCATGAAACTAACCAAGTAAATATTTTAATGCTAGTTTCTGCACATATGGTGCCATTTGAGGGTGAGTCTGGAAAGACTTAGGCTAACATCAGAGCTTGGTGTTAATTCTAAATCTGTCTTGGAGCTTTTGCAGCAGTTGAGAACCCTCATAAAAAAATAAAGATTAAATATTTGATATTGATTGTGTTAAGCAAAAAAAGGGAAAGTTATGTATTTGTGTTGTTGTAATACATCTGCTGTATTTGGCCTTTCTTTGCCACTTCCTGAGCAGAATTAAAAGCATCTTGGGGAGTGCAATTTTCTGACACATTTGGATCAATATGTTCTTCTCTGGCTTTGTTTTGGGTTTGTGTGTTTTTCCTTTGTTTTTTTTTTTTTAATTTTTAAAATCTAATGTTTAAAAAAAAAAAAGGAAGAAAAAAAGACACGAAGTCCCGCACAAAACCAAAAAAAAAAAAAACCCCCTGCAACATATAAAACTTCCCTTAACTGTTGTCTCAGATATGTTTAATGAAGGCTATATGTCTTAGTGCCCCCAAAGAGTACTACTAAATCATCCTTCAATAATTTATGATACTGTTCATTAGTCTCCTCTACTGATTCTTGCGGTCTTCTTGTACCAGATCTCCCAGTGCTCAATACGCGGCTCCTATAAACATTGCTCATGACTCTTTCGAAGCGCCGTTTTGAATCTGCTTATCGCCTGTCTGCACAGTGATTTAGGCTTTTCGTAATCACACTTGATTCCTCCTGGCTCCACCTTTTCTGTTGGTGTGCTATGTCCACCCAACTGCTTCTGAGTGCCTGGAAGGCAGCGAGTCAGCAGGGGGGTTTGTCAAGAGTAGATAACGTGGGACCAACCTGTTTTCCTTCTGCAAGAGGGTAGTGGGCTTTTTAGCATAAGAGAAGCAACATATGCCACGTGTCTTGGTTTGAGTAAGGCCCTTTGGTCCTCTTACGCATGGCATTCTCGTAAGCAGATTAGAGGTGCATGGTCAAGACGAAACTGCTGTGAGTGGGTAGGAAGCTGTTTGGAAATCCTTACACACAAAGTAGTTATTTAAGGATTCACTGTCGAAGTGGAGGTGCTGTAGGAGTCTGAGCAGCATCCAGAGCTGCTCAGTGTTTTTAGTTAACCTAAATGACCTGGTGACAGAATAGAGTGTATGCGTGCGAAAGCTGCCTGTGACACTTGAATGTCTGCAAATACACTGAAGGACAGAATTCAGATTCAGCTGCAACGAGGAGATATGGATGAAAAATCTTACGAGAACATTCAGGATGAACAAATGCTATTTATTATAATTAGTCAAGTTTAATTTCACAGACTTTTTTTAAAAAATAAAACAAAACGAAGGGACAGCGGGCTAGATAGGACTTTTCCAGAGCCATCTCTAGGGATCATACTGAGCACAAGATGAGTGAAGAGTCAATAATGCCATGTAATTAAAACAAATCACAGGCTTTTCTGGACTGTGCCATCAGTGTGTATTACGTGCAGAGTAAATTTTGTGCTTTACTCGGCAGTTGTAAGGCTTCATCTTAAATCCTGTTCTGGGCACGCCACTTCAGCAAAAGTGTGGATCAACTGAAGACAGTCCACAGGAGCAACAAGAGCAATGAGAGGTCTAGAGAACAGATTATATGCATAAGAAAATTCACCAAGTTGAGGTTGCTTATTAAACTTCAGCTTAAAACCCCAAAAGGCACGCTTTCAAATACAGAAAGGGTTAGCAAAAGAAAGAGGAACGCAATTTGTTCTCCAGATTCAAAATACAACAGGAAGGAAGGGCTGAAATTTCAGTGAGGGAGATTTTTGCATTGACACTGAGGAAGAAAACCCTAATAGTAAGGATGGCAGAGTGCTGAAACCAATTCCTCGGGGAAGCTGTGGATTTTCTGTCACTGAGTGTCTTTAACAGGAAGCTATATGTAGGAAATGGCATACACTGATTTTGCCTTGAGGCTTTACATTTCTTCCAGTCCCCTGATTCTGTGATTTCCTACCGTTTTGCCAATAACACCAGCCTCCAGCTCACCCACATGCTGCCTTTTAACAGAGTAAACTCCTTCCTCTTTTGCACCATATATTCCGATCTGTAAGACCAGGACGTGATGTGGCAGGCGTAAAGAGTACTACCGTGTTTAGCTACAGCCAGTCATCCAAGGAAGGGACGTAGAGATGTAACCTTGAGGCATCTTAGCTACCTTTGAATAAAATAGCTGGGCTTCCCAGGAGCAAGTTAGCTGTGGCAGCAGGAGTTTAGTACAGACTAACCTAATGTGCACTGCTTCCTAGGTAGGCTGAGAGCGCCTCGGTAGGTAGTTTAAAGCCATCTCTGGTATGTCTACGTTATCCTGTGATCTGCAGCGCAAGCTTGCTCTCAGTAAGTAACAAGTTCATGACGTGGCGGTAGGACAAAAAAGAACAGGAAGAATTGTACTTCAGTTGTGTGCGTGTCTGTGGTGTTATTTCTCGGTTCCCCATCCTTCACGGCTGGCTGCTCGCTCTCTCTACCTCTCTTCTGTCATTGCACGTTTCCTAATGAAGGCGCTGATTTTGAGTAGGTTTTTGTTATAAATACGCTCATGAACTGTTTCCTGTGCAACTTGGTGGTAACTGAGACTGGACTGCCTGTTTGTAATTATTACCCAAAAGAGTTTTTACCCTATTTGAAAGTTTAGGATTGGAGAATATACTCGTAATAATTTCCAAATTTCAGTCAGAAAAATATTCTAATTCTGGGGGTTTATAGACAGGGAAGCTGACCAGAAAAAAGTACTGGTGAAAATCAACATTTTTAACCAAAACATGCAGGTCAGTATTTATGTTAGTATGGGATGAACTTAAATTTTTTCCCGTCTTTGTTTCATGATAGTTTTCTACTGAATTGAGTGTAACTAGATGTCTCTCTTTTTTTTTTTCTTACTGTAGATAAGTTATTTTCCATTATTTGGGAAGTTACGAGTGCAATAAATTCCTAAATCTAGTAATGAGTTGATAGATTTTAACTTCTAAAACTTCATTGAAATGTGTATTTCTTGCCAGTTAACTTACATAGAGTTATTTAGTGTTAAGGTTTTGAGTGTAACAAAGAAAATGCATATGGGGAATTGTTTTAGCCATGAAGCAACTTTTCCATCGTATGCTTTTAATCAAGTCATAAAGAGACTAGAAATATGACTGTGCTGAAAGGAATATTGGTTATACCTACATAAACCCCCACCTTCATCACTGTTGGATCTCTTCCCCTGCCAAATTATCCCTGCTGTCTGCACTGGTTATGGAATGCACAGGGGGAGTCTCCCCTTTGCCCGAGGTAACAATCGTGTGGATTCATAAGTCCTGATGCTGAGGTTTTAGAGGGGTGCCAGCACCATACCGGGCTCCCCAAATGCAAGGCAGACAAGCCCTGGGAAGCCTGCACAGTCAGTCCCCTTGCGACAACTTTGTGAGCTTCCTTCACATCGGGCTTCTTGGAGGAAGCATCCGAAGCTGGTGCGGGCGTAACGGTTGCAGGCTGCCTGGCTCGACGCGAGCAGGACGCCAACAGCAGGCGAGCAGCAACATGTACCATGGGTTTGTGTCTTTTTTTTTTTTTTTATTGCAGCCAGGCAGTGAATTGGATAACTTGGAGGAGATTCTGGATGACCTGCAGAACAGCCAGTTACCGCAGCTTTTCCCAGATAGCCGCCCAGGCGCGCCAGCGGGCTCAGTCGACAAGCAAGCCATCATCAATGACCTCATGCAGCTCACCAGTGACAGCAGCCCCGGCGCGGCTGCGGCCACCCAGAAACCAGCAATGAGGATTTCACAGAGCAGTGAGTCCACCTTCCGCGTGCATGTAGGCAAAGCTTGCGAACCCCCAAAGCGGTGGTCGAGGTGCCTCTGGGTCTGCCGGGGAGGAACCGGGCAGCTCCTGGCCCTGGTCTGGTCTTGCGTGATCACATAGCGCCATCTGCGGTCGTCCCATTTCGAAAGACACACGGAGGTCATGTCTAATGAGTTCGGCACTCTGGAAGTCCATGCCCTCCGAGGAGTTTTAAGGGGTACCCTCACAGCAAATGAAACGTACCCTGCTGTGGTTAAAGGTGGTGCTGCTGTTGCGGGGGCTTTGGCACGGAGAGCCCCGTGCAGATCGCTCCTTTCTGGCAGCTCTTTCGGTAAAAGGGGCGAGAGAGGCTGTTCTAAGGGTGAAGGAGAGTCTTCAAATAACCACAAGATTAATAGAAAGGCGTATGATTAAGAGGAATGCCCAAGTTTAATTTCAAATTGTGGCTTTTAATTGAGTCACTTCCAGCTGACAGCATTCCTTAACTTTATTAATTAACTTACAAATCTGCCTTGAAATGTTGGCCTACCACCATAGAATAATGGAAAGCGAGCAAGACAGGAATGTTACCAGCTACGAATGTTGAAGAAAATAGCAGAAAAAGTCACCGCTTCCATTTTTTTCTCCCATTGGCTACAACAGCAGCATCTGTTTACTTCCTTAAATGTACGCTGGTGGCTTTTTTATAAAACACAGGGCTTAGATATTATTTTTAGCCATTCTGATTATGTTAAAGTAACGCCATGCCACTTTCAAATGAACTCAAATTATTATTTAGAAATGTTTAAATAAATCTTAATGTAACTGTTAATAAGAAATGTTGTTTAAATTCGTATTAAAACCACTGCAGAGCCTTAAATTATAATTTGTTATCAATATATCTTAGAGAAAGATGTTTGGACTTAATGTGCTCATTTTTGTAAGTATAGGGCTACTAAAAGCAGCAGCACGTAAGTCAGAAGGAAGTCTCTGTGCATCTGAAATCTTTAGCATATTCTTTCTGAAGCAGGGTCTCTGGTTCCTTCCACTGTAGCCTTTCGGCTTTCCAGAGTTAACCTGGTTTTAAATCCGCTTTCAAAGCTACTGACAGTACAGTAACAGTATGATTGTAAATGAGAGTGTCTTGTTGGCTAGCAGCAGCTCAGTAAAAGCAGCATCCTGTTTCCCATGTAAATTAAAACCTTAAAACTTTTTCCCCCAGCTCAGTCTTGTGTCTGTGCCTGATTCCCCTAGGGAACTCCTGCCTTGTTTTCAGTAGAAGAGCATGCACAAAACAGGTGCACAGAAATAGTGAGTGGCTTCTCATATATGCCCAGAAAAGCAATGTAGAATGAATGTCAAGTCATACACCATTCCAAAAGAGCTTTGGGATTTCTAGCTTTTTTTTTTCCCTGAAGAAATAACCAGCTTTTATTTTACAGGTTTTACATGAAAATACTTAAATATTTTTTTTTTCTGTTTTAAGAAAAAAAAAAAGTAAGACTTGAAAGCTGCTAGATTTACCAAATTGCTAGAGTTTGTTGCATGGGGAACAGGGAGCCTCCTTCAGTCCCATCCTGACCAAGAGCAGAATTTGTGATCTGAGCACATCTCATCAACTCTGTTGTTATTTTCTGCTGTGTTTCCAGCTTCACTTTTCGTAGGATCAGTGTGTGCTGCCAAAGCTACCCTTATATTAACTTACTCATCTGTGTGATTTTTCAGACTTCTGGGGCAAACTGTTCTGAAACTGTGACTGAAGTTCAGTTTTGGTTCAATTTATGATGCCCCTAAGCTTGGGAAGGTCATTTTTGTCTCATAAGTAAGTTTGGTTTGCTTGTTTGAACAGACAGTCAAGACAAAATTTTGATCTCATGGTTAGGAATTAGGTGTTTGTGGTGTGATGTATTTCCTGTACATGCGTATAAGCAAATTCATCTGGCAGAGAGCTTATATTAAAAAAATAAGTAAGTACACTGAGTTCCCGTAGTCTGGTTTTACAAAATAAGAATAGAAGTCAGATACTTTTGTCGTAAGATGTTTCTGTACTTTTTAACAAACTTGATAAACCTCATCTAAGTTCTCAACTTCAAAACTATCACTACTTCAATCTAAAATAAAAAAGGTTCTTTAACTTCTTTGTAATGTGGTGGATATAAAAATGATGAAGTCACTTTAAGGATGCCTTTGTATCTGAGACTCTCCTAGGGGAAGTTATCAGGAAGTATTGCAAATAAGAATCTCACAAAAATGGTTAATTTATTTGTATGTATTTTGTTGGTTGACTGGAAATGGATTTATAGGCCCAAGGTCAGTGTTTCATTCATGTCTGAGAACTAGTTGTGCACATAGGTGATGCTTTCATGCACTGGAACATTGCCCAAACACCGGCTGAGCCAGATGCTTGCCAGTCATGATCTGCAGCTCACTTTTCTGAGACAGCCTGCAGTTTTCTTTGAGAAGGCTGATTTTAAGAGCACAAAACACCTCAACAGAAGACGACAGTTATATAAAGGTCAAAGTAACCATCAGGCATGGTTCTGTTTACTAGAATATTAAGGTGCCACAGCTCTAATTCTGGACTGCTTATTTGTTGTTGCTGAATCATGGAAGTATTTATTTTTATTTAATAACAAAAAATGTAAAAAAAAAAAATTTGGGAGGGAGATGTAGAAATGAGGCTACAGATCTGATATAGACTCAGTCTGTCCTTAATTTTGGTAACTTCTTCAGGGGCACAGCTTATGCTGGAAAACTTTCAAAACTGAGATAATTCCTAACAATCTGCCTCAGGATGACTTGCGCATGCAATTACAGCCCTGCTAGGTGTAAGATTAATTGGCAGTAGTATGCACATCACATAGTGGTATATTTTGCTGTGGTGGCTTTTTCTGTAAGTTAAATTGCATCATTTAAAGTTTTAAAAATATAAGTCATATCTGGTTTAGTGTCAGAATGTTCCATTTTGCAATTTACATAAAAATGTCAAGAAGGGATGTTTCTCAGACAGCTACGGAGTGGGTAAATTATGCAGCATTAAATAGCTCAGCCCAGGAGCTTAAAGTGTGTTTAGGTTCTTTTTTTTTTTTTTTTTAAACAAGTAAAGTTTCCATTCTTGTAACATTGCTTTTTTCTTTGCTCCTTCTGTGTAGCTTTTAATAACCCACGAGCAGGGCAACTGGGCAGGTTATTACCGAACCAGAATTTACCAGTTGACATCACACTGCAGAACCCAACAGGTGCAGGAACTTTCCCACCCATAAGAACGAGTAGCCCATATTCAGTGATACCTCAGCCGGGACTGATGGGCAGGAATGAAGGGATGATAGGAAGTCAAGGAACTTTAGGCAACAGTAGCACAGGTAAGATGACTTCCCATGTTTTTTAAATATACTTAAGTAGCAGGCTATAGCACGTGTAACTTAATGTTGGGGTTATTAAAATACAGATGATCATAAGTACTTTCCGAAAAGTCTGGAAAAAATCGTGTTTCATGGGCTTTTATGCATTGACATATTTATTGTGAACTTCTGTTTCTGCATATTTTTAGTCCTGCTCTTTATGCACTGCTTTTCACCTACCTGAAAGCTTCTAGATGAACACAGTATTATTGTCAGTTAGTCTGTTCACATCAATGTTCCAGATTCAGCTGAGGCTTAGGTAGGTAAAGATCCAATCTTTCTGCCTCAGAAAAGCAAATCAGTGAGCCGCTTCTCTGTAGAGATACTTCTTTCAAAACAAAATTACGGGCAATACTGTTGCCCTTATGATGTGTATCTCTACAGACCTTAATTGTGCCCTTGGTTAACCTTTGTTTATTAGCCTTAGCTCTCATTTTAAACTAAAGAAATGCTAATGTTTTCATCATTTTATGAAACATAAACATTTTGGGAATCATAAAATGTTGCAATGGTATTCCCTTCTGTCATGGATTACGCCTGATCTGCGGTGCGTTGATTTCTTCGTGTTGCCCTAATACTGTACAAAGATACCATAGGGGGTTTCACAAGAGAAGTCTGGCTGGCTGTCTTGCCTCAAACTACGTACTAGCTGAAATTGTTCAAATGTGCAACAACTGCTAAGAACTCTGAGTAAATAAATGGCTGTTTCAGCTGGCTATATTCACTGTCAAAATTTTATATTTAGTTTGCATCAGTATTACAAAGGACACTCTGCCAGACACTGGAATATCCTATTTAGGCATTTTAGAGGTCAGCTTGTAGGCTTTCAAGTGTCCTATTACTTTCATGTTCTGTATACATATTAGAGGATGTTATTCATCTCATGTATACAAGTTAAAAAGTATTATCTGTGTTCCTGCCATTTGCTCTAGCACACCACATATTTCAGCTGATAGCATATGTACACAAATAGAAGAAACCTGAGGATGTAACACTGAAGTAAATTTTGTACAGCAAATGAAGCAATGACCCTCTTCAGAGGTTTTTTCTCCTTGATTATATATCACCAAATGATCAAACTGATGAGTAGTAACTATTTGTGTGACTTTTAGTATTCATTTAAGGGTGTTGTAAAAGGCAACTGGAGAGACCAGTAGTCCAATCTGAAATCAGTGTTTTATCTGCTCTCTTGGCTGTATAAGATTGAAATACATAAATACTATGAATGCACGCCTTTGGGTTTTGGGGGCGTTTGGGTTTGGTTGGGGTTTTTTTGGCTGCTATCAGCGTGTAGGACTCTATATATTCCAAGTGTAAATAAACTCTATCAGTTGTTTACAGTAGATGTAGGAGGACTTCCCCTAAAATAACGGTAATGAACTTCAGCATCTATCGGAAAGTTCCTGTGAGTAATTTCCCTGCACCGTATATTTGTTTGAAATTATCTGGGTGAGCCTTGAAGCTAAGAAGGCTCTAGGTTCCAAATGAAAGAACTCACCAGAAGATGTTTGCAGAACACGACTTTAAATTCAATCCTTCTAATTTGCAAGCATGTGTAGCGATAACCTGTTGTTACTCAAGTCTTCATTCTCACTTAGCACTTGGAAAGTAAAGCACTGACACACATCAGCAAACGTGATTCATTTCCTGAGGAAGGAAGTTAGGGCTATCCACACACCCTCGGCACCTGTTGCAGACTACATATGAGAACGCTTACTCTGAACAGCATTTCGGAAATGATAAAAGGATCTTCCTCATGTAAAATGCATAATAATCTCCAGTCCCTTGACTAAGCAGGGTAAAGCATCATTCTGTAGCTTTGCACATCTGGACGGGCACTCGTGGTACAATGTGCTTTAAGTGGAACTGCTACATTTTTGTCGCTAAAAATGCAGCTCATCAGGCAGTTCTAATGCTAAAGCTGTTCTGAATCATGTGCCGGCACCTGAGTCTGTTTGGCTTTTGTGCAGGAATGATCAGTGGCAATGCCCCTCGGCCTGCCATGACATCTGGAGATTGGGGAAGCCAGGCTCCTGCTGTGAGGGTGACCTGCGCGCCCACAGCTAGTGCCATGAACAGGCCGGTGCAAGCAAGCATGATCCGCAACCCCACGGCCAGCATCCCCTTGAGACCCAGCAACCAGCCTGGCCCGAGGCAGATGCTTCCATCTCAGGTCATGAATATGGGTAAGTCAAGGTGTGCGTGGAATTCTGCCTTTGGGCATGCGCTGGATTGTTCAAGACAAAGCAGAAAAAACAAACAAGACTACCCACTCCAATTACAGATTCGATGAGAATCATATTCCACAGTGAAAGTTGCCTGTGGAAGTGGGAAGGAAGCTGTGTAAAACACTTTTAACGCGTACGTTGATATGAACAATTCCTGCTACTCTGTAGCTCCGCAGTGGTATGGCCAAAGAAAGACAATATGAAGTTGCTCTTGTTTATTAAAAAGAGGAAATGCTGGGAACATTATCGTTGTTCTTGCTCACTTTTAAAGCAAGTACATTGTTATATTGACTCTATATACTGTCCTTTTCTTACGCTTATTTTACTAATTCTTGCATCTCTGATGACGTATCTGCTATTTTATGGTTTTGAACCGCTTTCAGTTATCGTGTTATTGTCTCAAATTTTAGAAGCAATTTTTAACAAAAAAATCATGATGCTTTTGAGGGTAATGTTACTGAAGTCTTAATGTTTTTGTTTGCTTTGACTGTAACATAGACAATCCAATGGAAAGAATCAACAGGAAAGTAGATTCTTTTCACAAAAGTTACGTGTCTGTTTTTCCTTGACTAGGGCCATCCGAATTGGAGATGAACATAGGAGGACCTCAGTACAGCCAACAACAGGCACCTCCAAATCAGACTGCACCATGGCCAGACAGCATCTTGCCTATAGATCAGGCAACTTTTGGTAGTCAGAACAGGTGAGTCTTGGTGTCATATCAAAACGTGGAGAGATTTAACAGGCCTGTATTTTATACATCTCATGGAAAGAAAGTTCTACATAAAATATTCACCAAATGTACATCAGTTTAATGCTGGTAGTGTTTTATGCTCATTACATGTATGCATGGTCCAGTAATACTTATAAATGCTCTCTTTGCCATTTAATGTGTTGGAAGAATTGGAAGTTCTCTATTACTGTGAATGCTGCCTGTGCTTCAGGTGGTAGCACCATTTTCACCTCTCGAGCATTAATGTGGGCGTGATTCTGTCTGGTTTTGCTGTTCCTATTGCTAGCAATTCTACTTAACACTAAATGTGAAAAAATGCCAGGGCCTTTGTAGTTACAACATAGCTGTCTTTTCCCGCAGCAAGGCAGCGGTTTAAGTTGTGCGGGACATCACTAATTTCTGTTTTGTTTTTCGTGTTTTTTTAATTCACATAAATTCTGTGAAAGATGAGGAAGGAAAGATGAAGTGAAACGGAGGCTGCCTCTTCCCTGAAGTTACCTCCTTCTTGGGTATCTAGAACCACAGTTTGGTGACAAGTTGTTGACTCACATGTAATATGTGAACTTTGTTCATTATTAAGACTTTTTAAAACTATTAATACTGTTTTAAATAATGCCATAACTCTGAAAAGCAGTTTACACTTCTTTTAAAAAAGGTATATCTTCTCAAAAAAGTTTGCCACTTAAATTAGAGAAACTATTTTTATATATATGGACTGTGTAAGTGATACAAAAGGGACAGATAAAGGAGAACTGTTGAAATATTTTTAATTGTGTGAGTTGGGATATTTTTCAGTAGTAAATGGGAGGAGTGCTGAAGAGAAAATGAAGAGGAAGCAGTTGGAAAAAAGTGTGTTTGAAGAAAGATTAATCTTCTGACTACATCCTCTTAATTTTCATTCTGAAAGGATGTCTGAAAATATTATCTGTAAAGTGTGGTGTTTTCTCTGTTACTTTTTCATGCTTTTCAAGATGTTCCCTGGTGCTAATTGTCCCCCAGTTAGGGGTGTCCATATGCCAAAAGCACGGTTTGCATAACTTAATTATTCACTTAAAAAATGACACAGTAAAATAAAATACAGGGCCATGTTTGGTCAGGAAGCCAGGCAAGTTTACAAGCAATATGATTCAAATGATTTTTTTTATTTTTTACTCTTCCCTTTTACTGATTTATAATTTCATCTGTGAGAGTTATAGAAACTTCTCTATATTTGAGGTTGATTAATACTGTGTGATGTTTTAAAGATATGTCATATATATCCTGGTTTTTATTTTTTACAGTCTGAGATCTAATTAAAAAGAACAAATTAATTCATTCATTCATTAAAAAGAATGGTTTTGTTAAAAAAAGAATGCTTGCCATCCTTTGGCTTTTTAGGTGTGTAGCCTGACGATGCAGCTCCTTCCTTCTGCTTAGCTTTGACATAGAGATTAGACTTCCATGGCAACCATATATCTCATTATGGAAACTAAATACACAAACATGTTTCTTTGTTTTTCCAAACAGACACGTAAAAAGGGTTCACATACAGTGCTGTTTCCTCCTTCCATGTGTGACAGCTATTGTTGTCTCCGAGTAATTATCTGGGATGAGATTCTGCCATGATGTGCATATAGTAGCTGCCCTTGCTTGCGGAATGCTTTGCTCTTTATTTTTTCTATTGTAGTCTTGTAGTATTGTGCGTGCAGTAGGGCTCACGTATGAACTGCAGAACAAAAATATGTCATTTGGCTGCGGATACAGTGTTATTTCAGATCTAGTTTGTTTCTCGGTAAGTTTTGTCCTTTGGGTTTGAAATAAACCTGTATTCTGCCTTTGTAACTGTGAGTGTGCTTTGCATACAAATCCAGGGGTGAGGTAAGCAGGATTTATAGAGCCAGCACGCTCTGCCTGACAGTGTCCAAATTCTTGCTGACACCCTTCTGAGGCACATAACCAAGTGCATAAACTGGTACCCAAGTGTGCAATTCCGTAAGATGCGTTCAGCTGATGCAGTGTTTTGCTGCAAACAAAAAGGGGGGAATGTCTTTTTCTCCCTGCTCCCTCATGCTTCTGGCCAGCTCTTCCAGATGTTTGGTTTGTGTGAGCTCAGACAATCCCCGGACCTCTCTGTGACCTCTTCGACTTGCTTAGTCTGATAGAAAATCAGTTAAGAAGAGTGTCTATGGAAATGAGTTGTTCTTCTATTTATGATAGTATACTTAATCTAACATCTAAAATTCAAAGTTAGAATTAATTTTTAAAAAACTATTTTGCCTTCTGTGTTCACTGACTGTATTCTGTACTGACTTCTCTGTTCCTCTGTTGACCCTGTAACATGAGATCGGCACCCAGGCGTACCTTTGGTGTACTTGCTTACTTGTCAGATACACTGTGCTTGTAGGGTCTTGACAGGCATTAATCGCACTATTTAGTTATTTCTTTGAGTAGCATAACTTTCATCCAGAATAGTTTTCTAAACAAAATTGGCAGTGATTAAAGTAATTTCTGTCTTCACTTGTTAGTTCAATTTGAGTACTAATCCTCTGATATTATTTCTTGTTTTTCAGCAGCTGTTTACCAACGCTGTGTTCATGTTTTCACAGGCAACCATTTGGCAGCTCACCAGATGATCTCTTGTGTAATCATCCTTCATCAGAGTCACCAAGTGATGAGGGTGCTCTCCTGGATCAGCTTTACATGGCATTAAGGAATTTCGATGGTTTAGAAGAAATCGACAGGGCTCTAGGAATACCGGAACTAGTTAGCCAGGTATACTGGACATTGCGTTGCGTATTTTAGGTATTGCATTCAGAGGAGGATATGCTGTCCAGGTGGAGATAAAACGTGTGTTGAAGAAGGGGATTATAAAACACTTCTTGCAAGCTAGGATGGAGTTACGTATTTTGGTGGGAGTCCATGTAACAGCTTAGTGTCGCCTGAAAAGCTTCCCTCAGCCCCAGGTTTAGTCTTCCTTCCTCTTCCCTGCCACTTGTCACTTAGCTTGCTTTCTTCTGACCCGTGCTGAGCCACGGAGCTTTATGCAACTAACCTGACCTAAAGCAAAAATTTAGCAGGTATCTGCTTATCTGGTGGTCAGAGGAACAACTGTACGGGTTGTATCGCAGCCAGCAACAGTGTATAGGAAAGAAGAAAAAAAAAAAAAAAGAGTATGAAGAGCTAGGAGCAGAGGAGCAAGGTCAAGACCTTTGTGTGGTGGGGCATCAAGCTTTTGGATGAGCAAACCTGTAACGTGTCACCCGTAGTTTTTCCCTTAGTTGATTTATGTGTGTTAAGGGATGAGTTTCGCCTGAAGCAGCTGATTTCATTCCAAGCACTTAAAACTATTTTTTTTTTTTAAAATGTGCTTCCTAAACTTTGCAGCATGAGTTTGTTCTCTTCTTTTTCATCTGTTTTTTTCCCCACAGTTATTTTTTATTAGCTTCCGGTTGGTTCTTGCCCATTGCAGTCTTATATGATGAAAAAAGTGTGGTTAAAAAAAAAAAAATAATTGGTGGGGAAAAGTTACTGCTTGATGTTTCTGGCATCAAAACTGTACTTCCAAAAACAGCTGGATGTGTCTCTATAGTGATTTCATATTCTCAGACAAACACAGAATATCTATTTCATTTCCCAGCACTTGTCAACATCCCAAGCATAACTTCTGAACTAGCTCTGCATTTTAGATATGAAACAGGACCAATGAAATCATGCTTTGGACACGATAAAACTCTTTCCAAGCCTGTTTGGTGCAACACAGAACTCCGTGAGGTGTTAAACTGGAGACACAATTTATTGTTGAACTTCACTTTTGCAGTGTGGAACTTTCACGCAATACGACATAGCTTTTGGAATACCACCACCAAAAAAATATGAATATATGTTTTATTTCAAATTAAGTGATAAATATGGTTCTATTTAATTCATATCTCAGTGTAAACAGTTAAAGAATTTTGCAAATAAGAGAACTGTTGCATTTTAGAACATGTGTTTTAAATACCCATCAAACATTTTACAGCAGCTTGGTGTCTTTCATGAGAGTACTGAAATTTAGATTAACTCGATTTCTAAGGTCAGCATGGAATAAGCTGTAAAATTATTCTGGCTAGAGCAAATATTAGGAAAGTGTCTAGAATGGAGTTTAGTATTATGTTAGCTTTTTTTATGGTAATGGATAATCAGTTTATGCTAAAGTGTCCTGAAAGAATTAGGCACTCTGTTCACATTAGCTTCCGTAATAGTTTCAGGCATCTTTATTTGAAGTCATTATTTTGTTCAAAGATACTGATAAAAATCTACTTTCTTATCCTTATTCATTTGTAATATCTTTGACTTTATCTCCGATTCAATGGCAAAAATATGCTGGCATCACTTCATTTACAGATTTTCATATAGCGTTTGTCATTTCAGGTTTTTATTTGTTAGCAGAATGATGCGGTGGTTATGTTAAAAAGGTGACAAAGATGGTGGGTCTTTGTTTTTTTAAAAGAACAGAAAAGAGAGGAGGAATTTGTCTCCATGAATACGTTTTGACGCTCAAAAATACAATTCTATTTATTTTCAAGTTTTATATTTAGGTAAAGAAAATTTATGTGATTTCCTGTTTAAAGCATTCACAGCCTTGAAGGTTGGTTTTGCAGGATGGATGCATTAGTCTTGTATAATCCTGTGAGAAGCCGCATCCCGCCGACTGTGTCTATTGTTAATGTATTTCTGCAGAGCCAAGCTGTCGACCCAGAGACCTTCCCCAGCCAGGAGTCGAGCATTCTGATGGAGCAGAAGGCCCCGGTGTTCTCCCAGCAGTACGCGGCGCAGGCTCAGATGGCGCAGGGCAGCTACGCGCCCATGCAGGACCCGAGCTTCCACACCATGGGGCAGCGTCCCGGGTACGCAGCCCTGCGCATGCAGCCCCGGCCCGGCCTCCGGCCTGCCGGCATCGTGCAGAACCAGCCAAACCAGCTGCGGCTCCAGCTGCAGCACAGGCTCCAGGCACAGCAGGTACATCCCCTTCCGTGCCTTGGTTTCATGCGGCGTGTACTGACTGCCAGCTTGCTGCCAATAGACCAGGGCTTAAGTGTGTACCCTGTTCTTTTATAGCCTAATTCCGCTTCCAAACTAAAAACGTTAGCCATAATGAGTTTTGCTGAGACAGTACCTTGCGTGTTCTCTTTCTTGATCTTTTTTTTTTGCACCTTTCCATTATTCTTTCTATAATACTGTGCAAGAATGTGCCTGGTACTTAGGCCTAGGTCTCCCTAATTCTTTGAGCAAATCTACAGTGGTGCTTTTTGTTACATAAGTCGTCTTCTGTTTGTTGTATCTTGACTCTTTCAGCAATCTAAATGCTTTTATTGCTGCCTGTTACCTATGTCCTTTTTTTTTTTTCCCTTGGCCTTGGTCTACTTTTGAGGATGATTTTAAGTTGTTGTTTCTTGTTCGTTTTTAAATATATAGGTTTGTAGGTATTGTAAGTAAGACATTAATGCTTTTCTAGTGGAGGAAGAAAGAGCGTTTCTGCCATCAGACATCAGGATAGGGTCTTATTCAGAGTAAACCTCAACAGTCCAGGCCCAAACTCAAAAAGGACAGGAATTGTAAAAGCAGCATGTTTGGTAAACAGCTTAGTGCCTGTGTTGTTATTTGTATGGTGTATTGTCTCCTTAAGAAACAGGATTCTGGGAATGATAATAGGACTTGAGCAGGAAAACTAGTCCCTGCTTGAATATGTAAAACTAGGTCCTCAAACCAACTGATCGGGAAGTAGATGTATATACCTCTATATATAAAATCTCCCTTTTCTGGTTTTCCTTCTAAAAACTTTCGGGTTTTGGTGTTGGGTTGTGGTTTTTCTTCTTTAGAATCGGCAGCCACTGATAAATCAGATCAGCAGCGTCTCCAATATGAATCTGTCTTTGAGACCTGGAGTGCCAACACAGGTGAGAGAAATAGTACTTTTTAAAAAAAAAAACAAAACAAAACACTATTTTCTTCTTTCTCCCTCCAATTAAATACAGTAGTAATGATATGTGGTAAATGCATACAATACATTCTGAAGCTTGAATACAAATAATGCAGTCTGTATGATAAGAAGTATTTTACTGTTCCATTTCTGAGAGTCTTTCCCATATTTACATGGAGTGAATGGTTGTTTACTAGAGATACGATATAACTGCATTTTTAACCAAGCTTCTCATTTCCTAAAGATGCATTGTGTTTAATGAGCTACTCCATTTGCAATTACAAATCTCTGCAACATTAAACACTGGTCTTATTTCAGTTACTGACTCTTGCACTGTTGGAAGTCTTTCCCAGCAGAATTATTAATAGGATTATTTTCTCCCATTTAATATTATTGTTAGTCGTATGGTGGGGGAAAAAAGAGAGCTGGAATCTTCCAGATTGCTCCAGTGGAGATGCCTCCACTGGTCAGGTTGCCTTAGAAAGGTGTTACTGATAGCTGATGGTGGTTTTCCCTGCAGGGCCCTATCAACGCGCAGATGCTGGCACAGAGGCAGCGGGAGATACTGAGCCAGCACCTGCGGCAGCGGCAGATGCAGCAGCAGCAGCAGCAGGTGCAGCAGCGGACGCTGATGATGCGAAGCCAGGGCTTGAGCATGACCCCCAGCATGGTGGCCGCCGGTGGTATACCAGCAACCATGAGCAATCCGCGGATCCCGCAGGCAAATGCACAGCAGTTTCCATTTCCACCAAACTATGGTACTGGTTCCACCCTCCCTGGTGCATTTTAGCAGTCCTTACTCCCCCGTGTTGCCCCCAGGGCTGGATCCAAGCCCCTCTCCCACAGCCCCTTGCCTGGCTCACTGGGAGCGATGGGAAACATGGAGCTTCAGGGCCCACAGGAGTTTCGAAATGCGACATGGTACCTTCCGCTTTGCCAGCTCTGGTACCACGTATTTTCTGAGCAATAGCAGAGGTGTGATGTGTATGTTTGCATACATCTATACATATAAATAGGTGAAAAGGCGTATGCCCACAGGAACACGTATACATGTATGTATTGGCCTGATGGACTCTGGATTTTGACTACACTCAACAAACCAGTATATACACTAAAAAGCACAAATGAAGAAAAAGACAGGATTTGGTGCTGGCAAACAGCATAAGGTGACCAGAAGCTTCATCAGAAGCAAAGCTGTACATAATACTTTCAATTTTTTTTTATATTAGTGGAAATTTTTTGCATTTTGGTAATGAGATATTGCTTAAGTATCGGGTAGATTCTTCCCCAAAAAAGAGAATTCTTTGTGTGTGCATTGTAACATAAAATTAGCAACTAACTATTGAGTTAAGTATTCCCTTCCTTCCCTGTCCATAAACTCTTGTGTGATATGATAGCTAATACTATTTTGTTTGTATGTTGTACAAAGCTGTATACTGGTTTGTTCTGGGGTGCACGGGGCAGTTACCTCCATACAGTTGTTGTTACATAGCTTCTTTATTTAAAAGTGTTGCATAAGTTATATTACAATTAAATAATATGGAATGTGCAAGTTCTGCTGATACAACAAATTATGTCCATCCAATTCTAAATTTGCTATCTACTCTTATTGATGTTATCTTTTACACCAGTAAGAACTTAAGTCATGCAGATAGTGAACGTAGGAATATATTTCATACCACCTGATTCTTACACCAGCATTAAGGGTGGCTTGTTGAGTATGTTGTTCGTGATGAATTCAAACAAGACCAAAATGACTTGATTTAAAACAAGATTTCTGCACACAATTGTCATATAACAGCTTAAATTAGGTTTTCTTTGTGTCTAGATTTTTTTTTTTATTTTACAAAGTCATTAAATGCTTGCACAAAATGTCATTGCCTGTTCTTGCAGGGACACAGAAACAGAGATACTGAGGTTCTAGGAACTTTATAAAAACTTGAGAATTATAGCCTAAATATTAAAAGATGGTGCCATGCAGTAAACGGATCATGCGTAACTCTCACCAAAATGGATTTATAGACAGAAGCAAAATGATTTATTTGTTGTATTGAATGTAATTTCTGGAAAAAAATAAGTGGCTTACCAGTGTTTTTCTTTTGGTCTGTAGAGAGGAGAGATCACTTGTGCCATTAGGACACACAGGTAGCCAACATACTTGTACAAATTTTTTTTTAAGGTTATACATAAGTATTAGTTGATGATGTCTTGCTTTTAATCTAGATCCCACATTAAGATACAAGGTTATGGGTTCCAGATGACATAAGTAGGACTGTATAAAGACATGTCTGCAGGTATGAGCTCTTGGCTTGTTCTGACTTTGAACGTGCAGTGGCTAAATTTCTCCTTTTCTTCTTCAGGTATTAGTCAGCAGCCTGACCCAGGCTTCACAGGGGCCACCACTCCTCAGAGTCCACTGATGTCCCCAAGACTGGCTCATACTCAAAGCCCCATGATTCAGCAGTCTCAGGCTAATCCTGCCTATCAGTCCTCTACGGAGATGAATGGGTGGGCACAAGGGAATATGGGTGGAAACAGGTAAATATGGAACAAAACCAAAATGAACACACAGAGTAATGGGGTCATTTATGGTCTACACTATTTATGGGGTTGTTTATATGTAATTGTTTGTTTGTTGTTAACTATCTGTCCTAAAAGAGAGTTCTTTTCAATTTGGCTTGACGAGTTGGTTTAAATTCTGGCTTCATCCAAGGCAAAGTGAGTGCATAGCTAAAAGACCTGCATCCACACAATGCACTGCTTTGTCTGTGATAACTAATTAAACACTGAGTGTCCTCAAGAAGCACCTCTGCTGCACAGTGAGCTCCAGCCCCTAATGTTTGTGTGGATGCATTTCTTCTGCATACAATTTTAATGTGCTCCCACACTGCTTTCCACACGGCTGGATCAGCTGAGCCGGAGCCTTGTGCATTCCGTACTGCTCTGGAATTGCAGTGACTGGATATCACCTCCCACTTTAAACGCTGGAGTGCAACCAGGTTCAGTCTGTTAGTGCTTGTACATAGCGGGGGTCAGCATATAACTGTCTTTCTCCAAGAGCATTGTAGCATGCCTCATGCATGCAGTCACCTTTTCAGTTGAGGCCCACACCCCAGTCAGCATAGCTCTGATAATCAGTCAGTCCACATTGAACGGGTTGGATGCGGAACACTGTCAGTAGGCAGCAATGAGCTTCCGGACGGCAATGATCTCTGCTTCTCAGTGGAAGACAGGAGGAGCGATCAGGTTGGTGTACAGCCTGTGTGTCACTTGACACTGGGGTGCACACAGTTGCCTCTAGCGCAGTACTTTTGTCACCCTGAAGTTCTCAGGCTGCTTTTGCTGTCCCAGCCCAGCAACACATCTTTTTGACGCTGGTTGTCAAAGATTTAATAAACCCGGAAGAACAGTATTTCCGTGACAAGGCTGATCCAAGTAAAGTTCTCCTGGAAGCAACTGATTTATCTCTCATCCTTGTCCATGCCTCTTCCTTACTGTCTTCCTGAAGCATGTGCAGAAGGCATAGATACCACTGTTGTGGCTTCTGCTGAAACAGCAGCAGAGGCAGCTCGGTAAGACTGATGGTTGGCTTGCTAAACTGCCTCTCTATGGCGGAGACGTGTCAAATGTGTTTACACAAGCCACTGAGTATTCACAATGATCTGTAGTGTACTGTTTCAGCCATCCAGATAACAATTTAAAAATGGGGTTAGGTGGCCTGAAAAGACATGGAACTGGAAGGAAGAGAATGGTGGGATTTTCCAAGTTTGGTCCTGTGCCCAGAATGCTATTGCACTCCATCAAGTCTCACAGTGCGCAGCAAAAGCCTAACAGAGTACCCAAGTGCAAGGCTGAGCGTTAACCCTGAAAGATTTCCTCAGCCATGGGAGCAGTGCTTCGCGGGAAAGTAAAAGTCAGCCACTGGTGGTGGTTACTGTGTGCCATCAGACACGCAGCAGCCCTTCCGCAGGATTTCAGTCTAGTGCAGATCCTCCAAACAGACACGTTGTCTGTAATAATTCCTTCACTGACTGTTGGATTATGCTCCATGAGTAGAAAAGACAGATACGTAAATAGTGAAGTGCGGTTTAGGAAATATAAAAAAGTCTCTCCGGTGACTTTCAACAATACGCAAGGAAGATACTATCCAGAAAGCACTTGCCTTTGAATAAAATCCGGGATGAGGTCTTCCACAGTTACTCCTCCTTAAGTTGTTCTGAAATGGCCTTAAAGGTAATTGTCTTAGACTTTATGTTGTTTCTTACAGTGCCACATTTGCAAAACCTGATGCTAAGATTTAGTAAATGAATTTCTGCACAATTGCATGTCTGTATCTGTGAGCCCACTTGCCATAATTGTATGTGCAAATCTGGTATTCATATGTGCAAATAGCCTGTTTTGCAAAAAGAAGGTGTATTTCACCAGATCCTGTATCAGCTCAGCAGGCCTGTGCTGTGCTAACACTGGAGGGAGAAAAAGGGCTCTTCCTTTCCCTCCAAAAATTGCTTTCCCCAACATATTTAAAATATACGCAAAGCCCATTTAGACAGTTAATCGGCTGTTATTGCACACACGTAACAGATTTGTACTCTGCCATAGTTTCACACGCAAAGGCATGCATTTTTGTGCACAGACATGGGACCTTAAATTTTGAAAATCTATTCCTTAGACATTAATAAACTAGTCTTTCCTTTGAAGCTGGCATAAATGACAGTATGTACAATTTCTAGCTTAAGATATATTAAAAAGAGAGTAGTTTCTTAGTGGCTTCAGCATTCTAAGTCTGACACATTGCTTTTTCCATTCCTTGCTGTAGCATGTTTTCACAACAGTCCCCACCACATTTTGGGCAGCAAGCAAGCACCAGCATGTACAATAATAACATGAACATCAGTGTATCCATGGCAACCAACACAAGTGGTATGAACAACATGAACCAGATGACAGGGCAGATCAGCATGACCTCAGCGACCTCTGTGCCTACATCAGGGTTGTCCTCCATGGGTCCTGAGCAGGTGAGAACTTAAGGACTTGAGATGACAGCTAGAGGATTTGCTTTGACTTTCAGTAGTTTTTCAGGTCCGCTGCATTGGGCTGTAACTGCTGTAAGCCGTTACGGTTTTTATTACTAGTATTCTTGAGAAATGATGATGTTAAAAAGGCTTTGTTTTTAGCTCTGCACTCAGACAACCAAGGTGACTGATGAGGTAGAGAGCACCTTTTGCATCTGAATTTCCCATTGTGACCTAGCACCACTGTAGCTAGCACAGGTAGTTGCTCCTGGACTTCCGTAGAAAGTGCCTGCTGATCTAGCTCCTGTTCTCAGTAGGTAAGTTTCCACAGCACAGTTGCAGGTCACCGGTGTCCTTGCTGATTTTCTCAGCAGTGGAGGCTGGCACTGAATGGCGGGCAGCTGTTCTTAGAGATCAGAGTGAAAGACGCTGGCATGGGCAGTGTGTGGAAGATGCTTCTACTGCCACTGTGTTTGTAGTACCAGGCAATAGGCAGTCAACTTCCAAGAACTATCAATCTGGCACCTTCACGAGCACAAAATCCACACTTTCTGTAATGTGGTGCGTATAAAATAGATTGCTGAATCAATAGGTAAGTAACCTGTTCTTTTCTGCTGAGGGGAGGTTTGCACACTCGTTTTTGTTTGAGACTGCTGCTTAGGGTATCTGAAACAAGGAAAATAACATTTCTGTTTGTCGACCTGCAGTTGAACTCACACAGTACATTAATAAGTATTTGACAAACATGTAGTCTTAATTAACAGGTTCATGTGTTTGTTTCAGAGCTGAATTCCTGTTTGTTCAACACATAGACTTGAAATGATGGACTTTTCTTAGAAATACTGGCAGGAAAGTACCTCTTGTGTCTTCAGGCAGTGTCTCCTGCTATGGCGGACAATATCGTAAACCTTTCTTCTCAGACCATAAGTATAGAATCATTTAGGTTGGAAAAGACCCTTAAGATCAAGTCCAACTGTAAACCTAAAACTGCCAAGTCCACCACTAGACCATGTTGCTAAGCGCTACATCTACACGTCTTTTAAATACCTCTAGGGATGGTGACTCAACCACTTCCCTGGGCAGCCCCTTGCAATGCTTGATAACCCTTTCAGTGAAGACGTTTTTCCTAATATCCAGTTTTCCAGCCTAAATTTGGTAACAGACTATTTACTTTTCCAGTATTGTCCTTTAGCTTAAACAGCTCTCTTCTATTGTATTTTGGAAAGAGCCATTCTATCAACATGCTTTTTGTTGTTGTTTTGAGGTTGTTGGATTGTTTTGGTTTGGGTTTCTTGGGATTTTCCTTATGAGTTAAACAAGCCACTGTGTTTCGGTCTCCTCATGTAGGCTTTAAATTCCCTTTCCTTTTCTGCACCTGTTCCAGTTTGAATCAGTATTTCCTAAGCACCAGAGCCATGTGCATAACACTAGTTCTTCCCCATTTCTCTTGGAATACTCTGACATATATAGCCCCGGATCACATTTGTCTTTTACAGCTGCCGCGTACTGGTGACCTGAAGTAATTTTGATACTCCCAGATCTGTCACCTTCTCTGATATTCCCAGTTGCTACACCCAACTATAGCAGACTTTTTTATTATTATTAGTTTCCAAGTGCATACTGTTGCACGCATTTAATGTAGTAAAACAATAGTAAAACCAAAAAAACAAAAGAGTAGGGATTTGAAGGTGACAGCCCAGTCTAATTTCTTAGCATGTCCATGCTACATAATTTTCCCCGGGAACCTAAATTGAGAAACATGCATTATAGAAAGAGATCTGATTTTATTTCAAAGGTTTCCATGCAGACTACTGTTTCCACTAGCACAGTTGTCGCACTGCTTTTCCTTCCTGTTAGACTACAAGATCTTGTTTCAAGATAGCATTTATCTAACTTTCAGTAAGCTGAATAGGCTGAGGTTCTTTATCCATCTCAGCATTTGTTTTTCAGACCATCAGTCCCTTTTGTGGATCTGCTTTAAACTCGGTTGTTGTAACCTCCTTCTAGAAGTATGAACAGAGTAACCGAGACGGTGATTTAACAGTGACTGCACCAAAGCTGCGTAGGGTCAAGTTCTGCTTGAGATTTCTCTTTCAGTCCGTGGGTTGCCTTGTCTCTGTTGGTGACGGTGTCGCACTGGAGAGCACATACTTAAAACCCATACGACTCCGCACGTTCTACATAGGTGAAACTTGGCGTTCTTTGTTCCGAAGCGTATTACCTTCCTTAAGTGCTGTGGCTCATTCTGTAATAGTAACCTGTTTTCCTCCTGATGTACCACCCCGGCACTGTGTCATCTGCCAGCTCTGCAAGCAAGTGTTTTATGTTTCATCTAGGTCAGAGGTGGCCAACTGGCAGCTGAGGGGCCATTTCTGGGCCACAAGACAGTACTTTTTAGTCCTCAGGAATGTTTGCTGTGCTGCTTCACGGTTTCTTTTCTGAGAGACAAGAAGTAAAAAAAAAAACCTTTATGTTAATACTAAAATCGGTTTCTTTTTTTCTGTGTTCAGGGCATAGTGTTTTACAATTTGGCATCTTTATTTAGCAATTGACCTAGGCTGTGCTAAACTTTTTCTTGTAACTGGTGGTTTTCAAAATGACTATATTTTCTTTAATTCTGCTGACTGTTGCCATTTCATTCATTCTTTTGGCTTTTTTTATACTGTCACCTACACTTTTACTTACTTATTCATTGCCCCTTTTTTTGTTCCATAATACATAATTTTAACTTCACGTGCTCATCTCTTTCTAACCACAGTGAATAACAGCGGTTACGCTATGAATGTGTTCCAGCTTTTAAAAAAAAAAACCTTAATACTTCATATGTTATTGGATGGTTTTGGAAGTAGTATGTATTACTTCTTAGTAAAAAGCTGTGCCTGGGCTTATTTACCTGACAAGAAGCAAGTATATTACCTTTGGTACCAAACAGGTTTGTTTGCGCGCTCTCTTTGTGGCACTATACTGTATCATACAGACATATCCAGAGCTCAAAAATACTACATTTGGGGTTTTATCATCTGCTCATACTGGTATATCTCCGGCTTCTCATGTTTACTACCTAAGCTCCCAGCATCAGCAAGTGGAAAATGAAGATTTTGCCAAAAACGTTGTGTTTTCCCTGGGCTTGCTATTTATGATGCTCCGAGACTCTCTTACGTACTTGAGGGATGAGACCTTGTTTCATTATCATCTTCTCCCTTATAATTACTTTGAAGCTCTCTAGCCTTAGGTAAAAGGCTACTCTTACTAGTGTGTCTTCTAGAAGGCTGATACCGGGAATGCTGAAATGCCAGCTGCCAGGTCTGCAGGCTCCTTCCGTCCAAAACAGCTTCCCCAGGCATCGAGAAAGTCTAAACCTTCCCAGGGCTGCACCATTCACACAACTTCCTGTCTGCTTGTCGTCATCATCTTGCTTGCACAATGGTCTGTTGCTGAGGTTTTTGCCTGTTACTTACTTTGCATCATGGATCCGTGTTATTTAATGAGTTGTCAGACAAGCAGTTTGAAACCTATGCAAGAGAAGAGCCTTTTCAGTATATGAAATAAACCGCTATTGAGCTGTCCACTCAGAGCAGATGCTTGTTAATCTGCACAGGTGCAGTACTCCTCAGGGCAAAATTATCATGGCATCTATGAAGAGTTATCTTGAAAGAGTATTTTGATTTTGTTCGGCATACTGGATGAAGGGAGCTCTGGAGTGGTAGGAAACTTTTCGTATTAGACACCTTCTGTATAATTCTGCTTTATTAGCAGGAGGCTGTATTAATGTGCTTAATTGTAAAGGAATAGTAGAACATCTTCTGGCTTGTTTCAGTCAGATTTCATGTCTGATAACACCACTTGACCTGTCTTCAGAAAGTGATAAAAACCCTTCCAGTTCTTTGTCTGTCTCCATACTTTTCTGATTGAATAGTTACTGCAGTCAGAAAAGTTTATGTGTGAACGTGGGGTGTTTTGTTTCAAGGACTTCTGAAGCAAATGTATGCATGTAGCAAAACAGTGGATTTTTTTTTGCATCTGTTACCGTGCTAGTCAGGATTCTTGCATCATCACTGGCAAAGAAATTCTGTGATAGGAACTCCACTGATGCCTTTGCTGCTTTTCTGGCATGCAGCCTGGAACCATCTTCCTTTTCTATACCTGTCCTAACTCTGCCATGACGCGAATCGTGCATTCATCTTTTTGTTCCAAAACTGCTGTTGATTCAGTATACAGTTTTTAATTTCTACTTCTTTTTTTCCTTCCTTTGTCTACTGAACAAACAGAAAAGGCATTTGTGCCTGTGCATTCTGATGAATCTTGATCAACAACAGAAAAGACTTTTCTGACGTGGATTGTGTTGCTTAGTCAAATACATGTAGATAAAGCTATGAAGCCGTCTGCTTTCTTTCTTTCCAAACAAAATAGTGTGGTTCTCTTCCCTTCTGATTTAAATTTTCAGATTCAGGTTTAAAAATCTGTATGAAGAAGCAGAAGGCGTCACTAGAAGGCTTGCAGTGCTAAATAATCGATTTCTTCAGGGTTGAAATTCCTGTGGCAAAAATATTTTAAGTTTTTAACCTTTCCTGGTGTACTGCAGTCCTGTCTCTGGCAGCATTTGAAACCGCCTCTTCAGGTAGTTGCATGCGATTGCATTTAGCGTTGAGACGTTTTGCGAAATCGGTAAATAGCAACAGAAGCAACAGTCAAGAGGACCCGAAACGACAAGGCTTTGGTGTGGTAAATTCAAGACTGTCTTCCCACCTTGCTGCAGCAGGTTGCTGTAGCTGAAGTGAGGTAGTGCAGTGGCAACATCTCCTCTCCTTGGCAACACGAGTCTCCTAAAGCGCAGGTGACACAGAACACATCTTTTTCCTTCCAGCAAAACCTGGAGGGGCGTATCTTCGCTATTATCACACCCATGTAGTCTGAGGGAAGTAACACAGAGAACTGAGTCAACAAGGACTCCCTAGGAAGAGGCTTCTTTCCCTGTAAAACTTCTAAAGAAGGCTGGATTTTCTAATATTTCAGAACTGGGCTGAAGGGCTGTGTTTTGTATTTTATACCAGTTCCTACACGGTGAGATTTAATCCCTTGATTAAGGAAGCAATGCTGTAAATTTGGCAAGCCACTCTTTCCACATAACTAAGCATGACAGACCCTTTGGTTGTGCAGAAACACACAGCTTCAGTACTTTCCCGTGGCTGTGTTCAGAAAATGGTTGAGACCATCCCTTTAAGAAAGCATGCAGCTGCAGGTTTTCCCGTCTAATGCTAGCTTTGTCCCATTGCTTATGAACAGAAAAATAAGTGCCATTAAAAGTAAGTCAATAGTTGGTATAATTCAGCCTACATTTTAGCTCATCAGGCTTTGAAAAAATTGCGTGGCGTTTTGCAAGCAGAAAAGCTGTGTGTTATTGAGGTTAGGAAAGCAGTTATGTGTTTCTGCTTTCAGGGCTTTCATAGCAGGCATGCCCTCTTCAGATAATACTGACCTAATTTATGGAGCCTGCTTTGTAAAATACGCACAGGGGTCATAGTATCAGGAATGAAATCTTTGTTGTTGACTGTGAGGCTGAATAGTATGAGTCAAGCACATGCTGCACAAGAAGGGCGCTCAGCTATACAGTCACTTCCGTGCTTGCAGTATCATCTCAAGAGTGGATGTTGGTGTATGCGAGCCGCATAGTGGTTTATAATGCTGCTTTTTAATTCCCAGCCCTCTTCCCAATGTGTTTTTTAATTCATTCTCCTTAATGTCTCGTTACCAACAGGTTAATGATCCTGCTATGAGGGGAGGCAATCTTTTTCCAAACCAGCTGCCTGGAATGGATATGATAAAGCAGGACGGAGATGCAACACGGGTGAGAAATGGCATACATAGGCATACAGAGGCAATGGAGCTATGAATATACTGTGGTCTGGAATGGATACAGTGTCTTTTTACTCACAAAATTAAAAGTGCCCAGGGTAATATTAATTAAGGTTTTTTGCAATTAATTTTTTTAATTCCGCCTTTGATGACATCTATATGAAGTTCCTTGTTTAGATCCCACTAGCATTACTGAAGTGAATAATACAGAACGCACTGACAGAAAACGTTACGTTATCACATTAACGAACAGTCGCATTTGGCGGACTTAACGCGTGGTTGTGTTTGCTTTGTACGGAGNGGCTGCCGCCCGCCGCTGCCCGCTTCCCAGCTCCCCTGGTCAGGAGCATGGAACGGGAAAGGCTCCAAATTGTCCCTTTCCTGCGCTCCCTGTCGCAACCGAACTAGGCAGACCTGACCCCTTACTCCTACGGGAGTCCCGTCCCGACGTGCTGGAGGGCCGCCCCTGGCACCGGTGTTTCCTGTCATCTCCTTGGATGCAGTGTTGAAATCAGAAAAGTGGGACTAAATAAACAGATCTTCCTCTTAAGTTGAATCCGAAAGCAAAATTTGAAGTTTTCTACTGTTAGAGAAATTTGAATAGTAGGGGAAATTAAAAAAAAAAANGCAATTACATGACTGTTTGCTGATGATGGGGGAGTTCATTCGTATTTGCACTGCTGCATGCTTAACCCATGTCTTGTTTCATCCTGCCTAAGTGTTTTTCCCCTTCTCATTGCATTATACTTGGGGCAAAAAAAAAAATCTCGTGAATTATTTAATCTATTACTTTTTGTACAGCGCTACTTCCGAGAAGAGCGGTAGAACTGAATGAATTTTCACACGAATTTCCAGCTGACGGGGTGATNTGAACATGCTGAAGAAGTAACCGTACGTGTATTTTATTGCATCCCTCCTTTTTTTTTTTTTTGGCACACATACATGTTTAAAACTTCCTGGAGGCCAATTCTTTTCACACCTTCATGGTTCCTGTGAAAAGACAAGTGTCTGTCTCCAGGCCGTGCACAGAGGGAGGCTCTTCTGCGACCATCTCGCGGTCACTTTGACAAGTAATGAAAAAAGANAAGAGCGGTAGAACTGAACGAATTTTCACACGAATTTCCAGCTGACGGGGTGATTAAGCGTTTGCTTAGGTCAAAACCGATTTGTATTCCAGGCAGTAAGGGCGCACGCGAGCACAGACGTTGTGGAGTTCTTGGCGCGTGGCCAAGGAAGTGAGGTGGTTTTTCACGTGCCCCTCCTCAGCGGAAGGGGGTGGGGGCGCTGTTTTTTCCCGAAATAATCGCCGTTTTAAATAAGTTTGTTGCAACAAACCCGGGACTTCGANATGCAATACCATACAATCTGCCTTAGAGAAAGGGGAGAGAGTGGATGTGACGGAAAAGGTCCGGAGACGGATGAGGGAGGGTGGAGAGAAGTCAGGGAAGAGGGTGCAGGTGGAAGGGAACGAGCAGCGGGACTGTGGACAGGGAGGGAATCTGAGGGGTTTAAGATTAAAACAATGGAGTCGGTGCCGTGACAGGGTGACGACACGCAGTGGCTGTGCGTGGAGAGCAGTTTTGTCTCACCTGGAGAAAAGTGACTTCTGAAACCTCTTGCACTGTTTTGTAAGGGTACATCAGACTGCGCTCTGTGATTTTACCTTTATTCTACTAATACTTACTCTGACTGTCAAGGAAAATGGAGATGGTTTATATGCACTATAAATACCTTTTACTGAACTTTGAACTGTAATAGCGGTTAAGTAGCTACTATTTTCATGCATCTGTGCTATAAACTATTCCCGTGTAACGTTTCTTTCAAAGCACAAGCTGTGTAATCAGAATGCTAGGGCGGCGGGCGGGGGGGTAATGTGCGTCATCCCATGGCGTTTGCAGCTGTAATGTCTGAAGGCAGAGAAATTCATTTGACAAACGAGAAACCGAGAAACTAACCTGACAAATCTGGGTGTTTTTTCAATGTTTCGTAAAATTGGGATAAAAGGGATCGGTTTGGTTTTGAGTGGAGTAGCCAGGAAATAACATGCGATTGCTGAAACCTCTACAACTATGGATGTCAGATCTCTACATTTACTGTTTTAATCTCTTTGCTTAATACTGTTTCGCTTTGTTTTAACATGTTACGGATAAAACTTCTACAGCTAAGGGTAAAACTTCCACAGCTTAAGACTTGCAAAGACGATACTAACGTTTAACAGAGAAGGTGTTTTTAACTAGAGGACAGAAATTTCAGAATTTTCTCTTTCAAGACACAAAGTACTCTTCAGTTGTAGAACTGAATGTAGTTGCAATTGGAACAGTTTAATATATTATTTTGCCATTATTGGAACACATTTATATTAACTAATTTCACATGGTAAAAGAAAATTTTGAACCTGCTCCTATTTAAAAGTAAATGTCTGAAGAATACTGTTTGTAACTGAGGTTTTTGAGGGGTGTCCAGTTTAACTTAATGCCATATAGTAGAAATCTTGTAGTCGGTGACCCCTGGGGTTTTCAGATTACTTCTCTACTCCGAAGTTGCATACGTCAGCTATGGAAGTTATTCTGAACAGTTTTTCCCACATGCGTTACCAGCCTGGAAAGAATAATTTGACGTATTTCTTTGTTGTCTTTGCTTTGGTTATATCTAAATAAAAAGGGGGAAGAAAGTTTTTTTAGAGGTACACTTGTGCCTTCTTTGTCTCCTTCCCTCCTTTATACATTTTATCACCCTATGACTTAAATCTTTGTTAACTCATTAAAAAACCCTTTTGCAACACATGGATTTTTTTCAAGTCACTGGTATAGTGGAAGCATTTACTTAGCATCTCTGTAGAGATACTGTTTGCTAAATGTCCACCTTGAAAATAAGGACATCTTTGAATTTTCACTTCTGTTCCACACTTCATGATCAAGAAGCGCTAACAGGGTCCCTGAATTGCCTCGCAAAGTGTCAGGGAGGAGAGCCAAAGTTTAGCTTGTCCGTATTAGTCAGGGTTTGAGGGCTGCGAGTGTGGTGTCTCTGTGCTGTGACGAAGCGAGGAGGAGGAGGAGCAGGACTCGCTGTGTTGGCCTCCAGACCATGCTCATGGCTGGTTGCGCCCAAAGAGCTCCAGCTGCACCAGCTGGGCTGGGAATATAGTGGGTGTACAAAACATAGGACCTTGCCTTTCCCAAATCATGGGATGGTTCATGACTGACTTTATTTGACAATAGCGATACATTTCTAGGCCTTCTGTGATTGCAGAGGAAAGTGTGGTAAAGTCCAAAGCGTGGTGTAGACAGCTTCCAGAAGGCAGCCTAGCAGTATGCGCGTGGGCCGGCGAGAAAGCGGCCTCCTGCTAGTGCCGTCCCTGAGCAAACAGGGCCTTCCTCGTGTACGATGGGAGACTGTGAGCAAAGAGCCGCTCCGCTGCCGGAGCCACGGGATACAAGTGAAGAGCAACCCCAGAGGAGGAGAAAAATGGGTTTTGGCTGCATTGGTTCTCTGACCTGACTGACCACAGCGCCCCATGGGAGCAGGAATTTGCAAAAGGGGGAAGGCAGAGAGGCACAGATTGCAGTCACTGGAAGGAACGGGCTTAAAACAACTGTGAAAACCACATCCTGAGGGTTTTTTAAATAAGAAAATACAAGATAATAAACACGACTGAAACTAGCTTGTACTCTGTTTGTCTAAAGATGCTATACAAGGGTAGTAAGTATGAAGTAAAGAACATTTCCAGGGATCGTTAGCCAAAGCTTTTTTTACTCCTTTATTGCTTTTTTATTACGATTCTTGGAGAGGAAAGTGAAGCAAGGCAATTGTTTCCTTTGAAAGTGCTACAGCAGTAACACAGGGAAATTTTGCACATACTCCAAGTATGAGGCTTCTCTTAAACCATATTGCTGTGCTATAGCTGGAGTCCATGAGAGACAGCTGAGCCCACGTTGTTGTAATGTCCACGATAATTGGAATGAATGAAGGACCTAAGAACGCAGTGAAATTAAACCCCCCCACCAATCCCACTGGAAGTAAATCGCAGGTCAATAGTACTAGCGTGCACGAAGAAAAGTCTAGCTTTATAAATTCAAATTAATTAATACACCAATGTGCAATCGACGGTGGATGCTGCAGTCCAGTATATAGCTCTCATTCACCTATCCATCTTCACTGTCCNAATAGTACCAGCGTGCACGAAGAAAAGTCTAGCTTTATAAATTCAAATTAATTAATACACCAATGTGCAATCGACGGTGGATGCTGCAGTCCAGTATATAGCTCTCATTCACCTATCCATCTTCACTGTCCCAGAAGGAAGAATTCATTTGTTTTTCTCCAATTTCTCTCTTTTTTGCAGAAATATTGCTGACCCTGAGGGTGGTTCGGTTGCTCCTTTCTTCAGCTGACTGGGCTTACGGCCCCAAATGCTTACCGGTTTGAAGAGCTGCGTCTGTTTGTCGTGACCCAGCTGAGCTGCCAGGCGCCGGTGGCGGCTGCCTGCTGCGACGGGACTCAGCCCTGCCTTCCCGAGGGGAGCCGGGCGGTAGTTGCCGAAGAGCGGCCTCTTCTTTGACAGTCTGAAGCTAGCGTACAGACAGTCGCTCAGTCTGTTCACTGCATTCACCTTAGTGCAACTTAGATCTCTCCTGCGAAGTAAATGTTGACAGGCAATTTTCCTAAACCGTGTCAGATTGAATGTATTTAAATGTATGTATTTAAGGAAAAACAACCATGCTCTTGTTCTGTTTCTGTTTAGTTCTAGACCTTGGGGGTTTTTTTGCTTTGTTTTCCCTGGCTTACTCAGTCTGGTGCAAAGGATTCAGTTCCGTCTGAAAACTGGTGTTTTAGACTACGGCCTGCATTTCGGGGCGGAGAGGAGGCGTGGAGGAGGGTGTAGAAGCAACATCTGGTACATTGAGAGACCTCCAGCGGGCGAGTTCCACTGACGACGAGTCAGAGAAGATGAACCGATGCAGAAGACTATACAGACCAATTTTGAATGGGGCTGAAGTTGTAAAACAGATGAAAATTACCCTGTGAGAGGGCTGTTTATAAGGGGCGTTTCGGTTGGGTTTTGTGGTAATGTTTATAATGCAAGTCATGAATCCAAAAATACAAGTGGGTTACATTCTTATTTAATTAAATGCCTAACAATCAGCAAATCCTGATTTTCTTACCTGGCTCTCCTGACCTCTGTCATCTTCGTCTTCTTTCTAATAGAATAAAAGAACAGGTTACTCCTTTATTTCCCTAGGTGTGTTTCCAGGAATCTGGACGGCCAGTTACTGGATGCTGAACAGCAAAGTTCGATGGTAATGCATGTACTGATTATGGTAGTAGCAGAATTGGTGCATAATATCAAAGAGCTCAAGATACCTGCTTTAAAGCATGATAATTTCTGGTTCCCATCCCCTTAGCTGGGAAAATAACAATTCCTGTAATACCTATACCAGATATCACTACAGACTTCACCACTTATCATGTGTTTCTGATTATTTTAAAGCAGTGCGGACTACGAGGACGTTTTGTAAGGTACATAAAATCCAGTTTATATGTAAACAAGCAATAATTTAAGTTGAAAACTTAAGTGTTTTACTTGTATAATTTTTGTGAGCTATACATGTTGTGAAGTTGATTCCAAATGAGGTACTTCAGTATTAAATTAGATATCTTCTTAGCCGTGTGTGTCTCCTGGAAAAGTGTTTTGTAAAGGATCACAATGCCTCGATTAGACCTAATTTGTAGGCTTGAGACTTCTCATTTTCTAAACCTTGTGATTCTGCTCATAATGTCATTTAACTAACCTATATTATATGCAGCCACTGTAGGAACCAGTTCTTGGTTTTTGTATGTTTATATCCTTTCGTAACAAATCTTAGAAAAACTAACTGTTACTAAGCAGGCCACTGTTAGGGGGTGGGGTTTTTTTCTTGCCCACTGTGGTTGGAATAATCTTTTACTAAACTGACACCAGTTTTTGAGGACTCGAAATACTAAGAAATTGATGGTTTTGACCTTCTGTTTTCTTTCCACTGACCCCCAGTCCATCAACTTTCTAACCCGAACGCAAATTTTTTGATGTCGTGTAAAATGCAATGCATTTTATAATATCTCATCAGCCAGGCCTTTCGGGAGTGAAAGGTTTATTCTGTTGCCATTTAATTTGTTTTGGTTTCCAGGTGGGAGTTCAAATGAAATAGCAGCTATTCTATATTAAGGCCGAGGATGATATGATAAAGGTCGTTTGAAATAGGCTCTTTCTGTAGGCGGCTTTTGATGAAAGCCCAGGAAACGTACAGTTGTCTTTGTCCCTAACGAGGGCAGTGCCACCCTTCTGGAGAAACGACATTTTTCAGCTGTTGCCATTCTGTTACCAAACTCAAGCAGAATATTCAGTCAGCTGAGCCATCCTCTTACCTGCTGATGGGAAACCAAACTCACTGTCAGCCCTGAGCTCCACAGCCTCACTACTATGACGACATTTGTATTAAACTTGCATTATATAGCTGACAAAAAATTATTTATATAAGAAATGTATAAATTTGAAGGAATTAACTTCATGCACCACAAAGTGTAAATGATTTTTAAAATAATTTTGGTTTTACTCCATTCTTTTTCGGTTCTTATACCGAAAACCTCTGCACATAGATTATTCTTTTTCACAGTGGACAAAATAGTTTGAATTTGTCCCGTTTCATGACAGACCTGCAAACCCTTATCATCTGTAGTGATTACGATACGTCATCATCCATTGCCATTTTGAAAGAAAGGAGATTGTACCTATCACTTTGGCTCCGTTAGGGTTCACCGTGACTTTAGTCGTCTTCTAACTAATGAAAGAGAAAAGTGAGTGAAGGAATCTTCTGATCATATTGATCACTATAGAAATAAAAAAGCCAAATCAATTCCCTTCATTATCAGTATTTTTCATCCTGTATACAGTAAATTTTTTGGAGAAAGTACTTGGATTTTGTTTAACAGAACATTTAATCAGTGTTCTCCTTACATTACTAAATGTGAAAGGCGCATAATGTGAAAAATAAGCATATATACATGGCCGTACGACCTGTTTAAGTGTTCATGTAATGTGGTAAGTTTCAAAAGTGAAGTGAGCTGTTTTGCTACAATGAATTAATTTGTACTCAATCTTTAAAATATTGTCCCACACCGGTGTCCCTTTGGGCCTGTATTAATTAAAAGCAATGTTTTTGCAGTTTATACAATACATTTTTTAATCTTTGTTTAAAAGCGGAATTCCTATGGGCTTAACAGATGAAATGGGTGGCACAGCTCCACTTGCAGAACCCAAAGATACACAATCAGTTTTGAAATGCAACTTAAGCCATTAATTGTTGGTGTGAATTTAAAAGTTTTCTAGTATTTGTATGGTAGTATGCTGCCTAAGAGCAAAAGCATTCTCTGCACAAAAGAAAATTTACTGTAGTGGCTTTGATTTTAATTAGAATTTTCTCCCTGGTGTTTCTTTGTAGACTAAAACAAAACCTTTTAAGTTTCTTACTACAGGTAAAAGCTATGTGCAAGAACCTCAAAATGCTAAAATCTAGCATAATGCCTTAGATCTGTTTTTAAGTCTTGTATATTCCTACATAGCTGTCTGATGTATTATATTTGTATAGTGAATTGTGTACAATTTTGGAATAAGTGCATCATCACTTAATCTTTATGTTGTTCGATAGAGATGATGGACACGTTTCTTCAAACATTTACTGTCATTTAATTTTTTCCCTCTTTGTCATTTGTGGGTTTTATTTGTACAGTTCATCATGAAGTTGCATCTGAGATGTGTGTATATGAAAAGATTATACAAGGGTAAAATTAAGCAATATATAAACTATGGTTCTTCAGGAGAAAGCTTACAGTGTTTCAGGTTGTGATTTATTTTCAAAACGGAGTTGANGTTTTGTTTGTACAGTTCATCATGAAGTTGCATCTGAGATGTGTGTATATGAAAAGATTATACAAGGGTAAAATTAAGCAATATATAAACTATGGTTCTTCAGGAGAAAGCTTACAGTGTTTCAGGTTGTGATTTATTTTCAAAACGGAGTTGACTCTGAACATCACTTTGTTCACCTGCATTGATGTTTGTATTTCTAGTGTGAGCAGTTTATGCAAAGGTAGATATATTCAGAGAAATTTTAAATACATTTATGCAAGTTAATATTGCTTTGCTGATGCTATTTGCTTATTTGATGTTAAATAATGCTATTGTACATAAAGAATTCTGTTGTTATTGCATCATTTAATAAATTTTAATGCCTTCGGGTTTTACATGGCTTTAGAGATTTCGATGTGTTTCTGTTGTGTCTTCATTTATTCGTAGAAGGATGTGAGATGTAGTACTAAAGTACTAGAGGCAGATGAATTGGCAGGTTTTAAAAAGACAGCAGGCTTTCTGTGTTGAAGGCTTTTATATATTCCAGCTAGTTGTTACTCTCAAATCCTCTTAGCTTTGTATCGCTACATTAACTGAAAATGTTTATCGTGTTGCTTAATGTGAAAACAGTTCCTTACGAGTAATTTTTTTATATCACAGTCAGGACAAAATGGGCATCTTTCATGGCGGTGTCAGCAGACTTCAAATGGTGTCAGGTGGGACTGAGTAGAGTTAAGGCTGGTTCTCCTTGCTGTGCCAAATAGTTAATTTAGGACAGTTGGAAATGTTTGATTGGTCAATTTAAGGAAAAAAAAAAAGCGGCTGCAAGAATGCTTGTTTATCAGAATGATCTGCTGCTCTCTCTGGGAAATGGGTGGGGGAGAAAAGCTGTTTATATTAAAAATTTTAGAAGCTAAAGTTATTTTAAAGACCTCCAAATAGTGTTAACCTTTCACCATTCCTACCAAAACAAGTCTTATCCTTGCAGTTCTCTTGGCTTCAGCAAAATGATGGTGATCCTTGGATATGAGGAAAATACCGCAACGCTAAGGAAAGCAAGGAAGGAACATGCCTCTTCCCAGTGTGAGGTTAGAAACAAGTAGAGAAAACATCTGTGTATACTAAGAGGAAAAATGTTTCCTATCAGAACGTCACCTTTAGGCGTGATTATCCCCTTATAATTTATTAATGTTAAAGGAAAATTCTTGACAACCATTTTAGCCAAAACTCCTGGCATAGGTCTAAATATGATTAGCTAATGATGACCTCTGATGTCACTGACTTCATGAAAGAGAAGTGCTACGTTTTACTTTGTGGACCAGGCTTTGTTGACAGAGCCCAGTGTGTGTGACATACGGACAAGTTCTTCTAACCTGACATCGTGACAAAAGCGACAAAAAGTGACACTGCCTTTTGAAGTTCCGTTCCATATGCTGAGTCTTGCAGACCAGACTTTCCACTGGGATGGGACACGGGTGCCCAGAGGCTTTGAATTATTCCCCGACTTGTTGCTCGTGGCTTGTCCTGGTTCTCCGTGTGTTGTACCCTGTATGGGAGGAGGGCTGCATGCCGTGCCACGCTTGGGGTCAGGCTGTGGCAAGGGAAAACAGCAGCCAGAGTTATCTGCCCTCTGCCTTGGCCTCTTGGGCTCCAAAGTGTAGAAGTAGAGATGCTAAGTACAACCTGAGTGGGCCTGTTGACCGAATTCTCGCCTGTCTCCTGAAACAATAATTGGCAGTGAAACCTTCATGATAAATCAGTTCCTGTGCTGAAGAAAGCAGAACCTAGAGCAGCCTTGAGCAGTTCTGTTACCTAACACGTTATGTACGACTTGTGTCGTCTTAGCTGTCTGCGGCATAGTGTCTGCAGGTGTGTGTACACCATGTACCCTCTCAGCAGGGACAGAGTTCCCTTCAGCAGAGGCCGTTGATCTGCTGCTCCCAGTTCTCTCGTGTAGCCATAGCAATAAACCGCTTCTGCTCCAACCTGCTCTAAACTGCAATTTGGGTTATTTCTGCAACAGCATCTGGTGCCGTGACTGGGATTCACATGTCGTGCTTTGCCCAGGAGGTACCATGGGCTGCTCCCTGCGGAGCCTCTGGCACTGCTCGGAAAGGTATGGGACCTTTTGAAATCCCTGCTGGGGCTTTGGCCAAGGGTCGTGTGTGGGCTCCTGCGATGTACAGGGGCTGCTGAATCCCAGCTTTTAATACAGATCAGTCTAGAGCCCAACTAAGAGTTCCCCCTCTTTAGCTGGCTAAAAGAGGGAAGAATGATCACAAATTGATAAAGTCCTTAGGAGAGGTAGGTCCAGAAAGGTCAAGGTTGGAATTACGATGTGAATGAACCTGTATGAACAGTGGTGCTTGAGAGCTGGGCATTGAGGTCTGTGCCACTTACGGACAGACTCTTGGGACAAAAAGAAGTTGTCCCAGCAGTTAAAAACTTGAGTGGTGTAACTGACCCCATTAACCCTTCCCTGTCTCTGGTTCCAGTCTGAGCCTCCTTTGGTACCACTGCTAATGACCCCAGTCTTGGCCAGCACGTGGGCTTGTGCTAGACACTGCGATGAGGAAGGACCCCATGTGTTGTGTCCTTCCCTTCGGTCTCTGGTTCTGGATAGTTGCCTTGGGGGTGAAAACCATACAGTTGATTGTTTTGAGGGCATTAAGTCTCAGGGATGCCTGAACCTCTTTTCCTATTCCTTTGCCATGGATAGGTCTTGGCTTTTACTCCCTGGCTGAGGATCCGGACAACGCAGGCTCCCTCCGGCTTGACTTTGTTTCCCCTGGAAGTGTGAAAATGGGACCCAGACCATCAGAAAAAGCTCCACGGCCCCCTAAGGCAGCTCCAGCTCATTGTGTGCTGTCCTCTCCAAAAGCCTACCCACGTNCCTCCGGCTTGACTTTGTTTCCCCTGGAAGTGTGAAAATGGGACCCAGACCATCAGAAAAAGCTCCACGGCCCCCTAAGGCAGCTCCAGCTCATTGTGTGCTGTCCTCTCCAAAAGCCTACCCACGTCAGTATCCTCTGTGTGTATCCTGTGTCTGTGTGTCTCTGCGATTGGCACTCAGCTTCACTCCTGGGCAAACCTGCAAATGCGAAAGCGGCAGCCACGTCCCCCAGCCGAAGCAGGAACCCCAGGTCTCCGGGCGCTGGTCTGCAACAGCTGGGCAGGAGGGTCCTGGGCTGCGGCTGCTGGAGGAGGCGGCTGCTTCTAACATCACGTAACAGTCTAGTAGCCAGCAGGATCT
>VZSC01006612.1:0-12210 GCA_013398225.1 Steatornis caripensis
CAGCCAGCCCAGCTTTAAACCGTGACACCACCCTTGGACAGAAAAATTTCTTCCCAACCCGAAGACTTTCTTTTCCCAGGCTCTGTGATTGCCGGGTCCCTGCTCTTCCATGTGCCCACAGGCTACTGCCTTCTAGACACCTTCAGCCTTGCCAATTTGCAGCCTACTCCATACAGTCCCAAAAGGCTCATCATTGCCTATTCAAGGATTTAAGGTGAGAATCTCACCCAGGCTGCCCCACTGGCTACTGCAAACCAAAGGGACACACCACTACCGGACGGGTTCAGCCTACAATGGTTTTTTGAGCTAGCTTCTTGCTGATACAGACCACAAGTATCAGAGCACCCATCCCAACCATAGAAAGGGCCCACAGATGGAGCAATGTAGCACACAGCACTCTGGTTATAGAATCATTTGGGAATCATAGAATCATTTGAGTTGGAAAAGACCTTTAAGATCATTGACTACTATGAAGCTGGGTACATCCCTAAGAGCAAAGGAGACTAATTCCATGCTTGCACCATCCCAGAGCCCTCCTGAGGCACAAGTCCCCAGTCCCCTACTCCACATCCAGACTAGTGGCAGTGCAGTTTGGTCCCTATCTCTAGGTTCCCTGAGTATCTACAGTTATTTCAAGACCAGTGAAGATGTTTGCCTTTGTGATGTGACACTGAGATTTATAACAAGATATTATTCTGGCATATATTTACCCCTTTCACCCAGCCAAAAAAGCCTTAAGTATTTGGTAATATGCTCTACAAATAACTGTGTTAAAAAAAATAAATTTAAAATGTGTAGAAATTTTATCTCAGAAGTTTTCCCTTTTCTTCTTGTACTTGAGGCCTTGATGAAAAGCAGATTTTAAAAAGCAGCATCTTTTTTCCTTGAAATTTTCCATTTTTAACTGAGAAAGAGCAACCACTTCAGAGTATTCAGCCAAAACCCTTAAGATTTTTCAGTGACTATTTCAACAGACTCATTTTGGGGGCCCATTGTTTCTTTGTTGATGAAAAATCTGTGCAAGAGTGTTTTCCCCAGTCATTTTTGAAAATGAGAATTAGAAGTTCCTGCTTCTTTTATTGCATTTTTCTCCTATGAGCCCTTCTCACCCAGGTTTACTATTTTTATATTGTGTCCCAGCTGCTAACTAAGCCTTGGCTTCAGTGCTCTTACTGCACTGATGAGGCATTTCCATTTCTGATTTCTAGCATATGTTGCAGTTAATATAGCACTGCCCTTGTGCACTAGTTACCCCATAAAAATGGCTGTGCCAGCAATATAACAGTGGTAAAGTCCCTCAAGAATGACCAGGGCAGAAGTCCTGTGCCAGTATGCAGATGTCACACGGTTAATAGAACAATAATAGATCCTTGAACTATATAGAGAGGTTTGGGTTTTTTTTAATGTATACAGAAAGATGTTTGATGCTGCAATGGAAGTTTCCTTTTTAGCTTTCTCTTAAATGAACTTTGGAAAAGATATCTGCAAAAGAGGCAAGAGATAATGATGAAAACCTGAACAATTGATTCTGGGGATGAGGCATCTACAGACTGAGATTTTTTATTTTTTCTCTCTTAGTTCTGTAGCCTGGTCTAGACGTTTGCAAAACCAGGCTCTTGTGCATGATTTACAGGACTTTATTCTTTTCAAAGAGGAGGAGACACTATACTACAAAAGCTGCCTTTTGCAAGGTGTTTTAGGACTTTGGTCCTGGGCAACTTTAGGTTGCCCAGAGCAGAACATCCGAAAACAGAAAATAAGCAATGGATTTGAAACCACTATTAGACATAATTAGAAATAATTATTTGCTGATCTCTGATACTTTGCACAATGCCACAAGCAATGCCACAGGAGAGTTTATAATGGCTTCATCCTGCAAGATGCTGAGCTTCCTTCACTTCTGGAGATAACAGAAGACCATTGCCAGCACTTTGCCACATCAGCCCCGCCAGTGACCGAAGTGGGTTCTGCACAACTCAGGCCTGATAATTTGGACCCATTTTTTACTTTATTCTAGGCAAGATTTAGCTGAACATACAGCTTCAGGGGCACAAAATGAAGACGGTTTTCAGGTACACGTTGGAGCAGCTCATCTCCTTGCCCTGGGACACGGCCCAGACAGTCTCTGTGAAGGTGCAAACTGGAATACTTCCAGGATTCTGGGTGGTTCAGCTAAATGTGGACACCAGATCTGTAAAGGAAAATCTACCTTAAACCCAGCTTTGGGCTGACATAGGAGGTTTTGAAAACTTGTGTTATCTCCCATCCACACAGTGCAGCAGAAGTGCGACGTGGAAACACGGGGGTGGGAGCACTTGCAGAAGGGGCAGCCTTCCTTGCTGCAGGAGTAATTGTTTGTACTTCCAACTAAGTCAGAAGTCAAAAAGAAATTCTACCCAGGAGATAAACGGTGCATTACATAAGACTTCATATAAAGTAAATTGTCATCAGATTTATTGCATTTATAAAAAGGCTGCTCTGTCTATTGACATAAAATACGTGCTTTGTTATAAGAGGCTGGTGAGAAAGAAGGAAACTCTATATTTGGGGTTCCTTGTCCTAGGGCTTTCTGTGCAGAGACGTGTCAAACTTTTAGAGCTGAAATGTTGTGAATTTTTTTTTTAATAATAGAAGATATAAATATGAACCAGGATCAATTTTGCTTGTATGTGTAGAATTAGAACAAAACAAAAAAATCAGATTTAATATTCCACAGTAAATTCTGAACATTCGTTGTTTGTTTTTCTCTCCAAGCTGGAGAAAAAGCTAAAATATCAAAGTCCTTTTCAGAATTTAAGTTCAAAGATTATTTAAACTATGAAAGATCTTATTTTAACATGCCATTAGAAACAGCTTGTTTCAAGGCTATTTGGCAATAACTGCATCATCTTATGGTCCTGAGCGCCTACTGCAAGCGGGTGTTTGTGAGTGCATTGCTCTTACCCTTTTTGTGGGTTTGGCTTCATACCCAGAACGTATCTATCTCATCTCTTACGATGCTTCTATAGGAACAAGTTCCATGATGCACCACAAAGCCCAATCAAAGCAGAAATAACAGTCAGGGAGCCAAGTCTGTGCAGCGGGCAGCGCTTTTAAGACATGGACAGACTTAATTTATCAGTGAGCTGATTCAAAATAAGATGCTTCAGTTTGGTTCAACAAACCAAGTATTTTTATTCAGATCAAAAAATATGGCTTTAGATTTTTTTCACCTCGTGGATTTTTTTTAAATTAATAAAAGGTTTCCCAACACTAAATTTTGTAGAAGCTGTGTATCATCTCAACAAAACCAATCAAAGTGCACAATTCTGTACCAGGTCTTGTGGACAGGAATACTGCATTTCTAAAGAGATCATTAAAAAAAAAATCACTGTAAAAACCGATTATCTCAATTCTTTGTCCTTTAAACTGATACTTTCCTGTAAGTCACACAAAAATCTCAACTGACAGGAAAGACAATGACTCTTGATTAGAAAAACAAGGAGGCCAGTCAGTAAACTCAGATCACAATTAGCACCAGCTGTAACCCAAGTGAACTCCCCAATTTAATGGTTCACAGGAGAACACATACATACAGTAAAAGCTACCAACCAAATCGATTCACTCTCTTTCCCCCAGACTCCCCTCCTCCCCCAGGTCCTTCAGACAAAAGTCTATTTCTCTGTTTAGCTGTTAAAAATATTTTTAGAGCTCTTCAAATATGGAAAGCAGAAAAGGAAGAAAAAAAACAATAGAATTTGACACAAAAGCACCCTTCTCATTAAGGCTTTTTAAATAGCATTAGAGCTCATTGAATTTCATGCACTAATAACATTCCTACTCAATCCAAGGCAAACCAGTCAAATCTAAATCTATCAAATTTTACAAGCAAAGGAATATTGCCAAGTTCTAATATTTCTCCTGCATTCATTGTCAGAACGGGGTAGGGAGTCTCTTCCAAACTCCAGATTTCCTTTTTTCAAATCCCTTTTAAAGCTACTACTCCATGATGATAAAAAAAACCACAACCGCAAGTTAAAAAGGAAATTAAATCTCAAGAGCAACATCTGTACTGGATTCTCAGATACAGTGTTTTGGGAGTGAAGCAGTCATGAAACTGGCTTTAGCACAGCAATCAGCTGGGATTTGAGATTAAAAAGTAGCTAAGATCCTACCAGACAAAGCCCTTGGGCAAATGGAGCTGGCTGTGACAGTAATAAAGCCCCCAAAGACGCAGAGGCATGTCTGAATCCTTGGCCTTTGAATCCTTCGGCCATTCAACTTCATCTTTGGAAAAGCAGCCAGTGAACCTGGTGCCACTGAAATCGGTGAGAGCAGTCACAGGCTTGAAACAGAGCATGGGATGGTGGTTCCTCTTGCGCTGCTGCAGGGCCTAGGATGCTGCTGGATTGGGCCCCTCCTTGTATAAGCAGTTAGACTCACATGGCTGATTGCAGAGACCTGTAGTCCCAGCCATAGCCTTGGTAGAAGTGCCAGTCACTTGCAAAACCTTGGTAGGAGCTGTACGAGGTGCTGTGGCTCTGTGAACAGCTGCCTGCTCTGTGTGTAGTACATTTTCATTGAATGGCTGGTGAATATAAGTGATAAGGAGGAATAAAGCACGTAGTTAGAGCTCATTTTGTATGGTACGGTATGTCTTGGGGGTTTTATGGGTTTAATATATTCGCTGCTCGTGCTGGAACTCAGTATAGACCTCCAGATGAGAATATCTACTTGTGATGCAGGTTGCACAACTCATTTATAATGAATATAACAACTTGTAAGGTGGATTTAGAAGTCATTGAGTTATAGATTATTTGGGTAAACGGGGCACAAGCACTGCAGCAAGAAACCCATTTAAGTATTAAGGAGAGCTATAAACCGAGAAAACAACAGATGGCAGGGTAATATCATGTCAGCTCATGCCCTCCAGAGAGGGACCGCTACTGCCTATTGATCAGAAAGAGCTCCAGAAATCATTCTGAAAACCCATAAATCTCAGTTGTAAATGCGGCCAGAAAGGTGAGCTTGCAAAGATCAGCAGAGAGATGGGATACAGAAGTTGGAACAAATCCTACCAGCCTTATCTCACGAGCAATCCCACAGCAGGTTTCTCTCCCCTGGTCTGCAGCGTCCCCACCAACACAGTGTTCATCCAGTGAGTAGGAGTGGAAGAGTCATGCCCTTGGACAGAAAAGCCATTCTGGGAGGATTTTCACCCTCTATGTATTAATTCTGTTAATGTCGACAGGCACCTTCCTTGTGTCTAAACGAGCACATTTCTGGAGATGCAAGGAGATGCCTTGTAGGCGTCTGTTATTTTGCATCACACCCGAAGGTTCAACTGGCATGGAATAAGGACCACAGTGTTAACCCTCTGCTGGAAATACCATGTCGAAGGCAAATCCTGGGCTATAAACTGCCAGCTGAACCTAGCACAGGGTTTCATTACTGCAACAGCCATTCGGCATGCTATTCTTGCAGGTAAGGGGAAAGCCTTACTGACTTCAATCCAACACTGGTGGCAGAAGAGAAGTAATGAGATTACCCAACACTGCATAGTGCTAAGAGCTTTTGGAGAGATACTGAGCACCCTCCGGAGCCTGCTGAAAATGTACAGCTTGTGACTGCTCCAAAGCCACCCAGCAGAGTCTGATACAAACACCCAGAAAAGCAGGAAGGCCTCACGCACAGTGATTCACATGAGTTCAACATTGCCAGCAGTCACCATTACTTGCTGCAGCACCCACCAACTCAGACGTACCCATCCAAGGAAGGGCTGCAGGAGCAGGCTCTGGCAGACAACTGAATAGCAGCAGAAATACTCGGAAGCCTGTACGGAATAGCCACAGAAGGAAAAATTAATGATCACTCGGGACAGAAATACTGGTGGTTCTTTTGAAATGTGCCTGCCCATAACATAAGCAGCAAACAGGCTTTCCAGACTTGCCCGGCACACAAACCCTGCTTAGTTCAGAGGCATTTCATTACAGTTTCAGAGCTTCTCTTGAACCCAGCACTGTCCTCTTGGCTGTGTTATACACACAGGCACAGCGAGATGGGGAGCGGCTTTAAGAACTCTGCAAGAGAGGTAAGCATCTGCCAATTCAAGCCCATGCAGTGCCTGAAAAACAAGAGGTTCCTGTTTGGCATGCAAAGGCCCTTTGAAATACAAAAGCACTGTTGCAGTCACTTATTTAGAGTTTGTCCTCTTCTCTCCCCCCTCCCTTGTTTACAGAATGCTCTCCTGGTTTTTGCAGCATCAGGGAAAACACTTTGCATGTGGCTGGTGGGCCAGAAGCACCTGACACCTCTACATGAGGCTAGTGGTTGCTTTTATCATGAAAATTGAAGCTGCTTTGGAGGATGAAGCACTCTACCCAGCTTAAAAAATGCTGAGGAGCAAAATTCAGGGTGAAGTGCAGGAAACTGTGAAGGTGCGAACTGTTGTTCAGTGAGCACAAACACGCTGCCAGTGAGATGGAGACTGGGGAGAAGAGATAGCTCTGTCTCAGTGCTACGCCTCGTCTTAATACAATTTATAGCATGACATTATAACTAGTAATAATAATCTAATGGGAGGGCATAGCTGGCACTTCTGAAACTCCTGGATATGAAGGTCACTCATTTTATCATCAAGACAATCTTTTAAAAGCACTGTTGGTGTGAAACATTAACGGGAGGCGATCAAGGCTTTTAATCTAAAGCCTCTAATCGACAGCAGGCTGTGGTGGCACATCATGCACCTGAAGACTGGGATGCCCCACTGAGCAAACACTGCGCGGTACCAGCCCCTGAATCAAATTGCCCAGACATCCAGGAAGGAGGCTTCGCGCTACATTACTCCTTGCAGGTTGCCATCTGCGGCCGTGCCCAGTGAAGCGCTGCAAAGGCAAATTCCTGCACACATAACTTGATCCAGAGCGTCTGCCGCTCCATCACCTGGGTCGTGGCGCAGTGGGGGCACCATGCCAAAGGGGGCGGCTTTTATTAGGGTCAGACCCCACCTACAGCAATTAGTGGCAAAGTCTAATAACAGGATTAATTAGGATATTGCTAGAAGAGACTAATTGTCTACTGCGAGGCTCTTTAACCCATTTCTTGGCCAAAAGCTTCTCAGTGAATTGCGTGAGAGCTCAGCAAGCTAAATGCAGGCGTAGACCTCGAAGGAAGGTGAGAAGGAAAAGCGTAGTAAGGGACTGTGAAGAGAGAGGGGAAAGCCCTCTGTAGAGCTTCTTTATAAAGGACATGGACAAGGTCCCACTGAGCCTTGCGATTAAAGCCACACTAACACCGATGGATGACAAAGTCCCTTCTCTGCTAATGTTTTATGAGTTCCAGAACTCACATTTTCTAATGGATAGGTGAATAATTTATATTTGAATCTTCAGTGAAGAGCAACAAAACAGCACAGTTATTTTCCCCTCAGCTGTGACAGTAATTCCTTTCAGGCCAGAATTAGAAACACGCTAAATACAATTCATCTAATGGCTTACATTCGGTATTNTGAATAATTTATATTTGTGAATATAATTTATGTGAATGTGAATAATGTGAATAAAATAATGTGAATAAAAAAAGGTGAATAATTTATATTTGAATCTTCAGTGAAGAGCAACAAAACAGCACAGTTATTTTCCCCTCAGCTGTGACAGTAATTCCTTTCAGGCCAGAATTAGAAACACGCTAAATACAATTCATCTAATGGCTTACATTCTGTATTTTACCTTTTACAGCCACTTCAACTGAGGGGACACATTACTGCCTTATTGAAAAAAACCAACATTGCTTTCTGCAAGGTTTTTTGCATGTATAGAAGAGGAGTTGTATATACACAAACCAAACTCAGATCACTCTTCCACTTGATAAAAATCTAGGGATAAGAAATCACATTGCACTTTAGGAATGTAAACTACTGGATATTCCTTTTCTCCAAGATAATAAGAATGAGATATTTAGTTAGAGTTAAGTCCTGAAAATCTGGTCCTTAGCATTTTGCTATTGCCCTGGGGTTATGAATTAGAGGTGCTGTAAGACAATAAGACAATTCCACAGTACATGTGTCTTGGTCCTGCCTGGGGCTGCATGGCAAAGACATGCTCCAGTTCCATATAGCAAAGGTTTTCAGAAATATTCTTCATCCCAAACTGTGGCAAGAGGCCAGCACTTCAAACATTTTTGGTTACACTGAAATCCCCCAAGACCGCATTTTGGAAACATCAAAGCACAACATGCATTCATTCTCCAGCTGCTAGTCTGGCACACAGCAATGAAAGCATAACTGCTTCAGATTAAAACTGGCACGGCTTCTCTCCCACCTATTCCTTGAAATAAGTTTGAAATCCATTGGTGCTTCTGCTTCAAAGGCCGGAACCTCCAAAAAGCTCATCAAAATCTGCAAGTGTGAGTCAAGGTCTTCTGAACTTTGATGCAACCAGCCAGAGCCTTGTTGGGTGCTTGGGGTGCTTAAATGCGCATCTGGGATTCATGGCTCAGCAGGCTGATAAGAAGCCAGACAAGTGAGCTGGCAAGAAACTATCTGGAGTTCCTTGGAGAAGTCCAGCATTGAGAAAGACCTCCAAGAAAAGTCCAGGCCTTTGAGGAAGTACAATCAGTCGCCAACAGCTCACTCTCATCGTCCTTTCACCCACACCAAGTGACTGCGGCAAATCCACCAATGGGAATTGCACGCTATCCAGTTTCCTGATATTGCGCCACTGCAAAGAGCTCAGGTCACACTAATTGCCGCTTAGTGTTCGACTGTCCACAGCTTTTAGCAGCAGGATATATCTTACCAGGTGCAACCAGCTTCCCTGGAGAAAGAAGCCGTGCCAGCAGCAGTCAGGTGTGACATGGAGGAAGATCTAATCAAGGACAAGGTGGAGAAGGGACAGGAGACGAGGAGAAAACAAGTGGAGAGTAGCGGGAACTGGTAGGAGCTAGATGTGAGAGAGAAAAATCTGGAATAGTTAAGAGACGATTCTACCAGCTGGCTGGGAGTTGCAATTCCCTCCTGAGGAGCATATGATAAAGTAACTGTGTGTAAGAGCAGCACTCACCCTGGCTTCCACCATGCAGGATCAGCTGTTAGAAGAAACTCTCTTTCAGGATTAGAAGAGATAACTTGCCAGCCTCCCTGTCGAAGCCTGACACCAAGACCCAATTCCCTGGCTCACAGAAAGGCTGTTGAATAAATACAGAATACTCACTCCATCACCTGAGCAATGAGGCTTCCCAGCAGGCTGAGCAATTGTTCTCCATCCTGACATGCTGAGCCAGTCACTAGCCATCCCTCACGCCAAAAGTTTTGCTTACACTGCACATTTGGGATGCTGGATTATCACATATTCTCCCTCCCTTTTATTCCTTCTTTCACTTATCCATGTCAATATTTTATTGAGTTAAAGTAGTTACTCTGTTCTGCCTTTGCCTGTTCCTCCCTACCACCAGTATGATTTAACTAAAATGAATTATTTGTTTATTCCAGTAAAGTTTTGCTCACTCTGGAGCCAGGCAAGAAGGAGAAATAAGCTTAATTTAGAAAGATTTGAAATTCCTGAAATAGATGACAGCTGAGAGAAGACTGGCATGTTAAATCATTCCACTTCATAAACACCCTACTCTCATTTAGGCTTGACAGATGTAAATGCCAGCCAGGTACTACCTACCAGTAATGCTGTCTTACCTTTATTTATGCAAATACATAATACAAAATCCTTTTTATGTACATTAGCTGTCTGCAAAAGAGTGGATCTATAGCTGTTTTTTGCCCGGTTTTTCATTTACGTCATGCGCAGTGGTGGGAGGACAGGCTTGACGCCTTCTTCAGGTTAAATAACTAAAAGATCATCAAATGCTTCACCTTAACCTTACAAATCGTGTCCCAAGTTCTGCCAGTGTCCTGTCCTGAATATCATACTTTTTTTTTATGCAACTACCAAGAAAAAATACATACTAGGCCTGCAGTAACTGTGGTGATGAGCTAGCAGGATAAGGCCAATCTGTAAGAAAGCCTGTATTTGCAAATGTACGCTGTATAAAACTGCCTACCAGACAAAATAAGAAACTGAAGCACATTATCCATTTAGAAACCAGGCAAAAAAAAACATTCAGCGCCAGACTGAAATTCAAACTGAACAGGAGGTTTCAAGCCAATTGCCAGGTCCACCAAGAGGCAACACCTTCTGCTCTGCATAACAGACTCCTGGTTACATTGGCAGGCACAGAGAGATCTGCTTCGGGCATGGCGCTAAGGTCACAATGCGAGTTTACTGAAGGTCACTCTGAACACAATATACTCCAGAGACTTTGGTGATCTCAGCTGAAGATTGCAGGGGGGTGAAAGGATGGGATGGTGATATGCTTCAAATAAAAAGATCCCCATATTTTGTATTTTTCACTAAAGCAAGGAGATTTTCCATCAGGAGATTTCCCAGCTGCAATCTCAGCGCCAGCGGATGCCCCTTCCTTACAAGGTGGCTCGCTCAAACAAGCAGCTTCCAAACCACGGCATTTTCTTGCTCAGTGTGCGAGTGCCAAGCCAATAGTCAACAGTGGTTGTTTTGGAAGTGGGAAGTTAGGTTATTGCAGCGCTCACTGCTTTACAGATGATGCCTTGCAGTAGTGGGGAATGGGAGCCTCTTCTCATTGTTATACAGCCCAAGTGAATGAACGGTCAAAAATGCAGGGCCAAGGGTTTCAACAACGAAAAAACAAGCAGTGCTTTCTGCTTGGTACAAGTGGTTCCTGCTGCTCCAACTGTCCACATACCAAAGGAGGACATCTCGGACATCCACCCTGAGGAACCAAGGGCTTCAGACAGGATCAGAGCCCTTCTCTGCCGGGCATTGTGCAGCTGTATATACACACAACACACATAAATCCAGCCCATGCCCCAAGCAACTTGCAGAGTGTTGAAGATGCTTAATTAAATGAAGGAAGAGGGGAAAAAAGGGGAAAGGCAAAGACCAGGTTTCCTGCCTGGAGTGAGACCACTCCATCCAGCCTCTCCCACGCCAAAACCTTTATCTCTCATCTTTCTCCCTTCTTCAGCCCCATATGCTGGATGAAACCAGTTAGCCTACCTAAGGCTGACACAGAGACCTTTCCCCATCACATCACTCAAGATGCTTGGGAGAGAGAAACCAGATCCCCAGGTCTGCACCCAAATTTCATTCTGAGTCTCCTTGTACAACCTCCCCTGGAAAACACTTGAGACTTGGTGTAGGTAAATGCTTTCTAGAAAAAAAAACAAACAAGGACCTCAGGATGTGTCCTCGGGATGACAGAAACTTGTGGCACCTACAGGTGGACATAACCAGTTCTCTGCCTTAAGCCCTATCTGCAGTTGGGCAGCTTTGATAGAATTGTTCACAGCTCCTTCTTGTCAAAGCATACACTGATAGTGAGAGCTGAGCTCACCTCTAGTTAATTATATCATTCAGTGGAGGAAAGTCCCAATGTTTCAGACATCTCCAAAAAATATTTAGGAAGAAAACTGCCCACTTGCTCTCTCCACCATCTTGTTAATTCCACTCGGTCGCATGCTCTTCTGAGGTTGCTCAGCTCTGCTGCTGTATGGGTAAGAGAGGCATTTGTAAAGGGAGAAAAAGATACTTGATGTATCCTGAGAACTGCAGGCAGTTTCCACATTGCTAAGCACAGCTGAAAACCTTGGGGGCAATGACTAGGAAGACCAGGTTTATGCCTGCAGCAAGCTGTGGCCGTTCCACCCCAGGAGCCTCAGAGATGCCAAGACTGAGCCAATACAAAATCTGCCCACGAGAAACGTATCTCAGAGCAGCAGCTAGAGTGCCATCAGCTCCACAGGGGCAAGTAGGGCAGGGACCAAGCCCAAAATCCCCTGCATGACCCCTCCAAATGCTCTGCTGGGACTGCCAGGCAGTGCCATGGCCAGGCCCTGAGGACATGTAATCTCTGGTGAGCTGCTGAGAGTCTTTTACCTCTATGGCCCTTGGTGAGATTTCATGGTATTCATCCTTGCCCAGGAAGTTCTTGTATAATGGCAAGGTCAAGACTTGGGCAAGCAGGAGCAGGGGCATACAGTATCTAGCAAAATGATGACTCTGCAGCAAGTGAGAGCAAATATTACAGAATCACAGAATGGTAGGGGTTGGAAGGGCCCTCTGGAGATCCCCCAGTCCAACCCCCTGCTAAAGCAGGTGCACCTAGAGCAGGTTGCATGGGAACACGTCCGGGCAGGGTTTGAAT
>VZSC01006612.1:12966-28995 GCA_013398225.1 Steatornis caripensis
CTGAGCTCTGCCATTCAGCCAGTTCTCAATCCAGCTCACTGTCTGCTCATCTAACCCACACTTCCTAAGCTTACCTATGAGGGTGTTGTGGGAGAGGGTGTCAAAAGCCTTGCTGAAGTCGATGCAGACAACATCCACTGCTCTCCCCTCAACTACCCAGCCAGTCATGCCATCATAGAAGGCTATCAGATTGGTCGAGCAGGGTTTCCCCTTGGTGAATGAATCCATGTTGACTACAACTGATAGCCACCTTCTCCTCCATGTGCTTAGAGATAACTTCCAGTGTGAGCTGTTCCATCACCTTTCCAGGGATTCCACTATTAGTCCGCTAGACACTGTACACTATACATATTTAATACAAAATTATGAATATATAGGTTGTAAGATTTTATATAGAACATGAAATATACAGAATATCAAATTCTGCACTAGAGTGCCCCTTAGAATGCTCAACTGTGGCAGCTCCACTGCGTTTCAGACATATTGAGGTGCAAGTGCAGGCAGGGATGTTTCCCTCCTACTCGGCAGCGTAGCCTATCCTCCGGGAAGAGTTCAGGGAGAGGTATTACTCACTACAGGGAAAACAGCGGCACATTTTAAACCTACCTCTAAATAACCCTGACAGTCTCTCCAAAAAAAGGATTTGGTTTCCTTTGGCAGCAACTTCTGCTTCACACCCAGATGCTTTCTGTGCCCACCCCAGCAGGCTCCACCCAGCCCAAAATCTGTCAGGATCTCTGACAGAAGCAAACCCCAAAGAACAGCCCTTCACTTCTCCTCAGGATGCACAGAAAAATCCCTTCTTCTCTGCGATGCAAATTCCGTCTGTCTCCACACCTTTTGCACACCCTCCTCTCCGCTACCACCCCTGAGCTTAGCTGCCACCAAATTTGACTGATGAAAGGTGACAGCTCTATTATATTAATTCCCCCCAGAAAATGGAAAAAGTCTCACATGCTTTTCATATCAAATGCATAACACATTTCAGAGCTTCTCTGCATGCGCTGGCTTCTCTTCGGCAGGAAACGTGGCCGTTGAGCGGAGTGCTCCCCAGACTGGAGGATGCTCTTGTCAAACAAATGGCAGATTTTCATTTATTCCTATTTTCATATGATGTACACATGCGAGATTCAGAATGCTTGTGCTATCTTTGGTTGATCCAGCATGATAGCTGCCTGCAACTGCTGCAGTCTAATGGGTGCAAACACTGTGTGTATGGCCTCAAATGTGTAGGGTACAGTGCTCCAGTACATGAACGCACACCAGAAACCCTGTCTTATCAGAAAATTAATAAAGGCAAAAGCCCCAAATTTTTCCTAAGTAGGAAACTATTACCTCCAAATTGTCACACCGTACAAACTCAAATTAAAACACCTCCTGTAAGTGCATCTTCATGTTAATGACAGCTTGCTTCCTTTCTCGCAATCCTCTGCCCATCACACCATTATGGATGCTTTTTACAGCTTAAACACTATCTTGATATCAGCTAATTGCACCAATCAGTGCAAAGTTTCGCCACATGACAGTAATTCCCAACAAACACTGTCATTTGATCTCATGTGTCTCAAGTCTCTTTCTTTAGTTCCCTTTCACAAAGCCTGTGCTGGTTTGTCCCAATACTGCGCCCTGCGTGTGGGCAAAACTCCCTCTTCACCACAAGACTAACCACAAGAAAAGGATCCGGACCAAAGAACCCATCTTGCCTGATAAAAAGGTTATTTATTTAAAACCTTCACAGTGTATCCAAGCCAGACTGCACCAAGGGAGATGGTTGTCTCCAGAGTTTTTAGGAGTTGGTGATTTCCCCACACTACATTAGCTTTCTGAGCAAGGCAGCTCACACAGCCCCTGCCCAGGGCTGGGTCTTTCTTGGAGGGCACCCTCAAGCCCACAGCCATCTTTTCAGCGTCTTCTGCACATTTCAGACCAGGCCCTCTGACTCCAGAACAGGCTTAGCCCCAGCAAAAGCAAAGCACATGTCCCCAAGACACCCAACCCACGTCAGGAAACTGGCCCGGGCAACCAGCTTTGTAATAAGCATGAATCAGTCAGAAAAGTTGAGAACACTTGACCATTTTCTCCACCCATGTACAAAGAAAGGAGCAAAGCTCCCAGATTCCAGTCACAGCCCGAGGACTCGGGAGCACAGTGGGTCCCAGCCGAGCCCCAGCAAACGGAAGGCAGCAGGATACGGAAACTTCCCTTGGCAGCCAGACATGACTTTTACAAAGCAGGGGAACTAAGCGCATTCTGCCACTCCTCAGTTTTGGGCCAGCTCCCAAAGCCTCTTTGTGCCGTGCAGGGCAGAGGAAGCCGACCACCCGGAGGAACAAAGAGCTGGGGGACAGCCGCAGCTTCGGGCTGCTGCCGCTCCCCTTGGCAGCTGACTCTTTCCTAAAAATCCCTCCCGAGCTTTTTCCTTTAAGACTTTGTCCAAAATCCTCCGCAGTTTGGGGTCTGTGCACCATTTAACAGCCTTGGAGCCAGACCCTTCCTTTCCACTATCCTACTGACCACAGCAATAGGGGACGGCTTTGCAGCAGTTCCTGGAAAACTAAGAGGAAAAGCAACGGGCGGTCGGACATGCATCACCTCCTTAACACAGTGTGCTCATACAGAGTCCAGCCAGTGCTGCTAGATGTGGGAGTTGGACTCTGACAGAAGAGGATTATATTAAAATCTAACAATGAAAGGTTGTGAAAGAGAGAGAGAGAATTAAAGTCTCTTCTGCAGTAGTTTCTCAGGCACAAGAGACACTATGAGCAGGTTTTGCAGATGCACATTTAAAACGTGATTGAAGTGGATGCACGTGCAGACGTGCACATTTATTCAGCACTGCTCCTTGGGGTGCTGCAGCCAAAAGTCCCACAGAGGGGTGTCTCCCACTCCCAGTGTGGCCCCCACACCCAGATGAACTGGTTTGGGGGACTTCATGGACTCCCAAGCCCATGGGAAAGTAGGGCTCACCAAAATGCACGGTCTCTCTCTCCATGTCAGACCACACCTCCTGCTTCACCTCCCAGCACAGTAACAACTCCCCAGCCCACCGAAGTAGTCTGTTGAGTGTGTCAGTGAGACCAAAAACCTAGCAGAGGACAAGGGGAACTCATTAAGTTGTTTTTACAGCAAGGAGGAGAGACCCTCCCAAGTAATTTCACATGGCCAAAATGGCCCCCAAAAGGATAGCCTTCAGCTGCCGTCCGTGCCTGCTGACCTCAGAGGAGCAAGAAAATCTCAAAGGTTTTGAATGACAAACTGGAACATAACTGGAACATCTGCATCTGTCAAAGCTGGCCACAGGATGCAAGCAGAGGACAAGGAGGCACTTGGGGACAAATGTATTCTGCTGTGGCTCCAGCATGATGCCCAAACAACTTGTGATCAGTCACTGCTATTTCCAGCCTCCTCCAACCCAGCCCGATGTAGCAGGGCTGTGTATGCACAGTGCTGGAAGCTGGGCCTGACCTCCGCTCGGGCCTTCAGGCCTCCCTGGAACAAAAACCAGTCATGCCACTTATAAGGCTGGGTGCTCACGGGAATTTACTGGTTCAGGAAATTCGTCTGCCAGTGGTTTTAGCGAGGAGGAAGGCATCACACAATCGTGTCATCCAACCCCATCACGCAGCCCACCTCTGCCAGGCCACTGCAGCACCACCTGTCCTCCCAAAGCCAAATCTGAAAATTATGTTTCTTGACTTCCAGAAAAGTAGGAGGCCGGTAAACTCACCCACTATGGTCTGTGCACCTTGCATTTAGGAGGTTATTTCCCTGCCACTGGGGAGATGCGGCTCTGCTGGGGATGGGGATTTTGCTCCCTGTTGCCCCTCCTGTTCCGGGCCATGGACCCTCACTGGTCAGTGCTAATGGAGGGGTGAGACTTTGCAGCCCGCTCTTTTTAGCCTCCCTGGGAAATCTAGATCTGACATATTCAGTTAATTGTCTCTGCTTTCCATGTTAGCTTCCTCGCATTAGTCTGTATTAGGAGCAGCAGTTCAGCCGCTGACTTGGACAAAGAAGTGGGGAAGACCAGGTCTGTCATTTCTTCCACAGCTGAGAGATCCCACATGCCTGAGGAATTTCCCTCTCTTGCTCTATTAGTAGCAGCACAAATGAGTGATGGGGGCAAACCTGTTATATTACAATCGGAAGTGTCTGTGCTCACGCTCCCTTCTTTCCCACCAGATGAAAAGCACTTCTCCCTCACACCCCACGCCCCAGCACACAGAGATCAGCAGCTCTGCCGTGGAGGTGGCCAAGGAGAGGGGATGCAGCACGATTTGGATTTCTTGCCAAGGGAGTGCAGGGACAATCCAGCACGGTGAAAAAATCATCAGAATGGCTGCACTTTGAACCCCCTTTGCTCCATCTCTATCAACTCATTCCTCATCCAGCTGCTACAAAAAAACTCCTGGAGTGCTCAGAGGTTATGTACTATGGTTTGGCTGTTTGCCAATACAGTAAGGCTTTTTTTTTTTTTTCGAAAGATTAAGGCCTTAAAGCTCCTGTTCGAACTGGGTCCTACAACACAAACCTTCACTGCTATGGGTTAGCTGCCAAAACATTGCATCAGCCATCACAATAACCTGGCACTAACTAAAGAAATACTGCATCTTCTCCTTGTGCTCAGCTCAGATCACAGATGTCAAAGTCATCGATGGCTGGAGCTGCTTGGAGATTTCAGGATGAGATCAAAGTTTTGTCAAAACATCCAAGTCCCCTGGAACAGGAATTATTTTATTCAAAGCCTCTCAAGTCTGATAAACATTAGCTTGGTGCAAGGCAGAGGTTTCCAGTGGGCCAGCAACGAGAGCTGGGACCAGTCTGAAGGCAGGTGATGAATGCAGGCAAGACAACAGGGCCCCAAACAGCTGTATAGTGTCATTGCAATGTTGGCCACCATCCCGACAACAAAGCTGCTTTCACTGAGCAGCTGCATGGTCTAAGGACATCCACTTTGCCAGAAAACTGGAAATATTTTACTTATGTTCATAGCGAGATCAAAAGCAGACATACAGAAACCAAAATTTCTGGCCAAAGAGACTGCCTGTTTTCCAGACAACTGTCTTCATGATCTCAGACCCAGCTTTCTAACTCCAGCCTCCTTGCACTCACCCCAACCTTTACTCAGTCCTCTCACTTTCTTGAGGATTTATTTTNGCCACTGCAGCACCACCTGTCCTCCCAAAGCCAAATCTGAAAATTATGTTTCTTGACTTCCAGAAAAGTAGGAGGCCGGTAAACTCACCCACTATGGTCTGTGCACCTTGCATTTAGGAGGTTATTTCCCTGCCACTGGGGAGATGCGGCTCTGCTGGGGATGGGGATTTTGCTCCCTGTTGCCCCTCCTGTTCCGGGCCATGGACCCTCACTGGTCAGTGCTAATGGAGGGGTGAGACTTTGCAGCCCGCTCTTTTTAGCCTCCCTGGGAAATCTAGATCTGACATATTCAGTTAATTGTCTCTGCTTTCCATGTTAGCTTCCTCGCATTAGTCTGTATTAGGAGCAGCAGTTCAGCCGCTGACTTGGACAAAGAAGTGGGGAAGACCAGGTCTGTCATTTCTTCCACAGCTGAGAGATCCCACATGCCTGAGGAATTTCCCTCTCTTGCTCTATTAGTAGCAGCACAAATGAGTGATGGGGGCAAACCTGTTATATTACAATCGGAAGTGTCTGTGCTCACGCTCCCTTCTTTCCCACCAGATGAAAAGCACTTCTCCCTCACACCCCACGCCCCAGCACACAGAGATCAGCAGCTCTGCCGTGGAGGTGGCCAAGGAGAGGGGATGCAGCACGATTTGGATTTCTTGCCAAGGGAGTGCAGGGACAATCCAGCACGGTGAAAAAATCATCAGAATGGCTGCACTTTGAACCCCCTTTGCTCCATCTCTATCAACTCATTCCTCATCCAGCTGCTACAAAAAAACTCCTGGAGTGCTCAGAGGTTATGTACTATGGTTTGGCTGTTTGCCAATACAGTAAGGCTTTTTTTTTTTTTTCGAAAGATTAAGGCCTTAAAGCTCCTGTTCGAACTGGGTCCTACAACACAAACCTTCACTGCTATGGGTTAGCTGCCAAAACATTGCATCAGCCATCACAATAACCTGGCACTAACTAAAGAAATACTGCATCTTCTCCTTGTGCTCAGCTCAGATCACAGATGTCAAAGTCATCGATGGCTGGAGCTGCTTGGAGATTTCAGGATGAGATCAAAGTTTTGTCAAAACATCCAAGTCCCCTGGAACAGGAATTATTTTATTCAAAGCCTCTCAAGTCTGATAAACATTAGCTTGGTGCAAGGCAGAGGTTTCCAGTGGGCCAGCAACGAGAGCTGGGACCAGTCTGAAGGCAGGTGATGAATGCAGGCAAGACAACAGGGCTCCAAACAGCTGTATAGTGTCATTGCAATGTTGGCCACCATCCCGACAACAAAGCTGCTTTCACTGAGCAGCTGCATGGTCTAAGGACATCCACTTTGCCAGAAAACTGGAAATATTTTACTTATGTTCATAGCGAGATCAAAAGCAGACATACAGAAACCAAAATTTCTGGCCAAAGAGACTGCCTGTTTTCCAGACAACTGTCTTCATGATCTCAGACCCAGCTTTCTAGCTCCAGCCTCCTTGCACTCACCCCAACCTTTACTCAGTCCTCTCACTTTCTTGAGGATTTATTTTCCTTTTCTGCCTGTTTCTACTCATACCTCCCTCACAATCTCTCTGAAGACCCTCCTCATCTCCCTTGTCCCCTGTGAGAGGACCCTGCTGGGTTCTGCTCTTGCTGCTGCCTTCTCCCAGTGCAACTTACCTCCAAGATCGCACCTGCCTTGGACACAAATTCAGCGATTCCTTCCATGTGGGTGGCTCCTGGTTCAATCCTAACTCCAGATCTACTCAAATGCTTGCACTGTCCCTTAACCGTAAGCCCAGACCAAGTCCCTGGGACAGACTCTAGCCTCCCTCTTCTTTCCACACCAGAGCCCAGCAAGATCATGCTTCCAGGAGCCATTTCCAGCTATAGCCTTCCCCTGGATCAGCACCTTCAAGCTAAACCTCCCAAGTTCAGTCCAAGCAATGCCACTCAGATATGGCCTTTTCTGTCATTCTGCACAGCCAAAAGCCTGGCCAAATTCTCAGCATCTCAGTTACTGCACCATCATCCCTTCTGCCATGACAAATCTAATCCTCACCCCTTCAGAGCCACACTGAATCCTGCTGCAGAGACCCATAACTCACAATTTGCACCTATACATCCTCCAAAGCTCCCCCCAGAGCAGACTCCAACACAGGCCACTTCCTTTTCTTTTCCACTAACTCTTCCCACTACCTGTTATCTCTGGGCCAAGAGGCCACCACTAAGAGCTCAGCCTGTGATGTAATTTTGCACAGCCACACTTTCAGACAGGCACCCTGAAGCTTTCTGGATCTTGCTCTGCGAGCTGAGCTGATCCTTCAGATTCCCCTTTGCCACAACACCTCCAAAAACCCAGATCCTTCATAAGCTACTGCTAAGGTGCCACCACAGCCGACTCTGCTGGCTGGCACCACAGCACTGCTTCCTTGTGCTGCCCCGTCTGTCTGTACCTGCCTACTGTTGCTGATCCTATATTTGGACTGCAAACTCCATAGGGTACGGCCTGGATTTTGCTCTTTTTTAGTACAGCACCTAGCACCACCAAGTCCTGACTGTGTTAAGATAAAAGACTGGCAAGGGTAATAATGATATTACGTCTATCAATCAATCAGGACTAGTGGAGTTAATTCAGTTTTTGAAAAATCTGTAAGGCACTTCATATTTTATCAGCTCCATTTACTCACCAAAGCACTTCAGCCTGAACGTACCACTGTTCCCCATTGCTTTTGTCCCAGTGCACCTTCCTCAAGTCCACCAGCATCAGCACTGGCACCACAGCAGAAACTGTGGTCATACCCACCTGCACTGCCCTCAAAGCACTGACAGGCAAAGATCCCATATCCCGTTAGCACTTCCCAAGTATCCAAGACAGCTTCCCTATGGGAATCCAGCCAGCTACCTTGTCCTGCTTGAGAAAGGTATTATTGTCCTGCAGCTGAAATAAATAACGTTTTATGGGCTTTGATGGTGTGCCGCACATGGGGTTTTATGAGCTGCTTCACCATGCTTGCAGCATCACCATTCCTGAGCAGGAAGTCATTCGGCAGCTACTTTAGGCTGCATGCAAAACAGCGCTACTATTTATGATGCACAGTGTTTTAGTGCCATAACATCAGGCATGTTCCAATGCACACAGAACTGAACAGAGACCAAGCTCTAAACTGATCTTGTTTAGTGCTGGCACTAGATCCAATTTCGATTTTGCCAAGCTGTTCAAGGCCATGATTGGCCAGGGGCTGTCTCTCATTTTGGACCCAAGAAGGCCAGAGGTAGCTGCTCATTCTATTTTACATGGTCAGCCAGCTGGTTCCTGCTCCATATACTCATCAGCAGACATTACTGGTTTGGTCTCTGTAGGATCCGCAGTGGTAGGAGCTGGTCTGGAGGGTCAGTGAGGTGGGTGTTAGGGCTACGCTACGCGGTGGAGTGTGGCCCCATCCCAAGATCCCCACTCCTCATGAGAACAAACTAGCATGCACAGCAACAAAGAGCTGCACCAGGCACATTTACCCTGCTGACTGTGTCCTGGCCCTTGGTGTGGCACAGCTATCCTGCTTCCAGGACCAGGCTAATGTTACTGTGCAGCCCTGTGCTAAACAGCCATGCCAGCCTGCTCAGAGGCACTTGGATGAGCTCCATTCATCTGCAGACATCTCCGTTCATGATGCAGACATCTCCGTTCATGATGCAGACATCTCCGTTCATGATGCAGACATGCCCTCAGCCAGCTACAGCCATGATCCTGCCTGGAAGAGCTTTAAATGGCATCAGCCAGACAAGCAGAGTTGAATTTGGGATGCTTCTGCCTCCTTTTTTTTTTCCTTTGTTCCCTCAATGTCCTTCTTCCCTCCTCTGCCAATCCCGAAGCCTGTCCCTCTCCCTCTGCCTGCGATGTGTAGTTCACCATGTAGCACGGTCTTACCCACTTCTGAGCTCTCCTCTGTGTCCCATGCTGATGTCTCCAAGATATCTGACTATGCTGTAGACCACATATTCTCTTGCTAGTCTTTCCCCTGGTATCCTTGCCAAGGACAGAGACTGTTTCAGCTCCAGATCTGTTTGTACGCTGCTGGAACATCGTCTTAGGTTGCAGCATTTCTAGACTTGTCAATACTGAACTAACTCAGGTTTACAGACCTGGATCCTTTCACAGTGTTATTCTTCACAAGGCACATGAAATGTGATGGCCACAATCAGTCTGGAGAGACACAAAGTGGAAAAACCATANCTGTTTGTACACTGCTGGAACATCGTCTTAGGTTGCAGCATTTCTAGACTTGTCAATACTGAACTAACTCAGGTTTACAGACCTGGATCCTTTCACAGTGTTATTCTTCACAAGGCACATGAAATGTGATGGCCACAATCAGTCTGGAGAGACACAAAGTGGAAAAACCATAGTTATGTTTGAGCAGGACGTGAAGTGCTGTAGCTGCCAGGCTGGGTACGTACCTTGGACGCATCCTGACCTCGTGTTAGAATTAAACCTATTTATTTAACTTCCTACAACACCCATGTATCCACCAGAAAAACATCAAGGCATGGAAAATTGATTTACAAGTCCAAAAAGCAGGTTTGTGTTTCCTATGCAGGATAGTTTGCCTTAGCCCAACAGAAGATAAAGAAAAAAGAGTTTAAGAGAGTGCCAAGCAGAGCAGCCAGCTAGAATAAATGCTGCAGGCCAGAGACTGCTGTTTGCATCTGGTCACCAAGTGCTCTATGAAGAAATGGCAAAAGGTAGCAGCCCAATTTGTGGTGGGAACTGCACATCACACAAATTAGGTACAACTCAGGACAGAGTGGAGATGGGGCTGTCAATAACTGCACAGCAGTGGGCAAAGCCCACAGGATGGCAACAGGAGCAGGGCTTGAACTAAGAAAAAAACTCAGCTGTTCCTGTCTAGATGCCAGGGAGTCAAAGGAGGGCTGCTGAGAGACAACCTCACCCAACAGGGGCAGTCAGACACTGGGAGCAGATCTGCTGCCAATAACAATTACCCAAAGATGACACAACTCTAGTTCAAAGCCCAGCACACCTGAAGGATGAGGGCGCCTGCTAGACCACAACAGAATGACAGTAAAAGCTGTGCCTTTATGGTGGCCAGCATACTGGCAAACACTGCCTCCAGCAAATCAACAAACACTTCTTCCGTAAATAAATAAATGCTACCAAAAGACGTGGTAGCCTGGCCGTAACTGGGAGAGGGGTACCCAAGCTGCAGAAGGGAAAAAACTTGTGAGAAGCATCAGAAGCAAACCAGGCCAGCACGAATGTCTTCTCCAGGTACATTTTGGAAATAATTCTGCTGATAAGGAGCCCATGTCATTGTACAAGAAGAGAGTCTTTGTTATATTATCCCCCAGCACCTTGTGCACAGAACAGCAAAGGGCCTCCTATATAAGCACCAAGTCTGCCCAGACCATTTTTAGCTCATGAAGTTGTTGATGCTTCTGAGCCTGTACTTCAAAGCAGCTGGGACAAACAAAGTTCACTCAGATGTACGTGAAGAGAAGGTAAACTGCCTAGCAAGACAAAAAAAAAAGTCTAAGGAGAGGAAAATAATTTATTAGTTTTCCTATAAAAGAAACTTGCATGGATGGAGCAAACAATCTGGTATTGAGCTGAAAGGCAGCACCAGAGAAATGAAAGACTCCTGTAACGGCGTCACCCAAAGAGAAACCGGACTGCAGAAAACAGATAAATCACTTCAGAGAAACGAGCTGGGGTGCAAATGAACAGATGGTATCATTGAAACGAGATCGGCATTTGAGTGTCAAAGAAAAAGGCCCTGCACTGCTCGTATTTCCAGCCAAGAGGAGAGACAGAGATGACCACGGCCCCACTCTGGGCCACTCACTAACAGCATACGTGCAGCACGCACACGTATTTCCATGTCTGAGGAAAACAGACTGCTATATTTGTTGGAACCCAAAATCTGACAATGACAGTTTGGTGGGTGTGCAAAGAGAGGGCCCTCAGCATCACTTAGGTTTCACAGCAAACAGCAAAAGCACAAAGGACACGTGGCACAAAAGCCCCCAGAGCCTCCAGCTACTGCTCAGAAACTATCCACAGCTGGCATCATGGCTTCTCCACCAGAAAGCACTGAGCTGACCCTTTCAAAACTGTTACCGACATGCATCAACCTTTGTTCAGCTACCATGAGGCTGTCTGCAAGCCCATTAAGGCTGCACAAAAGCGTGCAAGGTAGAGCTCTAACCTCCCACCTGCACACCAAAACTCCACCCAAACTTCTGCACTTTTCCACATCCAGGTAACATCGCCCCTTTATCAGGTTTTGCCTCCATTTCTCCTTTCTACTGGAAGGGGGAGGAAGTCCAGCCTGTTCTCACTATTCCAAAGTCAGCTTTCAGAAACACAATACCTCAGGGTCTTGAATCTCCTCAATGTATTGTATCAATTTATCTCCACTGCCGTAAACTGTGTGAAAAGACCTAGGTGTGTGGGAGATAGATAGACAAATACAGAAGGAGCAATTCTCAGACTATGAAAGAAAAAGGGTTGGAAGGCTCCCAAAAAAGGTCTCACACAGGTCAATAGAGGAGGCTCGGCTCCGTACCGCTGCGGGAGGAAGCAGCTTCATGTTACTTACTAGTAAGTGAGGTGTGTGAAAGTACAATAAAACGCTTCAGCTGTGGGACACTTTAGGTTACACTTGGACGTTTCATGTAGCACCTAAACTAGCATGTATGAAGTGCCATTCGTGATGGCAGTAATGCCACTGAACTACTGCAACGAAAGCACAGGTTTTTATTACACTCTCGCTTACAGAGAGGCCCCTTTACGCCTGTCTGGCACTGGAGAATGGCCTTACAGTGGGCACAAACAACGTCACATTCATCTTCAAGCCCTTCACACTGGCAGAGGGCTGCAAAGGGGCCCTGTAGCATAAACAAGAACTCCCTCCAATCTCTTGCCTTAAGGGACTATATACCCTACATCCGTGCAGTAAACATTTTCTTGCTCAAGAAACTAGGTTCAGAGGACAGTTTCACAAGAAATGTGATTTTAATATGTATAAGCTATAGGATCTTATGTCAGTTTTCTCATAGGGTCACCATAAAATTTTCCATCCCGTTACGCAGATTCGCTTTACTAGTATTTTCTTAACATTGCTGTTGAATTCAAACAGCACCTTCCAGACACACAGCTGGATTTTCAGCTTAGGTCCATTGGTATAGTTGGCCTCTTCTTTTCCAGCTGAATTTGTTTTTCTCCAAAGCCAGCACAAAAAAAAAAAAACAACAGCCAAACAAATACAAACAAACAATGCACTGGTCTTCCCTGAGCCTAGGGCACCTCAGATCTAGATTAGTGCTGAAAATTTAATCCTACTCATTCACAGCCAATTTCTGCTTTCCCAGAAACTTTAGTGGGTGCCGGTCTTTCACCACGAACCCCGAAATGCCCTTCCTTCCAGGTAGCACAGTCTGTTTATGGGTAACAAATATTGCTGCAGGCAGAGAAAATGTTTTAAGTGAAGCCCCAACTCCCTTCACGCACTCTGCACCCCCAGCAATCCCACTGCCAGATTCTGCCTTCAGATACGTGAGGATACCAGGAACAGGACAGGGCACGGAGCGTCTGGCTCGCAGACAGTGCCCTAAATGCTGCAGGTTTGCACGAACGCTTGACAGTGTGTGGTCGGGAATTAGGTTACCATTGATTTGGGTGAGCTGGCGGGAGCATCTTTTGCTTTACTCATAGACAGGCCGGTCACATGAGAAACAGCTGGAGTGCACACAAAGCCTTCTTTAATTAAAGTGCTACTCGCCATTTTTCTGGCAGGGCTCCCAGAAAAGCAATAAAATGGCAGCAGAGAAAACAAATGCTACATAACACACTTCCACTCTCCTTTACGTTCCCAAGTCCCACTTCTCCCTCAAGCGTAATCTTCTTAGGTGCTTTTTTTTTATTATTTTTTTATTTCTATTAATAATCGTTCTTCATTTATGACAGGCTAGGAAAGGAAAAGGTCAAGAGGGAAGAAAAAAGGGTCAGGAGAATTGAAGCAGCCATTCACTGCTGTTCATGATTTAACATGTGGAACAATGTACCTGCTTATTAGGACATCTCCCGCTCTGAGAAAACATCTGCAGAGCGTGCACACCTTTTTAGGAGATGCGTGTGCCGTGAACACACACCAGCACCTCGTGGGAACGTTAACACTGTTCACGTGTCCGTCGTTATGGAAACATTTTCTTTTTCCCCCCCGTTTCTCCCTTGGATCTACTGCTTAAACGAGCTTGGGATTGTCAGCACACCAATCACTGCTGTCATTTCCCAAATTAGCCAGAGTTCATTGGGTTTTGCTTTGTATTTCTCCAACCTCCGCCTCCCATCGGAGGAGCCCGAGGAGGCAGGAGAAGCATTCTGTCCTGTGGCACACGGCCCATTTCACAGACTGATCGGTTCCCAGCAAGAAACCTGTCCGATGCTAATAATAACCACAGTGCTATTTTTGTTGTTGCGGTTGTACTGTTAGGCTCTTTTCTTCACAGGGCATGGAAGGAAAGAGACAGGGACACGCAGAACAAAACTGTGAAACCAAAGACAGGTACACGCTGCTCCCGTTATAAAGGAAACGCATAATCATCTTCTGAAGGGGAGCAAGGTTATCAGGGAAGTACATGCTGAAACACAAAGGCCGTTTCACTCCAGGAAAGCACCTTGGAGCTGACAGAAATCAGGAGATAATTCATTACACACAGTATAACCGGAGCTTGGTGGGACATGAGGTCTGAGAGCCAACCCTCTCCAAATGCGAGTAAGAAAGCTGGACCTAAACGAGAAACCAGTCCCAGATCCCCAAACTCGAAGCCCACAGTGAAGCTCATCTGAAATCGAGAACGTTGCAAATCTGGATCTGAGTCTTTCAGCTTGAGCCCATCTCTGTGTCTGAGATTTACAGTTTGACATGTTTATATTGAAACAAGATGGCTATAAATACAGTATATTTCTCTCCCAGTAGAGTCTAAGGAAAGGAATGTTTAAAAGCACTCAGCAGGGGACTAGCACAGCTCCCAGTGAATTTAATTATAAATTCGCCTGACTTTTACTCCGAGTAGTTTAGGCTGGGAGTAGTTAGACTGCTTTTGAAAATCCCGCTTTATTTGTGTATAGCTACAAATCATCTATATTTATATAGCTAGATGTGCATCACAAGAACATACACAAGAACATATTTTTATTAGCACAGATCAGGAATTTTCCATGCAGGACTTTTTTAATTTGGGCTACGAGGAAGAGAATACAAAATTAATTCTGTGCATAGGCAAAAAAAACTAGTAATTTTGACAAAACAAATAGATATTGTGAATATTCAAACTAATTATTTCACTTTAGCTCAGTTGGGCCTGAACCATCACCTCGCCGAACTGTTGGCATGCATATAGGCGCTGCGGATGGAGGGATGGACCTATTCCCCTCCGCAGGCTGGGCTCTCCGGCCAGACCACATGCCCCATTTTGCGTAAGTCTCATTGCTGCTTTAAAAGCAGTCTGGTATCATTCTGAATAAAAACAATGCTGTTATTAATTTATTGGGCAACACTGGCCTGTTTAGGAGTTTTATCAGATCTATCTGATGATCCATGGCAGGGACGAGAACCTGTCGTAAAATTTTATCTGTGGACATGTAATCCTGTGTGATTATTTTTCTCATCATCTGATCTGAGCAGAATTATTTTGTTTCATAAGCATTTCTGGCCTTTTGGTCTGCACAGAATGAACCAATTTTAAAAATGAAAAAAGGTTGAAGGCACAAAAGCTATTGTGGCTATACAGAGCCCTTAATTATAACACTTTACCTTTAGAGAAAACTATTTTTCATTAACTGAACAGGTAATAGTATATGATGGTGATTAAGTTTAATGGAGCTGAGAGCAAGGTGGAGAAGATAAAGTTACAACTGAGAATCCACTTTCAGTGCAAAACCAGCTTCTGTTTGGAGACGTGTTTCATGGAAAACTGCACTGCTTCTAACTAAATGAGGCTTAAATAGGTGTAATTTCGTATGTAATAAAATTAAGATTCCTCTAGGTATAAACCATGCAAGTTTCCGTGCAATTACCACTCTTGAGAAGCGGCAGAGAGCATACCCCATAGAGAAAATGACACTTTTTAATTTTATAAATGAGACCAAACACATGCTGATGGGAGAAGGAAATAGAGACATCAATGAGCTAGATAGAGCCAAAATAACCGAACAAACCTTGAAACTGTCCACTCCAGTGAATTTAGACGGTTCCAGACTAAGGGAAATGTTTTTCTTCCTCACCCTGGCTTTCCTGACTTGGCCTGTATCGCATCCCCTCACCGGGTCCGTCTCTCCAGCCTCTCCACTTGCCTCCTGCGGACCCTCCAGCCCCTCTGCCCTGTCTGTAGGCATGAGGCTGTGTCTTAGCATGGCCTTTTGGCATCTTTCACCTGCCTCTGCTCCCTGCATTTAGCCCAGAGGTTTCCCCTGGCAAGGAAGGGGCAGATCTTGCAAGCAGGAATTTCTCCACCACATGCCGATTTGGAGTCAGCCCCCATGGGCTATGCAATGACCTGCTCCCACCTCTCAAGCACCGTGAAGCACAGTAAAGTCTTTAACTTCTTCATTTAGCATTGTCAGCAGACAGAGCAGAATAATAGAATAAAAAGGTGGGAAGATAATAAACAGACACCATCTCACAAGGATGTCTTGACAAGACAAATATCAGACGCCAAACAAAATGCATCCCCTCTTAAGTGGCATTTCTATATTTAACACCATCTAAAATGTGATAATTTACACTGTCACAACATGTCTCTTAGAAACAGTCCCATTTTATTTGCAGTCAGCTAAAGTCTGGGACTCAAATTCTGACCTCGTTTCTGGGGTGGGGGGGGGGG
>VZSC01006612.1:29112-163863 GCA_013398225.1 Steatornis caripensis
GGGGGGGGGGGAACACAAAGGAAAAAAATGGAAAGCTAACATCTGGCAGAGCTGGGTATTTATTAGACTTTATAAAACTCTATGCTTCTGTTATACATAAGACAGAAACAAAAGGGGCCCCAAAAGTGTTATTTCCTTACCAGTGTGAAACAAGTGGCTTATTCAGTAAGTTTTCAAAGAACAGAGGCAAATGGATTATCTCAAGGAGAAGTTAAACACAGAGAAACACACTGTAGCTTACTGTTGGGTTTAGCTGCCTCATGCATGTGGAGGGAGGCAGGGGAAACCTATAAAATCTATCATCGTGGTGTCCAGCTGAGACTTTATACTTCTCAGGGAAATCTGAGCTGTGAACCACCAACAGCTGCTTTTCTCCCAACTTGTGAAATCACCCACGGAAGGAAAGTGTTTTCTTAAGAAATTCTCAAAACGCAGCAAGGAAGAGCCCGCAAAATACTCCAGCTCCTGACGGCAGGTCAAGACGACAAGCTTTTTCCAGCCTAGCTGTGACTGTCGGGTGCGATGAGGTGTGATTTGTGACTGGCGAAAGCCCCAGTCTAGGGAGAATTGTGTGGGCTTTTGCTTGTTTTCCTTAAACAATCGCCAAAACACAGGTTACCCACTCAAAACCAGGTCCTCCCCAGGTGTGCTTGACCAGTTCCCCACGCCCAGCCTTCCGAACACGGACCAGGGCTTCACCCTGACACAAGGACAGGTCCGATGTAGGATGCAGTGTCCGCTTCATTTCATGCGATCTACTTCAATCACTGGGCCCGACACCTAGATCACACGCAAAAATAATGTTTTCTTAGGCACATAGGGGTAAAAAAAGCACCAGTGTTAGTTAGCAAAGTTCAGTCAGCGAGAGCCAGGAACTGAGGATGACCTGTAACAACAGGGATAATTTTTCTACCTAGTTTAAGAGCAGAAAAACTGCTCTAAGTTGGATTTTTAAGTCATTACCATTGCTCTTGCTGACAAGACACCCTTTTCTGCTCATGCATCAGTAAGGCCCTTCAAGGGAATGAAGGAGGAGAGGTTTGCACTCCCGCACCTGCACGCAACCCCTCATCTTGTACTCTGCTGCCGCTGCAATGGGGCACGGGCAGCAACAACTCATGTGTGTGGTGGTAAACTGCAGGGTTCAAACATGCTCTTTGGGAAAGAGTAGGTGATTTTAAGGCAGTAAGTTTTGAGACTGAGATGTTCCTGGTCTCTTTGGGATGAAGGATAAAAGGAAGACCGAGCATGAACGATACAAACAAAGGATACAAGGGGGCTGGCAGGTGGCCCCATGGAACAAACAACACGGCACTTGGTCCCAGGGCTGTTTTTAAGGCACAGAGGTAAGGGGTCAGTACTAGAGCGAGACAGAGCTGCTGGGCAGTCGGGGACAAAGTCCTGGCTGACCTGTGGCTCTGACCATGACACGAGTGCCCCATAGACTCAGGACAGCACAAGGAGCTTAAACTGAGCCCTGTCGTGGCAACCCAGCAGCTCTGTACACCGGTTGAGCTAATTAATTTTCCTTCTCCACACCGAAGAAATTACGGCTGCCATTTGCCAAAAAAGCAGGTCCTTAACACAAAAATACCATCAACCAGTAACACCGGTTCACAGATGGGCTGCGTTTCTGCTTGGCACAGCCGTGCAACAGGCTGGAGGAGGCAGACCTGGTTGACACAGGGAAGAGCAATTTTTTAAAGCATACAGTGAAGCTGCTAAAAGATCCTGTTTCAGCCAACCTGCAACAGTTTAGGTTGCACTTACTGAGTACTCTTAAACGTATAAATAGTTTCAGGGCATTTGGCACCTTTCACAGATTGAGAGATGCAGCTGATGTCTCTTCTGTTGCAGCATCTCAGGCGTTGATCTCAGTTCAAATCCCTGTTGAATTCAACATCTTTCTCCTCCAAAAATAGCCTAGACAGCCAAGTATAGGGCATATCCAGGGGTGGGCACAGCAGGGTATCCCCACATACTGGGATCTGTGTTTCTCTCCTGAGTTTGGCCTCACCAGACTGACAGCAGAGCTGCTCTGCCTCTTCTCCCCTCTGCCCATTCGGGAGAGGACATGAATGGCTGCCCATGCCCAAGGCACCTTCCTGAAGGGTGGATGACTGAGGTGTAAGTCCTTGTCCCACGTTACGGTCTCATAACCGAGGAGAGGAGATCGTCGTGGCAGGTATTGGTACCTGTTCTGTGGGTCCAACATTTCACTCTTATTTATAGGACTCATTTTTTGTCAAACAAAGCATTCATTTAACCCCGAAACATCTTTGTTTTTTCACTTTGCAAATCCAAAACCAGTCAAATTGGGGACGACCTAATCACAATAATTGCTTTAAGCTTGAGCTATTCACTCAACCTAAGGCAATTTATTCATTCAGCCTCTCCCCTTCACCCCAGAGCTCAGGTTTTACACCCAACAGGGGTGATGCCCAGCCCAGGGTGTCTGTACAGTGTCCTGCTGCCCCTGAGGACAGTCCACCCTAGAAGGCACAGAGCATCCTTGATCTGTGTCAGGTCCTCTCAAAACATCCAAAGAAAAAGACCAAAACAGTATCCTCAATCCTTGCTTTATTCTGCCTGCAGCAGAGATGTGCCAGTTACCTAATGGCATCAAATTAACAAATGAACAGGTCTGGTAGATCAATTAGCAGAGAGTGCAAGCAATTTTCAAACAGGTTGCAATTGTGAGCTAATGACCGTGGAAGAAGCTCTCTTTTTTGTCCCCTCGCTCAGAAAAGTCCATATTAAAACAGAGTTGATAGCAGCCGAGTGTCACTTACTGGGCTTTCATGTCATGGAAGTGCTCTGGGTAAAAAAGAAAAAAAAAAAAAAGAGGGCAAAATTGGGAGGCTGAGATGGTGTAATTCAAGTAGCACCTCACTGCTTTAACAGTCATCTAAGAGCACTGCAGCTTTGCTCCGCAGACATATCGTCTTCTCTCTGGAAGCATTATCTTCTCAACTCTGAGTCATGCACCACACACATGCTGTAGTGACCATGGGATGAGGCGCAAGCTTCCCCACATTTCCTTATGAGCCCAGGTCATCTCAGCTGCACTGTGCTCTTTACAGGCTTAACTAAGGCTTTCATTAATCAAAGACAGCTGCCTTCTTACACTGCTCAAGGAATAGCATAGGACTGAGAGTCTGACCGAGGGACTTTTCCTGCTGCTCCTCATACTTTTAAAACAAAACAAAACGACTGTGTGACCCACAAGCAACAGTCCGCTCCATCCAGGACTGAATAACCTGCACGTGCCAAGGGTTAAATACACTTCGGCATCTCACAGGAAAGCACGGTGATGAACATAAGGTGGGACGAGATAGACACTTGCGCACCGGAGCATCTCGCTTGGGTCCACGGCTCCATGTAGCTGGGGCGTGTGTCATATTATCTCCCTCCTCCAGCTGGCCCCTTCCTAGGAGCTGCAATCAGGCCTGGGCCACTGAGGCAATTAACAGCCAGTATCACACAAGCTCTCTGTGCTGAAGATGGAAGGCTACCTCACCCAGAGGAAGGTGGCATGGCTCTGTTGAAGCCAGAAAAGTCCCAGTGACTTGCGTCATGGAAGAGACATGACGTCACTGGGAAGGAAAATCCTGAGTCCTCAGAGCATGCAGTTTTTCATTGATGTCCACATCCCTCCGACGTGGCACAGTAAAGTCTCAATAAGATGTCAAGCAACTCAAAGCAGGTTTCTGGATTGCTTGGCTTTTCCACCCCCTTCCTCAGACAGTTGTATTTCATGATCCCCAGAGAAGTACCACAGGAAAGCTTAGAGAGGGAATGAAGTAATCCAAGAGAGCAGAACTACTGCTGGTTAGTTTTCTTGTGAGGCCTGGATTTTGGTATATCCCTTTGCAACAGCCCACATCTCCTTCCACACGCACAATGCTGCAGATGCTCCCTTACCTACTGCCCAACTCTGCGCACACCTGGGAAGGTCATGCTGGAGTCTCTGGTGGTGGCCCCCCCAGGGCTTCCTCTGGCTGCCAATTTCACAAAACTCCCAAGAACGGAGTATCTTTGAGAGCTTTGTGCCTCTGTCAGCTATAGTTGGAATCAACTGAGGGGCTCACCCTTATTAAAGGTCAAGAGGAAGATGGAGACACTACAAGTGGATGGCTCCTGAAATTGTATGTGCCTTGCTCTTTTAGGAAAGCCGGTTAAATATGGGGTGGAAGGGATTAAATTATCCGAAAATGCTTCAGAACAGCTTTTCTAAGAAATGTACTGCATATCCACAACTCCTCACAGGAAAGAGCAAGATGAAAAGACTTTAATGGTAATTTGCCTAGGACGAACAAGTTATGAATTGCTTCTGGCTTGGATGCTCCCAAGTAAGGGATCAGACCAAAGCGAGCCTGACAAAGCCTTTGTAATATCTCCTTACTATGAGGTAGTAATAGCATCATCTGTCCTACAGCATCAGGGTCACAGATGATTGTGTAAATCAATAAAGTAGACAAGTATCTTTCATCTGAATCAGCTATTCTGTATGCTGTTTATTTGGTAGTACAGTGACTCAGAAACCTTAATTCTAATTCTGATATTGGACCTGGTCCGAGACCTTAGCAAGTTCTTGTGCTTCAGTTTCTCCCCTACAAAATGGGGATATTAGCCTAAACCCTTCAGAAAGGGCTTCAGACAGAAACTGGTATTAGAAGGTTACTATGAACTACATCAAATCTCCTGCTGTCACACAGCCTTCAGTGTTAGCACTTTCTTGACTTGCCATTGCAATAAAAAAATAACACTTCGGTACATCTCCACGTACAGGTGTAGACAAGCTGTGCTTTAGGCATCCTAGGCACTACCAGAAGCAAGGAGAGATCAAAACTAAGAGCAAAAATGGCCTGCTATCCACCCTTTAGTAGTGTTCTCTTGTAGGTGCAGGCACAGAGGTTCCTGATGTCCTGGGCTTGGGGTTGCCCTCCCCACTGAGCCTGCCCTGCTCCCTCCCTGGGGGTGGTGGGGTGAATGTGGGCTAGCTCTGCTCTGCTCCTCTTCTCTTATGGAGCAGTTGTCATGATAGTAATGACATCTCCGCAAGTATGACACAAGTGTTGCCAGCCTGTGCTAATAACCAAGGAATCAACAACATAACTTCACAAAGACTCTCCCAGCCTTGTTTTCTGTGATCTGTTTTAAGCCACACATTTTCTTACAAGCTCTATCCCCACATTGCATCTGGGAAGCTAAAGGGCAGAATCATTCATCTAAATAAGAAGCGTGAGCCAAGAAGATTCAGTAAGAGGGAAGACATTTTCTGCTGAAATAGGAAGTGAGATGATGAGCTGATAAGTAGGAGAGATTTTATGTGGCTATGAATACATTGTGTTCATATGGCCTTATACCGTAAGTATGAGTTAATAAACAAGATGTACTTATGTGGCTATCTATCACATCCAGCTGGTGGTAAGTACATTGTAATGACACAGCTATACATCCCATATATCCAGATATAAATGCATTGCTTCTTTTGGCAATATATGATACTATTTGCGGGCATAAGTGTATTTACTTGGTATTTATTCGGCATACGCTATGCGTGTGTGCGACAATGATTTCATTTCATCCACTTTTCTCCGTTTGTAATGCACGTGTTTGTACCCCCGTTATGGACTTTGCCAAACATGCCATGCTCCTGCTGCCTAAAAGCTCACCTGCATGTTCCTCCCAACGCGTTGGGTTCAGAGTGCTGCCAGACTGGATTGGTGCACAGCGCAAGAGTTCAGCACATCATAGAAATGAATAACCCGATTCTAGGCTATCACTTTGAAATCACGCTTAACGCGAGCCAGGTTAAACTAAACCCTAGCAAAAACAAAAAAACAACCCAACAACATTCCAAAGCGGACCATAACATTTCAAAGGTTCATAAAGACATCTCTCACAGACAGGAAAGAAAAGGCCGTTTCATATGGTGGTTGCAAGGTCAAAACCAACAGGAAGCTTCCTCCGCTGTGGTGAGACAACAGTCTGGAGACACTTACCTCAGCGGGGGCTTGCTCATAGGATGCCCTTTCTGCATTCTCATCTTGCATTCATGTGGTGGTGGTGGGAAATCGGGAGTTGGTGCAGCCTGTTGCTTCTCCTCCTTAAAACTCAAAGCTCCCTTTAGTCATTGCATGAAGGATACATTGATCCCCTTCCAACAGGAGGCAAATTCACCAATTTTCCCTCTGGGCTAGGGAGAGCTCTTCTCTCTTTGCAAATGCAAATATGCAGTTGGGTGGCCAGGTGCAGTCATCTCCTGTGCTTGAAAGACATTAGCAAATCATTCAACTACTAAAGGATAATCTGATCTTTTCTACCTGGGCAGGTGCTTGCAGCCCTCAGCATGAAGTCTTTCTGCATACTTTGTCACTTGCAAATTACGAGCTCATCTCTGTCTCCACGCATGCACATATGTTAATACAGGGTGCTCACAAATGCCTCTTGATCGAGACTGGACCCGGCTGAAATCAGTCACTTTAGGATGCAAATGCACTTTGGGGGGACTGACACCCCCACCCACCTCCTATCTGGGAGAAATACCGTGGCATTCTCCTGCTCTGCTGGAGATGAATCGCTTGAACACCTCAGAGAAACCTGCTGCAGGTGTGAACACCTGCAGGAGGGTGTCCCCCTACGTTGTCTTTGTCTATCTATCATAAACAGTATTTGTAGTTTATTTACAATTATTTAAAATTTTTAAAACTTTAAAGTCCACTTGGAGTGTTCTGAAAGTTCCCCAGTCAGGTGAAGGAGGTCAGTTTGCAAAAATGTGCTCATTTTCAACTTACTTCCTTGAAATCTCACCACTTCTGGCACATCCTCCTTAGCTCTAATTCTGAAATCAGTTTGGTTTTAGATTTCAATAATACAGCAGTAAGTTTTATTTTGTTTTGTTTCATTTAAGAGCATTAGCCATGGGTTAAAATGACAATAAGATCCCTTGAGCAACGACCTTCACATTTTCTTTTTGCAGAATACATCTAAATTACCCCATTTCTGATGATGGAATGTTACAAATGATGGAGGGAAACTGTGTAAACTTGGGTACTTACATGAAAGCAGTGAGCGGCCCCGAGGACGCCACTGCAACAGCCCTTTTTTTATACTGCCTTTGGCAGGAGGAGAAAATGTTTGAACACATTAACCAATTTAAATAGGCAAAAGGAAGGGAAATTATTTCCTTTAGAATCCATAATGCACTATAAATCAAAGAAACTTTCTGGAAAACATAGTAGACATGCGATAACAGATAAAAGACAAACCAAAAGAAATTCAATTAATTGCTGTAGAAAACAAAACAAAAAAATTGTCTGTTTCTGGTGTGTTAGATCCCTGTACCCTGAGCATTGGATTTTCCTTCAGAAAGAAAAAAAGAATGAGGCATGTAGATCTGGTTTCTGTCTGCCTCAGTTCATTCAAAGTGTGCTCAAAATACAACGAAGACAGTTTGGTCTTTGCTGTCATCCATCTCTAATATCTCAACTAGCCAAAGGGATGCTGAAGATGTTAGGAAATAGAGCAGCCCTATTAGCCCACCTTTGATCTTTGATACTATAGCTATAGAAACAAAACACTGCATGTTAAAATTGGCTTAGTCTTTGAATTTACCAGGGTAAAGAGGCAATGCTGAAGCACAGAGATGACTGAAAAGGAGAGTGGGTGCTGGGTCGGAGGATACAGAGTTCTGCTGATGGCATTTGAAGACCATTTTACGAACCAGACCCCAGCTGAGGTTCACAGACCAATTTCACTGCAGTGGTGGAGGTGCACGTACCCACTCGTGCTGTCCACCCACCCACAGTTAGCAGGACTCCTGCATAGGGTGTAGGGCTCATCTGCCAGCTTACAGTCCATGATATCCTTGAAAATTGCTGTTTCTCTTTGTTAATGCTTGTAGGTATTAAAGAAATCCCTGAGAAGTATGGTTGCTCAGGGACTAACACCCTGTTCAGCCAGCCCAGCTCCAGGAGGGATTACGCCAGGCAGAGGAGCAGTGCAGATAACTGGGGGAAGAACTCGGTTTGTCTTCCTCAGCCCACCATGCCAGGTAGCATGTGTCACAGCTTAGTTTTGCCTGTCTTCACCTGCTTTCATCTGCGATGTGGGACAAAGATCTGTGATTTAAATATCTGAGACCATCACTTCAAATTGCACATATCCCTTCTGAGAGCCCAAGACAGATGTCAAGGATGCTGTTTGATAGTCAGCAACATCAAGGCTGACTCAGATTATGAAAGAAACCCGTCCTCTGCTGAAATCAATGAGATTCCTTCACAAAGTGTCCTACTGTTTGGTTTGTGAAGCATGAGACCCTGGGAAGTCATTTGGTATGTATTTATTTTGTTGGCATGTTTCATTACATAGCCACTTGACATTTCTTCCACAACTGCACTGCCTCATAATGAACGTGCTTGAGGTGTGAGTTAATGCTGGGCAGCAAAGGAGAGCATTTACTACCTTCTCTGTCTGCAAGGTTAGAAAGGTGCGTAAAGGCTGGGAAGAGAAGAGAAATCCATTTGGTTTAGCTGGAATCACAGTGTGATCCCACCGCTTCCTTCTCCCACCAGTTACAGTGTGCTCAGCATGGCTCAGCCCCCAGAGGTGTGCTGGTGATGAGGGCTGAACCCTCCTGGGTGCCACAGGCCATGTCCCAAGAGGTGAAGTATTCTGAGAAATCAGGTACACTGCAGGCAGGTACTCAGCCTCCTTGCAAACCTTTACTCTTAGTATCAGTTCAGCCGTCCATTCACTCGCCTGGCAGCAACAGGCACAAGAAAAACCCAAGAGAGCTTAAAAGGAGCACAATAGCTCACCCTGGGGCTATGCATCGAGCAATAAGGAGCAAAGCGTCGGCAATAGCTGCTCGGTAAGTGAGTGCCATCCTTTCACTGCATTAACTGAGACGGGCTTTAGTGGAAAAAATAGACTGTGACAGGGTAAGTGAAGATGAGATCACGATGAATTAGGGTTGCATGAGCAACCCTGAGCCTGGCCTTCCCTAACATTGAGACGTGAACAACGCCCTGTGAGCGGCAGTGGGATTTCTGGGGAAGCAGCGTGTAACAGCCCACACTGAACAGGACAGTAAACAGAGAGATGTGGATAAGGCAACTAAAAACACTCCAGGTTTTCAGAGTATCTTTGAAACCTCCTTATTTTCCTCAAAAACAGACAGAAAGGATATAGGACCTTCACAGTGCCACGTTCCCACAGATGCTACACAATTCCTCGCCACAAATATTGCATTACAACACGTCACCTAGTCCTACAACATGGAAGATAACACCTAAGCCATGGGGCAAGTTGAACATCTCTGCTTCTTGGACCAAAGATGATGCATTCACTATGATCTTATGGCTTCCTCATCTGCTTGATTATCCTATTGTGTCTCTGACCATGGTCTTCCAAAAAAGTAAAGGTTTCTGGTTATAGGTGAAGATTAGTTGGAAGTGTCATGCCCTGGTCTCGATGCCCCTGGGGACACAATAAAGAGAATAGATTAAGACAGTAGCACGATGCATTTAGGCCTGACAGTATGAAACACATACTAAACCTCAGGACAACAAAGCACTAATGACAGCCCTTGGAGAGATGGTCCTGATTTCTCAGATTAGACAGACACATCTGCCAGAGACAAGTCAGGTCGAGGGGACCCTGCCAAGGGCCAAGAGAGTGGACAGATGAGTTCCTGCAGTTTCTTCTAGCCTTCTAGCTCCTGTGATTTGTGGTCACTATTAAGGTCTTGGGGTCAGACAAGAATCACAGCACTGGGGACATGGGTAGCTTTAACCTAGCTGAAAACATAACAAGAAGATTACTAAAATAGCCTTATTGGGTTATACCATGAGTCTGTCTCACCTAATGTCCTGTCTCCAAAATCAGAGAGCCAACAGCAGACACCTAGGGAAGAGTAGGAGGATGGGGCAAGTATATAGTAATACTTCCTCAGAAAGCTCTCCTAGCTCCCGAAATTTGCAATTTGAAAACTTCCTGAGCCAAACCCAGCATCTTTGATGTTAATAAACTCCAAAGGACCCTCTTCCAAGTGTTTCTGCACCCCTTTTGTAAACGCTTAGTGATGAGTTCCAGTGAAGCTGTGAGCCATGTGACAAACCATCTCCTGCAATTTTCTGAGTACCTGCGCCCATCTAGTGAAGTCCCATGGTGTTTTCTACAGAATTAGGGAGAAAAAAGTGGCTCAATGACAAATTATTCCTTATTCATCTGCCGCTGATGTTTTAAGCACTCTGCCCCAACCTTGGAGGACAGCTGATGGCCTCTGTCTTCCAGACCCTCACCCAAGCTGAAGACCCATCTCTAGCCAGGGGCACATCACAAGGAAGCCACTTCAAACCTCCCCACATCTCTGCAGTGTTCCTAGATCTGTGTGTCTTTTTTGAGGTGGTTCTGTTTGTATTGATGCCATTAAGAAGTGACGCTGCCAGTGTTTATTCTCTCCCNACTTCAAACCTCCCCACATCTCTGCAGTGTTCCTAGATCTGTGTGTCTTTTTTGAGGTGGTTCTGTTTGTATTGATGCCATTAAAAAGTGACGCTGCCAGTGTTTATTCTCTCCCCTATAGGCAATGACACGGCAGGAAACAGTATGGGTCCTCCAAAAGTTGCAGCCAGATTGCCAGCTTGATTTAAAACTTCTGCCGCTGCATCTTTACTGTTTACATTTCCAGCTGTAGCTAGATTGAATGGCCATAGCGAGAGCATAGAAGTGCTCTGTGTACATTTACAGCTTCTAATACAATGGTGATCTAGCCCTGGGATGACCGTATCAGAATCCAACCCACAGCTCTTCCCAAGCACTCACAGCTCATTCAGCCAGTGAGATTAAGATACACAGATGTCTGTTTCCAACAGGACCTTTTGACTCTGAGTTTCAGCTCTGAACATTTAGCCAGCACCTCCAGGGTCAGTTGGTCCTCACCTTTAGCTTGCCTCAAGAACGAGGTTTCAAATCAACACAGGTTAACTCTCTCTGGAGATACCAGAGGGTCTTCCTCTACCACAATGCACCTGAAAAAAGAAATCGATGAAATGACTGAGACAAACCTAAATAAAATGTTCTTCTTCAGAAGTTTAATTTTTTTAATAGCAATCAAAAAGTCTAGTTCTGCAAGTCCAAATTCTCTGACAACTTCTCCTTGCTCTCCAGGCTGTTAGGGCAATACCTCTGCTAAGTGGAGTTTTACTTTGTTAACAGTATCTCTTTCTTTTTTTCCAGATCACTGCTTCTCTTCTTCTTGGGGACATTTGCCATCTGGTTTATAATTTCACCATTATCTGATGGTAGGACTCAGTGACCTTTCTAGACTTTAATTAAAGTTTCTTTCTTTTTAAATCATCTTCATCAAATTCGTGTTTCCAAGCCACCTCTCTTGTGAATATTTTATCATTCTGACTGCAAGGAGATACATGACAGAAATATATTAATTACTTTTTATTTTATCAAACAGATGAATTAATCTGTGATTGGGTATGAAAAGCGTAGAAAATGTCTGTTGAAGTCTATATAGATGTCATGTTAGTAATTTTATGAGTCATTTTACAATTTTTACACTATTTGAGTTTTCAACTGCAAATGCAGCCTTTAGCAGTTCAAACCCAACATGCGACCACTCAGTCAAGCCTAGTTAAGCATTTACAGCATCTGGACTTCACTACGTCATGCACAGACCACTGGGATTGCTTCCCTCTGCAGCACATGGTAGAAAGGAGATAACGAGGTCATTATCTATCCCAGATGGAGGTATCAGGATGGGAGCAACGGGGACAAGAACTCTGGGCAGGTGGCCTCTTAGCATGGCTGTGGAGCAGGCTTGGGCAGGGGGGATCTCCGTGCCTCCAGAGCGTGGGACTGCCCAGGCAGGGAGACGCTCCCCCAGACCCAGACCGGGCCTCCCTAGAGCTTGCAGTGGCCCTGTTCACCAATGACATGCCACCGAGCTCCTCTGCATGGAGGAGAAACACTTGGTGACAAGGCTCCTTTGTCTACTGTGGATTTTGTTGATGGCTGTGGGCAAGACAATCAGGCTGAGTTTTAGCATCTCTACTCCACTCCTATCCATAAAACAGAGGGAGAAGAGGGGAACACACTCTGCATCCCAGGGAGCTGAGCGTAAACACATCAAACTCTACCATTCTGTCAGATGCTGTGGCTGTGCAGGCACATGCAAAATTCCAAGCTTAGAAAGTCAGCCTCTGCTTTTGAGTAGTGAGCAGGACAGGAGTGATTACGTCTCCCCTTTGCTAGCTTCAGAAACAGACTCTTTCCTCCAGGATGGGGAAGAAGGGAGGAACCACCGTTGCTCTGTTTCCTCCACTGAAGGCATCAGAGCCCCAGCAATGAACTGGAAGTGCAGACTGGGCTGCGTCCGTTCACCCGCAGCTGCTGTCAGGATGCTGCGATGGTGCGTCCCAGAGCACAGGCCTGTAAGTGCAGATCTCTACAAGGGCTGAAAGATGTTATTCAAGTGAGGAACCACATTTCTCATTTAACCATTTGTTAATAAATAAGAGGTATGATGACCTCTTTCTTGTACTTCCCGAATAGTATTAAACATAAATTCACAAAACACTGTGCATTTAATATATTTATAATATGATGTACAAGGTTTTACAAGAGCATGCCCAGAATGGAATCAGAGAAACAAGTAGCCTAACATTCAGGCTGTTAGTTAAAGTATAAAAAAGAAATATTACTCAACAAACCAACAAACCTCTGGTAAAAGCAAGGAGTGGGTAACATGAGTCCATCCCTCTCTGGTCCCAGGGTATCGTGTGGTCTCATGCACCCCAGCTCTACAAGCAATGAAAGGAGAACTCTGAAAGAGGGCACAGGCAAGCCTGGAGCATTTTAGCTTCAGTTGGCCTTGCATTTGTTCTGTGCCTTTGCCTCTCCTAGGTAAACCTCTTAGGCAAGGAAACTCCAGCTTGAGTTAACAGAGAACGATTCCAGATTCACCCAGGTGAAAGAGAAACAGAAACTGGGAGATTAAGCCCTGGATATTAAAAATGTGGTCCTGGAACATCATAGCAAGTGTCCAGCTCCCTACGCACAACTGCTAGGCCTCTCAAAGAGCACTCAGTGTGCTGAGAGAGCAAATGGACAACTTGACATGAAAATTGTCATAACAGGGTTCAGAAAAGGAAGACGTGACTTTTATTGGAGTACAGCAGGTATGAGCATACCTAAACCCCAAGGAGTTTGTGAAGGCCACCAGTCATTTCTAGTGAGCAAAGAATGACACGCTATGGCTACCCTCATAGAAGACCGATGCTTATGTTGTGCTAAGACCCACCACTGCACTTTGGGCAATCTGCCTCTCTGTTAAGGTGCCCACTAAAACTGTGCAGAGGATACCTCAATTATGCATGAAATATGCATAAGTTGGCACTTAAGTTGGGAGTTTTGGCACAGAAGGAGGGACCTGGCTTTACGAGAGGACAAGAAAGGAAAGAGCACAGAGCATGGGCTGCCTCTCCTCAAAGGCAATGAGCCCACCAGGGTGGGTGAGAGCATCAGCAGTGCAGTGAGTGCCTGGGTTATGGAGTCTGTGTCATCTGGAAGCCAGACTGACACTGAATTCCAGTACAACAACCCTCAGAGACACTGCATGTCTTGAAAAACGTAGAAATGAAACTTGCTTTTAAATTGAGGGAGGAAAGAGACACTTTTTCCATTAAAGCAGGGCAGGCAGTAAAGATGCCTCTGCTCTGTTCCTTGGTTTACTGTAAACTATCTGTGCTAATTACTGAAATGTTTTGTGCCTCAGTTTCCCAATTGTTGTGATGGGAAGGCTGATGCTCCACCCCTGAGAATTGTTCTAGGAGTACACAGACCTCTACACAATAGTTTCTTAACGTTTCTGGCATTGTAACTGGACAGTGCTGTGTCTGTCCATCCACCCATCCCTCCCTCCATCTGCAGGCAGCAATGCACGCAGTCTGCTCAGGGAATTTGTTCCTACAGCTCCTGCAGGCTGTAACTCTCCGTAAACCCTGCAGCGCAGCTGTGCCTCTTTTTCCCTGTTGCCCCGCCTGTACTGCAGAATACAGTGATGCACAGGGCCCCGGGATCCTTTGGGACTATTAGCTGCTCTGAAAACAAACCTTTCTCCTCCCACGCTGGAGTCTGCTTCACGTACCAGCACCTCAGGGAAATAACTCAGCTCCACTGCCTGCCATTCACCTCCCTGACCAACGATCCTACTGGATTTCCTCTCACCACGCAGATCTCCGCTGATTTTATGACACAGTCCAAACAAGCACATTGCGCTTGGGGTTTTTTTCCCCCCTCTGGTTGGAGAAGGAGGAGTAATTGCATTTGTCACCTCTGATCATACACCCACAACCCACTGAAAGTGAGCCATTATTCTCATTTACAAACAGGTAGGTAATCTCTTCTCACATGCCCTTAAAAATCGTTGTGCTATCGGAGCAGACTGTGCAGATTAGCCGATACTGGGAGATTGTCTTCAGCAAAGCAGTAAAAGCCTTAAGTGCACTAGATTGGTTTTTGATTGACTTTTGGAGGAATAGTATATCAGAAGAATCCAAATAAGCTCTCCCTGTGGTATTTTAAGTGGATATAATGGTCAGAACTGACAGACAGTAACGAGCCTTGTAGACAGGGGCAACTGCACGTTATTTAATTTCCACTAAAGGAGATATCTTGGCAAGGAAGCTCAGATTTAAGACAACACACAACAAACAGCAAGATTTTGCTTCTATCAGCGCTGAAGCATGGGGTGGGCCAGTTCCTACTACAGCTTAAAATTTGGGGGCAAACATCTTGAATGTCACCAGTCAAGGAATGCAAATGAAAAATCACTTCCTCTTTGGAAAGACTGAGCAAGAACATCTCTCGTACACCCCACTTCCTAGCATCTAATGGCTTTCACACAAATCATTTCAAGCTGAAAATGTGAAATTGCTGATTAGTACCTGGGGAATTTCAGCTTGGATGTGGGAGAATGAATCCCCTTTGCATCAAATGTCAGTCAGCAAGACATGGACACCCTGCAGCTAGAGGTACTGTGGGTTTTGTTTTTTCTTTGAAGTTGTGAGACTTGAAGGAGAGTTTCTTAGAGGACGTGGATTAATTACCCTGTCAGGCGTTCCACACCAGGTCTCAGGAGAGTCTCCTTGGCTTTGCACTCTTCCCTGATTCAGAAGAACGAGAAGAAAAATTAAAAATAACCCTTTAATGAAAATTCCTGATGATCCATGAAACGTTTGCTAAAATAAACAGGGCCAGTTGGATGCTTTCATCCACTCTAGCAAAGATGTAAACAGGCTCTTTTCTGATTTGCGACGTTGCTGTTTTCTCATGGTTTCTTCCCGACGGACAACCAGGGAACGGATTTTGGCTCTCCCCAGCTGGGTCAAACGGGGCTGTAGGCAGAGCAGGCAGCTGCCAGGCCACCACCCCACCCGTACCCTGCCGAGACCTCTCCTGGGAGAGACGCCGGAGCCAGCCCTCGCTGCCTTCGCTGCCCCACCGCCCATCCCATCGCGGGCAGCCGGGTGTGCTGCTGCTCCCACCAACACTGGAGTGACCAGCAGCAATGTTTTCACTGGGAGCCAGCCCAGCAAACCCACCACCCCTGGGCTCCCTCCCAGCACCTCATCCTGCCGTCTGGCAGAAGCCATTCACCATCCATCCCCTTTCCTTTTGACAGGGGGCTGAGATGGCGGGTAAAAGCATTATAATGTCTTTTTGCCCCTGTGTTCATATTGTTGGAAGTAGTTGTGGATTTACAACCCTCCCTGCAAGGGCATAATGTCCTTCAGGTTCTACAGAGCCTGCAGAAGGACCTATCACTCAAAAAATTGAAACTATTTTTAGCATCGTTTCCTACGTTTCCTATTTTCATCTTGGTTGTCTCAGCAGTCACCCCGTTGGTCTCTGCTGCTGCCTATCCCGTTACTTGACCGTTCTCTCTTGCCGCTTTTTAATTAGATGCAGCCAAAGACGTAAGTCCCTAAAAGACTTGAGTAAAATGAGTGCAAGACCTAAAGGTATGTTTTTACAGTAAGAAAAAGTTTGCTACAGCTCAGTCCCATACTTATTTTTAAAGGCAGTGGTTGGTGGCAAGCGACATGCGTGTGCTGGCCTGGCAAGTAGCAGGCATCGTGCCCAGTAAATCACAGTGTCTGCTGCTACTTGCTGCCGGATGGGGAGCTGACAGGGTGGGAGGAACAGTGCGTAAGACGCTAAGGCAAATATAAAAAAAAGGACAGTAGAAAGCAGTAATTCTGCTTATTTAATGAGAGATTCAGGTGCTGGGGCTCGGTCTTCTTTCAAGAGAAAAAATAATTAGTCGCTGCTCAATCCATCTACTGCCGAAGCAGAAAGACCAATTTTGGGAGATGCTGCTCGTGCGCTGCAAGATGTGTATCCAAAGGATCCTAGCTAAAATTTATGGAGCCTCATGCAAACGACAGCATGTGAGTACCCCGACAGCCCGCGCCTGGAGCTGCACACATGTACACGCTCTCCCACAGCGATCCTCAGCCCATGCGGCAGGAGCGGATGGATGCTTTTATATGTCCCCAAGGGAAGGGAAAATGTCGTGTCAAGGAACTCCAGTGGAATTCAGAGCACGCCTCAACATGGCTCTGTAAAATGTCTTTTTAGTGTGTTATGTTTTCAGCACACGGGCAAGAAGAAACCAAGCTGAGGCCAGGGCTGGCCACAGCCACAGCACATGGCTGCTTCTGCAAGGGCTGAAAATTGTGCTCAGCTACAGCTGGCTCAACGGGCTGATGGACGGTGCAACATCCCTGTGTTTTGGCTGAAGTCTTATGGGTGGGAAGGGACCACAAGGCATCCCCTCGTGCCGTGAGTCTCAAAGCCCCACTTTCGGCTCACATCCAAGTACAATGTCTAAGGGCACTGGCAGCGAATTAAATGGTTAAAGGCTCCATAAAAACTATGGTTTCTAATCCCACAAAATAATCCACATCTGTTCTTTTTAATTCTTTAAATGTTTTGCTTAATTTCTTTGAATTTTTTCAGCTTTTGCAGCATTCTGTGTTCTCCAGAGGAGACGGCGTGAGACACGCTGCCGTGCGCACAGGGCTGCACTGGATGCCATGACCCCAGCCCATCACACCCCCGTCTTCCAACCCACACAAAAGCCCAAATCACCTTTGCTGAACTCACTCCCTGAGGTGGGAGAGAGGCTTTTTCCGCTCCTCCATTTTAGCAGGGGGCTGTGACAGCTGGAAGACCCGACGCAGTCTCCATGATTTAAATGGGTTTCACTGGGGTTGCACATGAGCTGGACAGCCAGCACAGGCAGCCTGGGAGCTTGCTTCGACTATATTCAGATTTAAATAACAAAAGATACTTACTTAAAAACCTTGGTTGTCCTGCCTCCTAATTACAATCCCAATATACTAATACCTGCCACAGCATTCAGAAATAAAAATTCACACAGGAGCAGTAATTCAACACGCTGAGCTAGCTACGAAAATCTCCTCTCTAAGCCCATCTCCTGGTGCCTCCCCTTCCACTCCCACCGTGATGAGAGCTCCTTTCTTCCCAGAGGTGTCGCAGAAAAACCCACAGTTTGTAACTTCATTTTTACCAAGATCCCCATCCCCCAGCACTGGCTCAATGGTCCTCGTCCTTACAGGAGGGTTCAGGAAAATTAACCCACACAAGATACAGCTAAACAGGCTTTGACTTGCTTCTCACGTTGGGAGAGAAACAACTGAGGGGAGATACGGTAAAGGTCTATAAACTCAGGGGTAATACGGAGAGGGTGAGCAGGGAATGATGTCTCACTGCCTTCCACAGCACAAGAATGAGATGGCATCAAATTAGCGGGTGGCAGGTTAAAACAAATGAAAATGAGGGTTTTCTCCAAAAAGCTCTGGAAGCTCCTTGCAGCATTGACCTGGAGGTGCTGAGGGTTCAGCCGGCTTCAAGGAAAGAATAAGCACTGCCACAGAAAATAAATCTTCTGGGGACGGTTAAGCATACAGATAGCACATCAGGCTTGGGATGTCCCTGAGCCGAATGCTGGTATGGGCTGGGGGTTGTTGAGGGGAACCATTGTCTCACGTTTGCTCTGCTCTTGCCTTCTTCGCTGTGTTGTCGGTACCCGGGCACACCAGCAGCCTGTGGAGTCCCTGGGCTCTTCCCACGCTCAGCCAAACCAAGCGACTCCATGGACTTAATGCGGAGAAGCCACTGCACCGCCAAGCTCGTCTGGGGACACCTGCGACATAGCCAGATGCTCAAGGCAGGGACCGACTTCATTAAAAGTATTCACACCGAAGCAGTCTAAGCAAGCTATTTCATGACTTCAATCAGATGAACTGTACGGAGCACGCCCGTGCAGGCAACCTGCTGCTGCCAGGCTGCGCTGACGCTGCACCAAGGCTTAGCCCAGACCGTGAGCGGTGCAGACAGGTCCCGCATCACCGCCTCTGACTGGCTTCATTTTCAGCTGCAGATTCAAGGGAAAAATGGTATTGAGTGCTTAGGTAGTGCTTTTCATTTTCCACCACTTTCTGATCAGTGACTAATTAATTCTCAGTGCCCCTGTGAGGTAAATATATCTGTTTTATGCATTAATACATATATATATTATGTTTGATCTTTCCTTAACAAGTCCCCGTAGCCCTGGAAATCCACACTGAAAACAGAGCACAGGGGGGAAAACCAGCGCCAGCTTTGAAATCCAAAAGATCTTCATTCGTATGTCAGACTGAATGTAAAAAGAAAATAGCTGTTTGGCAGGTCTGTTCCCACTGAGGGATTGGTTTGCCTCAATTTGTATTTAATAAGTGTACCACCGAAAAGTATTTAATGCATAATGTATAATATAACTAGCACTACACTAAATAATAACCTGTGACTTTAAACATTAATGACTGTTTGTGACTCTTTCTTTTGAATTTCAAACTACACAGAAAATATTTGTCAGCAGTAAAAATAAGCTTGCGATAAATAAATAAAATATTGGTGCAATAAACCCAAGTCATGATGTGCCTATTTAAATGCATATACACCTCTATTGAATGGAGAACAGCGAACATTGTTTTTGTATAATATTCTACTAGTGTGTACACTACAATATAGTAATATGCAATCTTTCATTTCAGCTGCAGAAGAATTGCCAACTCAGTACAACACTTGCAGCTGAAGGATATGTTTATAGTTTCTCAGTTTTTTAACTTTTTGGGTTTTATGCAAAGATGAAAGAAATCCTTTCACCCACATACAGATGGGAGATTTCACACCAAAGAAAATTTAGATGAGATAAATCCCACTATTGCCATTTTATTTAATTATAGTTTTTACATTTCAGGAAATTGTGCACTAGGCTCATTCTCTTTCCTCAAGAAGGCAACAGCTTCCGCAGGGACCTTTTGGATGGCAATGAACTGAGCTCTGGAAAGTACGTAAGTATTTTCAACGGCATGCTTAGGTCCAGGTTAAGTAAAGTTTTAGTATACACTTAAGGCTGGGAACACATTTAAGTGGTGTTCTAGCTACGGCTGAGTTGAATCAACTTTGTAACTGTTTTCTGAGCCAGGGCTTAAGTTCTTTTATTATTATCATCTTTTTTTCAAATTGGATCTGATATCACACTTGGCTAGCAAAATAAGATGCCCTGCTACAGCTTGTATGCTATGCAACACACAGACTTTTTGCTATGATCGTCATGTAAATCAGAGCTAAAAGTTTGTCCCTCCCAACATTTTTCAGTCCTTCTGTTGCTCAGAAAACTCCCGGTCTCTGGGAATCTGCCCTGAGTTGTCACTGGAGACCGTCCTGAAGGACCCACTGTGCTTCAAGCCAAAGTCACGCTTGTCAACACAAATGTCAGTTCACCCAGAGTTTTCACGTGGGGCATGGTGCCAGAGGCAAGGCTTGAGGGCATCAGATTGGGTGCTCCATGTAGGAAACCCAGTCAGAAATATTAAGGTGAAACAAGAGTTTACTAAAAAATGAAGTTTTTGAGATGGTCAGATTTTATTAGCTTGGACTGAACTTCTTGGGTATGTTCCAAATAAAAAAAAAAGAAGAGTGGAACTCTTGGAAATCCAGGCATGAAATACATGGCCTTGTTTCAAACTTAGTAATGAAAAAATAACAAAGTATCAGAGCAGTTAGACTTTATGTTCTCAGTAAAACAAAAACATTTTGCTTAATATTTCACCTTGCAAAAATACTTTTAAAAAAAGAGCTAGTTTGAACTTCACTTGAGCTTCCTTTTCAGTTTGGTCAATGAACAAAAAAAGAAATCCAGCATTTGCACAGTTCCTTTGTGTTCAAATGGACACCCTATTTTGTTATGACGCAAAAAAGATCTTTCACTCCTCTGGCACCTGGTCAAAGGGAGCACTGGTACCTCCCGCCTTGCCCAGCTCCGCTCAGGATGTGGAAGCTGGGCACAGGCAAGCGTCTCAAATGTCTTTGAAAGCCTTAGGAATTTTGTTTCTGAAGAAGAGTGTGGAACAAATGCAGCTGATGCATTTTCCTGAGTGTGCTGAGAGCCTGGAACAAAGGTCTCCAGGGTGTCTTGCTCAGCTGATCGAGAGATGGCTCGCAGGGCAGCTGCGCTGTTTTACAGGTCTTCGAGGCAATATAGGAAAAACTAACTAACTTTATAATCTGGGAATCTACCTAAACAGCAATAGGTCAAGGACATACTCATTTTGGTACACAGAGGCCTTTACAAGCCACTCAAATTACAAACGCTACAAAAGTGCTGAGTTAACTTCTATGTCGGTAAATGCAATTTTAATCCACGTCACAGGCATTCCCGCAGCACGCAGCTGTCAGGGTGGGGCCCTAGTCAGGAAAAGATGGTTTCTGAGGCATTCAGATCTGTGCCACTGCTTTATTACTTGAGAACCACTGATCGCTCTAAAGTATGGGCCACATGCTGCTCCCTGTTATACCGGATTAAATCTGTAACCCATAGGGTGCTAAATCTGGATTTACACTTGCTTTGAAAATGTGGAGTCTGGCCTTTGCCCCTGCAAAGTGTCAGAAGGCACAAACACTTCAAACAGTCGTTGCAGCATCTCCGGAGCTCGCTCAAGGCAGCATCCTCCACGACCCAGCCCTCATTCACGAGCACCCGACCAGATTTCCAGTCAGTCTGTGAGAAAACAGTGACCACAGAAGAGCAGAAGCTATTCCCAAAACATAAACTACACCGTGTTGTAGTATGCTGCTCTATTGATTTTGATGATCTTGCTTCAAAGGGGTGCAGCGGACACTCTGTGCTTTTACAAAGAGCCGTGCAACCTCCGTCACCTGAACTTTAATTATCCGATTTCCCTGGTACCTGAAGAGGCAATGCGTGTTAATTACATCGAAAGTTATTTTAGTAACTCGATCATTCAAATTTTGCCAAGCTTCTCATAAACTCAGCGAAGCCAAGGTTATGCTATAGACATGGGCGTGTTCACACGTCAGCTTTATGTATGTAAAATATTAAAGACTTGACAGCAATTTAGAAAATGACTTGCTGGGTTTTTTTAAACACCAAGCGTTTAATGCAATTTGGGGATATGTTGTAATTGTTAACTATGTCAGAAGGGATCTTCCAGCCAGGCATTCAGTTTGAGCAATTGTTTGCGAATGTGTGGGATCGCTCCTTACCTTCCAGCCTCAGAACTAGCACAGAAATATGCATGTGGTTTATTGCAGCAGGGGTAAAATACCCTCCCCATTTGGAGTGGGGCTAATCTCAGAGCAAGACAGCTGAGGCAGGAAAAGCCATTTAAGTAATGTAGTGTTTAAAAGGCCTGGACTGACCTTCATTTCTGTCTATCTGCTTTCTTGCAGTGCTGCCTCTGAAGTGCTGTGCAACACAAATAGCATCTGCCCCGGGATTTTCAGCCTGAGCTTAGCAGAAATGGCTCTGGTGGCTGTGATGCACCCTTTCGCAGTGATTAGTCACTGAAGTTTTTCAGTTCTTCTGCCATTTGGGTCATATGTTACACTTCTATTTATCCAGACATGATTGGGGAGGCAGCTGATTAGGAGTGACTGAGGGCACTCTTGCTCAGCAAGCCTATGCACCAGATAAAAATAGAAAGCAGAGAGCACAGAAAACGGGAGGACACAAACTGACCCAGCACAGAAGGCAGCTTTAGGACTCGAAATTTTCCTTCAGCCTCCAAGTGTGTTGGAGTTAAACCTGTCACCGGAGTCAAGTGATCAGACTGGCAGGGACCGTAAGGAATTTCTTGCCTCCTCTGTAGCACAGGGGCACGGGCAGCTTCCTCGGGGGGGTTATGCAAGAAATCATTATTGCAGGGTCTTAGGCATTGCTGATTTTCTCAGCCTCCGCTGCACTTTCTCTACTGCATTTGGTTGTCTTTTTTTTTTTTTTTAAAGAAAGAAAAAATATATTGGGTGCTACAGAATGCCAAGCAGCATCTGTAACTTATGGAGGGATATTTCGTGATTCCTCCTCAACACCTCTCGCTTATGACCACAGAAGATCATCGCCAGAGCTGCGGTAGTGTCCAGCACCCCACGTGCCTTGGCATGATTTGGTGGTGCCCACGAGCCAGACTCAGCCCTGCAAAGTCTCATCCTTCAAGCACGAAATGCATGCAGCTGGCTCGCACGCCCTGCTCCAAGGCTGGCAGCCATGCTCGGGCCACAAGCGGCCACCGCCGTGCGCTCGCCTGGGGACACGCACCCCTGTGCAGCCCAGCGCAGGGGCCTCTCCCCAACCCCACACCACAGCACTGGCTCATGTCCCACAGAGGCATCAGGGGCTCTTGAGGTCTGCAGATTTTGGCTCGGGCAGCGAGCCTGGGAGAGATGTGGCAATGCACACGCACGACGAGCACAATCCCAGGCACACATGGCATGGGCCACAGGCTGCCCTTCCTGCCCAGAGCAAAGGAAGAGGCATGGTGGAACTGTGTCTCGGTAGGTCTTTGAACCACCACGGAGCAGAAAGGGTCCTTCTGAATTCCCTGGTGGGCATCAAGTTTGGGACGGCTGGGATGACAACGACTGTGCACCATCTGCTGTGCGTTTGCACACAAACCCCAGAGCTGCTGCCCATTTCAGGAGGAGGCTTGAAGCAGGCCTGCAGTAAACTTTATGCACAGCTCAACCTGCTGCTGCTGCAGTTTTCATAATGCTTCTCTTCAGTTCATCGCCTCCCGCCTGATTGCATTTGCTGTATCATCCTTTCTCTGGCCTCTGAATTATGTGGCCATTGATGGGAGCTGGGGAACAACAGGGGTAATGCTCTTCCCTTGTGCTGCACAATACACTTCTGCAGCAAGGCAGGCGGAGGGGACCGGGCCGATGCTGGAGTGAGGGAGTGGTGCCGGGAGGGACCTGCGGCTGGCCGGGGAGACCACCACACCGACGACGGGGGCTTGGAGCAGACACCGGAGCGAGGATGAGTTTGCAGAAGCACGATAGGAAGCAGATGAAACATCAAACCCTAACTGAAAGCAGAGCATAAAACAACCCAAATGTCAGGCACGTGAATGGCCTTACTGGCTTTAACAATATTATTCACTTGTTTAAAAGCAATGACACACTTTGCACTTTGCAGCTGAGGACCTCGGTGGGGCTGGCAGCAGGGTGCAGTGCCTTCTTGCACAGCACAGCAAAACCAGAAGGGCAACTCTTATTCCAGCAAACATTTTGGGACAAATATTTTGGGACATTTCCAAGGTCTGCATGACCTTTTGGGGACCTTACAAAGTTTCTCAGAGCACTGGTAAGGGCAGACTAAATATTAAAGGCCTTTTAAAAGCCCAGCAATTCTTAACACATCCAACAAGCTGCCAGCACCCAATGGAGCAGAATCAACAGTCCTGACCGGACAGTGAAATCATTCAGAAACATTTAGCCTTAGGCACTCACTTGTAACAGCAACTTGAGCATTTCTTCTCACCACATCTCAGATATTATACAGGAAAAAAGCCAAACCACCAAACCATCAGACGTCTTCCTAGTGCAAATCTAACCTGTCAGGCTGCTAACCAAAACCTCTGCAGAGCAAGACACATTTCTCCACAGGTTTACCTGACACACCGGGAGGTGGGATCCTTCCACAGCTCCCCTCCTGGAAAGCCTCAGATCCCTGTTAGCCATTTGCAAGCTTTTGCTTGAGGTTTCTCACATAGTTCCTGCCTGGACATAACACAGTGTTCCTGGATGCTCCACGCAAGTCCGTAGGCACCTCATGTGGTACCGTACACCACCAATGCTGCCCGATCCCCTGGGTTTATTGGCTTGGTCACTTGGACAGGTGAAGGACGGGCGAGGGGAACAGCAGCATCCTCAGGTTACAGACTGAAGTGTAGCGCCCGGACAAGGTGTGTTTCAGGCTTTCTGTGCCTGCTCTGCCAAGGAGGCATCTCTGCTACAGCTGAGGGGGTGAGGATTCAGGAGCCAGCTTTGGTGGCGAATCCAAGGTGCCTCCTCCCCAGCTGACTCAACAGCCCTGGCTGCAAATGGAACCACTGAAATCATTCTGGGTTAGGTTTGGTTTTAATCTGTGGTTAAATGAGCATGTATCAAAGAAGGGTATTTTCAACCTGGATCATTTAGGAATTCAGTATTCAGGGACTCAAAAAAACCTTCATCCATCACTGGGGCAGAGGAGGGCATGGTGATCTGTCCCTGACATGTCCATGTTTCTGTCACATCTATATGTGATCCAACAGCGCCGCTGAGCCCCCAGAGACCCTGGTTAGTCCGTCAGTCCTACAGCGGCACTGGGGGCCAGGAAGAGCTTGCAGAGGTAGAGGCACCAAGGAGTGTGCAAACATTCTGAATTTCCCTAAAACCAAAACAAGTGTAGCTCTCTAGTGGGAATGGAGGCCTGGCTGCTTCCTTCTGCCAAGATGGAAGTTCACATCCCTCTCTAAAAAAACCTGGAGCAACACGTGCCTCATCCAAAGTCAACTGTCAAGAACGGGAGCCTGGTATTGACTTCCAAGGCCGAAACTTCCAGTCCTTAAATAAAGAGAATACGAAATTAATACAGACAGAAAGTGCTCACTATTCCAGCACATTTCCAGGGACTGGTGTTCGCTCCCCAAGACTGAGGAGGAATCCCAAGAAGACAGCAGGAAGAAGTTAATAAAGTTTTTCCATGTGATTTTTATCTAGTGTCAAGTGTCAGCCAGTTTGCCCATCTGGGATATTAATAATGCAAATAGTGCTAAAGGTTGCTTTGCTCAGAATAAGCCACAGGAACTTATAGAGTTCATTAGACTCAGATATTTCATCTCCTCCCATTTAAATAAAGAGAGGGGATGCCGTGCCATTTCCTTTCACACAAAACTGTTGGGCTTTGGCAAGGTTTTTACATTATTTAATTAGCCCACTCAAATTTCACTGAATCGGGAATATTCTAGTGACAATAATGTCCCTCTCCTGCTGAGTATCAGAAGGTGGAAAATAAAAAGCTCTGTCATGCAAATGCAGCCTCAGCAAAACCCCTAAGGTGGCTGGAAAATATCATTTAGTCAAATTATTCTTCCTGCGTTTGCCTGTGAATTTGGGGAAATGAAAACAAATCAGAGTTTTTGCCTCTCTAAAACCTGCTACTGCCTCACTCCATGAAAAAAAATCACTCGGAGGTTCAGCCTTACCCACAGTTACGGGCTACCCACAGTATCCCATAAACTCCTGCAAACACATCTTGCAATCACCAAAAAAACCCCAACCCAGCCAACGTAACACAACCCAAAATATGATAAGCAGCCAAAAGCCTGATGCAGAGCCTAATGTAAATATGCTTCTAGTCTTCATCAAAGTTAGCAAGCAGACATATTACTCACTGATTGATATATTATCCTCCCCTGCCAACGCATCTGGGCACATCGCAAAGTGGAAAACAGTACATTAATCTCTGTCAGGGGGAAATCAATGGGAATCAAGCACCTAATTCCCTTAGCTGCTTTGGGAAGTCCCACCCTTTCTCCACTTATCATAAATCAAATTCAAAAGAAAATCTTTCTCTATCTGTGAACATACTGTATCTGCCCAGTCGTCATCTCTTCCCTCTGAAATTCACCCCTCAGCAGCTGGCCCTGGGGTCCGAGGACTGTCTGACACTGCAGTGTTTTCCGAGATCCGCGGACGACGCTGCAAGAGGCTGTTGCGGTTTTGTGTGCTGAGTGAGAGTCGAATCCTCTGCACCCAATCATCCCAGAGCTGGTAGGTACAGGGCAAAGTTAAATGAAGGTGACACCTCAAAATAAATATGGAATCAAGAGTCAAACATTAATTTTGCAGTCGAGTACCTGCTGGCCGAGTTATTCTGCTCCTCAAAGCGTTGTAGCTTCTGCATGTGGTAGGAACATTTGTCAAAATCACATTTGTTATTTGGTTGGTACCAGTTCAGCAATTTAGATACATATCTATGAGCAACCACATTCTCGTTCCTGGCTTGCAACATTCTGGGTAGGTTTTTCATTAGAAAAGCTGATTGATTAATTATAGGAATCTGAGGATAACGTCAGAAGGGCTGAGCAAGATGGACACCTGGTGGATTTGCCCACTGCATGTTATGGAGTTGGGTCCACAGTGTTGCAAAACTTTTTCCCTACCAACAAGCTACTGAAGTTCACCCCCAAATCTGTGCCAAGACCTGTTGGTGCGCTGAGCATGTCTCCATACATTTTTTCTGAAGTGCCAGAGAGGAAAGAGTTACGCGTGGGACAAAGTTTCTTGGGGTGTCTGAACAAGAGTTGGTGCTGCCTTCAGAAGAAGAGGAACCTGATGACCACCTACCCCCCTTTTTCACTATTTTTCCACATGTCTCTGGCAGTTAGTGCTCTAGAAAGCACCCCAAACCAAACTACACAAGTACAGGATAGCCACTCTGGGTCCAAGTGGGCCTTACACCTACTTCGGCCATGTCTGCAGAAGCCCTGCTAGCCTTGTTCCTGCTGAGATTGCTCCACCAGCGTAGATCCGAGTTTCTTCCAGCCCTGCTGCTTTTGCTGCCTGGGCAAAAAAGACACCAGTCTCCAGCATCCACTACCGAGCAGCACAACCCCTGTGGTGCTAAAAGCAAACACTTTTTTTTTTTGATCCTCAGGTGGTGGTTCTTTTTTTTTCTTTTTTAATCTTCAAGAGACATTCATTCATGTTAAATTGTATAGAAATAATTTTCCTTTCACAGCACAGCCAAAGTCCCTTTCTGTCACGAAGTCCCACCTCTACAAAGCTGTTGGCTTCATGCCTATTAATTTTCTCCTTCAGAAATCAGCAGGAGGACAGGCAGAAACTATCCCCGCAGAGACGAGAGCACAACCGGGAGCGGGGAGAACCACAAGGCCCTGGCCGCACCCCTGAAAATGCCAAGTGCATCCATACAGAAAGGCACTTTCTTATTTTGCGCTTTGAAATTGCCGCTGGACCAAAGGAGCGATGCGAACGCTTCCCAGCCGAGAACAAAGGGCAGGAGAGGAGCAGGGGCAGGTGATTGCATTGGGGGCAGAGGACGCAGAGCAGCTTTCTCCAGCACAGGGAGGAAACCTCTTTGTTCAGAGCTTATGTAATTGAAAACGCAGATTCAGAGAGACCCAAAGAGTTCACAGGTCTGTGTCAGACTGTTTAAAGTAAAAGGGAGCCCAAAAGGTTGTCGCGTGGGGAAAAGTTTGATTACAATAACATTTTTTAAATTAACTTTTCTTTTGGAAGCAGTGTTTCAAAAGATTACACACAGCCCCTTACTGTAAATGTTAAAGCAAATGCAGATTAACTATAACTTACATTTAAGCAGGAGTGGGGCAGATAAATATTACAAAATACACAGTTTATCTGAAGTGAAATAAGATATCTGGATTTAGATCAAGCAAAACGTTTAGAACTGCTTTTTTTTTCCCCCTTCAGTGTTTTACTTCAGCTGGCAAATCTAAACATCCATCATCACCCTGCTTATTCTTCCGTCCTGTCTGAGCTCGCAGACAATGCATCTCCGCACAGGGATCAGAGGTGGTGGCTTCCCACAAAGCCCACCTTCCAAACAGCACAGGTAAATCAGCCTCAACAAGCCCTACGATAGCTGCCAAACAGCAGGAGAGACACACGTATGAAAATGAACCAGATCAAATCAGGGGCTGTGCATTCATTTGACAGGTTCTGTCCTCTGTAGTTAAAATAAACCTACAGTATCAGAGATGTTTTCGTTGTAGCACACAAACATCAAGGGCTAAGAGCATTTCAGTTTATTGCAAAGAGTTTGTTTCCCAGTGGCTTCTCTGAATCCAATCTCATTCTCTCTGATCTTGCTATTTTTGCATCTATCAGAGACTTTAGTCTCCTGCTACTTCTACAGCATCTTAAACCCCCGCTCTGTCAGGCTTCGGGAAGCGGGGCAGCCCCAAGAAACCCCTGGCAGAGCAGGCCCTCCTCTTGCAAGCTGCTTTTCCAGCAAAGCAGTTTGTTCATGCTATTGCTGAGATAATGAGGGTTCGCAGGCACGCAAAACAAGTACATCATCTCCCTGAAAGCAGGAACCACTGGGATTTGCTCACATACCCGTGCCAGCACAGTTCAGCCAAGCCTGGGTGGGTGAGACGGAGAACAAGGTTTTCAGCTTTGCCTGGTCTGCTCCTCCCCACAGCACAGGCTCAGCACCCCACCACACAGACCCTGTGCTCAAAAACTGACGTGGCATCAACAGCATCCCTGCTATACTGCTGTCCAGGGCCTGGGCAATGAGGAACAGCATGCTCTCACCTGCTTCTTTTGAAAACTGCACCAAAAAAACCTGCAACTCCTACAAGAAGGTGTTTATTTTGTGTGGCAGATGGAGAAGGTGTTTATCTCGCATCGTGTACATGGCAGCACTGCCGGTACCCTGCCTTGCCATGCTCTCAGGCGTGCTGCAAACCGCCCCACAGCACAGCAGCGTCCTGGGGCAAGCCCAGCTCATTTCCAGCCCCGGAGCTGTGGTTCATTCTTATGGTGGAGCTGATCACCCTCTGTCATCACAGCTTGCCCTGTGTGTGCTATTAATAAATATAGAGGGGAAACATGAAACCTGCTGCTGTTCTGCTTTCTTTAGCCTCTGTACTGGCCCAGCCTGAGGCCAGCACGTCCCACTTGCCGGCAGCACAACATCATAGTAAAATAAGGATAAAATGCCACCCCCAGCCATCTGAGACTCTGCTGGCTGCTTTCCTGGGGAGTGAAGGGATGAGCTCCATCAGGATAACAGTGCTGCCTGCATAATCCTACCGCAACACGTGCTACGATTCACGCTCAACTGTTTTGCAAGCACTAAACGAGCCGGCACAGGGGCAAGATGCTACCCCCAATGCATCAAGACAGGAGATGGGAAGGGTCATCCCTAAGAACCTGCAGACATGAGCTCCTGGGAAAGGCAGATGACCAAATTTCGGATGGAGGTCTTTAATGCAAGTTGAGAAACTCCTGTTTCGCTCACTGTAGCAAAACCCCTTTGCCCTCACCCCTTGCAGATCCTGCGGCGGGCTGGGAGGGAGCACTGGCCGGGATGCAGCTGCTGGCAGGGTTTGAACCGAAGCCAGGGACATGTCTACAAAACCGGACGGTGGCTTGGCAAACGGAATTAGCTAAATGTTATCACCTTCCCCGGCCTCAGAGTGGCTTTCACAGCACATTAGCACTCCTGACTTATCCTTGCCTGGCTGCAGCATCTCACCTTGCCTTTGTTTGCCAGCTCCGCTGACATGGCATCCCAGCACACACTGCGCTGGAAATGCTGTCATAGCTGGGGAAGCACGAGAGAGTTTTTACTTAAATAAATGCAAAATTGATCAAGTTCTTTTTCAGGAGACTTTTGCCCAGTCCCTGTCAGCGGGTCCATTCACCAAGTGATTGGTGTGACGCTGCAATATGATGCGTGCTAGGAAGTGGTAGGTGGGAAAAGAGCTGGCAGGGGAAAGCCAGGAGCTATAAAGGTGCAGGGAAAAAAACCCTGAGGTGAGATGTCAGCTGTTAACACATAGCTTCATCTGTGCCAGCAGTACTTGTCACCCACTGCGCAACGGCAGGGAGCCGTGCTCATTGCACTCACAGGTCACCTCAGCCCTTGCCTGCCCCTCCACCAGGCAGACAACCAAGGCAAAGCTCACGTATAACATGCAGCAGGGTTGCTGCAAGGGATCTGTGTGCCAGAAACCTTCATGTCTCGGAGGTCTGGAGCCATCTCAGATCCCACTTGCCTGGTGTGTCGAGTGCTGTGGAGCCCAGATGCTGCTGCATGCGAGGGCAGTTGGCTAAGAAACCTCATCCACCATAGACTGAAACCTATATTTTATTAAATTAAATGCCAAGAGTGATCACGCAAATCAGTGCGATTCCACCCCTCTTCCCGTGATGTTCTTCTGTTCAGTTTAATTGACTTTTCTCTTGGCCTTACATCTCCTGGTTTCTAACCAGGACAGATTTCGCATGACAAATGCTTGAACTTATTCAAGACACTGCCAGGAGCCAGCCCCAGGCAGCCCCGGAGGTGGGAGAGGAAGAAGGGTACTGCCCGTCAGGGGTGCAGGGCAGGGCTCAGGATCATTCATAAGCTCATTCATTTTATGCTGCTGCCAGAAGCAATCAGCAGCAGGACAGTCAGCGATGTTGGCACGGACCTCGTTGGTCATTACGTATCAGACTTACCCTCTGGGTTGAATGGAGCAGCCTTTATCTCCCTTTCGTGAATAAACAGAACATAAAACCAGGAGAGATTCCCCAGAATACCAACAAAACTTCCAGTTTTCAGCCTAGATTACTTCATGGTTAATTTATTCTTATTTATTCTTATGCAACCTTGTTTTCTTTGCTTTTGCCTTTCCCTAGTGCTTGCCCCTTTGAAGTATTTATAGATTGAACTCAGATCCCCACTTTGCTGGGTGAGACAAGCCACACTCTTCAGAGTCTCTCCTAAGATAAATGCTCTGTTTTCCTACCGGTCTGCTGGTATTTCCATCCACACTTTAGGAGCGACCAGGACACGACATCTAGTAGCCACACACAGAGGCCAGGGACAACAACCAACAGACAACCAACTCCTTCCCCTTTAGGGCCATACCTCACGGTGACCTCTCGCTTGCTCAACGTCCCATGGGACAGACATCCCTTCTATAATGAGCCCCAAGCACCAGCCGTGACAGTGAGGACAAGGATGCGATTTCTGTTGTGCGAGGTGGCACTGTCCCCACAGCCCAGCTCCCCGCAGCCCAGCACTTGACTGGAAGCACCTAAGCAAGCATCTAAGCCAAGGAAGGCAAGATGCAGAATATCCAGCGACGTGAGCAGGAGCACCCAGTCCTCCTCTCCGCCAGCCGCAACGCCTCCATCCATTGTGTGGGGAATTGGTGGTGGATGTCACAAAACATCCTTTTGCTGCTGCACAGGATTCGGTCCCTCTCGGCTGGAAGCTCCGGGGGTTTTCACAAAGCTCCCGGCCCCATTGCTTTTCGGTGACTGCTCTGCTCACAACCCGCCAGCACGCAGTCTGCGGTTCTGCTCCCACACAATTCACCTTCTCCTCTCTGTCAGTAGCGCTTACGACAATTTCATGGCGATGAAGCTACGCAGTGATCGGTAGTGCTTGCCTGGGAAACAGTGAGCGGCAGAAATGGTCTAAATACTTTCAGGCCTCTGGCAGTTCACAGAGCAATACCCCAGGCAAAGAAAAAGATATCTTGATTAGAATAATTATAATTGTCTTTTCCTTCGCTCTTTCTACAGAAATTCCAGGCTAAATTATCATCTAATTTCAGAGAGCTCCATGACCAAGATTATCTATGAGTCATTTGTAATTATGTGCCAGATTGTATTAAAGCATGAAAATACAAAGGTTTCTCATCAAACACTAAGCGGGGGGAGAGAGAATCAAATTACATTGGAGCAAGATAACTGTTCCAGCCACTTTCTGATTCATTGCATCCAGCAAATACAAAGAAAAAAAACGGAGAAAATTCTCATTTTAATAATTGTAGAATTGTGAAAACTGACAAATTACAGGAAATTCCAGTTTAAGGCTGACATACTATCCTCTTCCAGTGCTGCTCTGGAAAACACTGGAAGGAGCTTTAAGACTCTCCCATTCTGGCTTTGCAGCAACTCACATGGGAATTTCTACCGCAGCTTCGCCCTCAGCCTGAGTTTAGTGTTAAAAAGTGGATAAAACCTGCCCATTTAGAAACGCAGCCTATATCTACGTCAACAAGTTTAGCTTGGAGCAGCAAACACGCAGGCTGCCTTTCTGCACATCCTCACGCCCAGCAGCAGGCAATGATGTCCCCGGACTTCTGCAGCTCTCTCCGGCCACCTCCCCAGCCCGGCTCTCCCGGGGCAGGAGCTGCATTGGCAAATTGGGGCTCTTCAACCATGCAGCATGTCCACGGCCCCGGTGCCGCAGCACCAGTGGTGAGCCCCGTAGTCAATACTGGCATGCTGCATATTGTATTTTAAATATCCAGAGGGAAGCAAAGGTGAAAACGTTCCCTACATGGAGGTGTGGTGAGGAGAGGAGGGAGGACAGGGGATGTTGGAAATGGGGTTGTTGGTTGCAGGGCCAAGTACAGGGCTGCATGTGAGGGAGACCCGGATGACAGACAGTCTCGACAAGGCTCTAACATGTGTTTGCTTCACTTCATAAACAAACGCACACATCTATTTTAAATGAAATATTAGTACTCTGTACAGCTTGGATGGGGTTGTTGCCTTTCCTGAGAGAAGCGTCTCCTTTCTGCCCCCTACAAAAATGAGCATTACTGAGCAGTGATAAACAACAGGGAAATGTCTCAAACCCCAACAACTGTGTAAAAACAAAGCACAAGATGATGATAGCTTTCACGTGACTCAAAGGTCTGGGATGTCTCACCCCTGCAAATTCCCGTGGGGGCGGCAGGGCAGGCAGGACATTGCCCTTGGTTAGCTTGGGTGCTGCCCACCCAGCCACGGCCGGGGCTCCCCCAGGTGCACCCCGCTGCCACGTCCTGGGGCAGCTCACACCCACCTCCGCTCTCCACAGGCACAGACATGCGGCAGCTCAAACTCACCATCACACGCACAGCTTGTCCAGAGAGCTATTCTGGGAGGAACTGAACTCTTTTTGCTTGGTTTCCTTGGCTTTGCTGATATCCTCTCCCAAGCCTGCAGTGAGAGCTCTGCGCCAGCCCCCAGGGTCTCTCCATTACTGCTGTCCCACAGCACTCGGAAGGTGCCACACTGGGATTTACACCCCAGTGCCCTACTCACAAGCTTGCCCAGCTCCTGAAAAAGACCAGCATTAGGGTTACACAGGTGCCTTAAATAATGCTTGGTGAAGGTAAAATGTCAATAGGAGAACTTGTTTACTCAGAGACTGCAAAACAGACACCACCATCACAAGTGTTTGTAAAAGCTAGGGAGAAATTAAATTTTAATAAAATGACACCTAGCATCCCTAGGTTGGCATAGGAACTGTCTCCCTTACTCCTGGCTATGTGACTACCCCACACCTTGAGCCGCCCTGGCCAGCCAACCCCATGACTCACTTCACTGGCAAGTAGGAGCACCCTCCGCATGCACCCATGGCCCACCTTTAAAGCCTTCCAGGGGACCTGACAAATTTTATCTTTTGCCCATTCCTGCAGTGAGGAGATGATGGCCTTCGGTTTTGCTCAACTAAACTAAGGAGAGCTTGCCCTCCATGGGATGCAAGTGTCTCCTAGAGCCTTGTGCATCCCTGAATGACTCCCCTGCCCGGGGAACAGCACAAATTCCCTTCCCCAGCTCACTGGTGTACCTGAAAACGAGATCATTTGGGTGAAACTTCATTTATACATGACCTTCTTCACGCAACATTTCTCCAACACATGTCGTTGGCACAAACATCTACGTGGACACACGCATGTTTCTCCTGAGTCCAGGTGTGAGGGCAACCGGCCCTGGGCCTTAATGAGTGCCTGCCTTTGTTCCCACCACCACGCTCTGAGTCCCCATCCCAAGTGAAGCACCAGGTGCCTCCAAGGCTGGGGATGCCCCGTGACGGATGTCAGCGCTGCGGACCAGAGGCAGTTTTCAGGTACAGCTTCAGATTGCCATGGCTTGTATGCGGGGTGCCAGATCCAGCACAGCTCTTCACCCCACAAATCCCTGCCTGGACAGTGGCAGCAAGAGTTAAATCTCCAGCTCCATATGACGCTGCAACCCATGTGCTCTCTTGAGAAGAGACTCCATCTGAAACATACTTCAGTTTTAGAGGGTGGAGAAAGTTCACAGTCACTGGGTCTCTGGGTCAAAAGAGCTCCAGAGGCAGTTAGAGCAGCCGTTTCTGGAGCGATCGGAGCACCCTAGGATTGTTCTTGGAGGGTTTCTGATGAGTCCAAGCCACAGCACACGGATACAGGCACACCAGTGATGAGCTAGGGTCAGGAGGAGGTGTGTAGCATGCAGGATGTGGCTTAACATCTCATACGAACTTCAGATTTCATTGATGGAGCCCAAATTAAACATGCACAGGACCAGGACATCACACAAATTTAATAATAAAACTGCAGTGTTGGAAATGCCAGAGAAAGAAGCTAGCAGCAGCAATTCACGTGCAGGGCAAATGGGCCAGCTGCAATTTATTCTGCATGTGCTTCAGACTTTTAAATTGTCTTCATTCTTCACAAAGTTTTTGCGATGCCTGTCGCACGAGCATGTTTTAAATGCCAAATCTAGCTGCAATGAGCATTGCTTAGCAGTCTCACAAATGACTGCCCCTGCCTCTTGTGAAGTGGCAAATAAAGGAATTATTAATCTAAGATATTTATGGTGCAACATTTTATAATGCCTAGTCAGCCTAGCTATATAATAAAAGCTCTTTTGTTTTGTTTTGTGGCACATGATGGCTGGTTAATAGCAGAAGGGAGGCACTCAAGCCTCTTGCTCTTTAGAACAATTACTAGGGCTTTAAACAAATGCTGAGACAGGGATGGGATTTCCTCACCTCACTCCTGGTGCCTACAAGGCAGACACTCTGTCCCAACAACTCACCAGCAGCTCCTCTGCATTCACTGGAGAGAAACAGGCAGCCCAGGGAGTCACCAAGCAAAGATGATGGCTTTAAATGAAACAAAATGTTCCTAGAGAGTTTAGAGCTCTACAAAGTAGACATCCGCGTGTATTTACGCGGCCTGGCTAGCACTGCTGCACCTCAAAGCATGGAGTGGCAAATTTGGGAGTCAGCAGGATTAACACACCACAGCAAAGGCGTTCTGTCAAAACAGAGCAAGAAGATAAGTAAGACCCTGTATGTTTTGTGTGACTGTGGAGCCGTGGGTCTGTTCCCAGAACAATCTGGCCTCCAAACCTGCCCAGTCACAATGGCCTTTCTTCACTCACCTGAAATGGCAGAGGACCATCTTGCCCGTTTCTCCCGCTGGCCACCACGCAAGTCAACACCGTGATTTGAGAGGAGTTCAGTACTGCAACCGCTGCAATTACAAGCCTGGCAGAGCCGGCAGGAGTGGGCTGACTTTGATTCTGCAAAGAGTCACAACACTGCGGATGGCAATTTGCTACTCATCAGCCCCGTGACTGTGGGAAGGGCATGTGCCAGGACTGAAGAGATGTTCTCATCATGCAGTGCATCTGCCGCTGGGGGCACAGATGCTTCTCGTTGCTCCCTGGCAAACGGAGAAATGTTTTGCTCTTGGCAAGCGCCCTTTCTTTCAGGACAGGCCTTCACAGAAATACCCACCTGCCAACAGAGGAAACTGCAGAACATGGCAGGGGTCCTTATTACCAAAGAGTAGCCCAGGAGCTAACGGAAATTACTGTAGGGATGGTGACAGAATAACAACGGATGTCCCCCATTTGCTACTTAATATTAGCATTGCAAAGCAGGAGAGAAGATGAAGAGCTGGTACTTCCCTTGATACAGAGGCACCTTTGCTGTTGGGATCCTGAAGGGCAGCTGATCCTGACCTCCTTCCCAAGCTGCTCCTGAGCAGTAGGGCAGGAAAACACATGGCTGTTAGAAGAAGGGACGTTCTTCATGTCACGTCTTTGAAGCTCACAGGGCTTTTCAGAGCAGCTGCTAGGGCCCCTGGGGCTCACAAGTAGAGAAATTCTCCTCTGCTGAGTGTTAATGTCCCAGCAAACTTCCTTTTTTTCCCTTCTACACATTCATGAGGGCATTTCTAATGAGTCCATCACTACAGCTCCTAGATACATTATAGCATATTATTTCTTGCTGGTGTGTAGTTGATCCAACACACTCTATCTGGAGAGAAAGAGGAAGGCTTTCCTTAATGGCCTGAGTAGCACATATAGCTGCAAGGCTTCTCCAAATCTGAAAAATGTCTTCTGAGATTAGATCAGCTAGATCTAGAAAAACTAGATGGACAAAGGTCTCCCCAACAGTGCAAAAAGCTGATGCTGAAGCTTGGCCAGGTGTAACAGGGTCAGCAGTCCAGGGGAGGAACAAAGGGTTGGACAAACTAAGAAGGTAGCCAGGCAATTACTCATTAGTAGGCATTTTTTATTGCTTCTGTAAAGAATGATTCATCTCTTAATATGTGCAGGGGCAGTCAATCCTCTGGCTGTGCAAATGAATCACCACACGCTCCCCATTCCCGGCTCCCGTGAGGCCAAGACCCTGCACAGCCAAAATAAACCCTTGGAGGAAGCAGGTCTGAAAGTCTGCAACTGCTCACATAAAAAAAAAAAAAAACACAAACAAGAATTTGCATATTTAAAGGATATAAATCCTCCTTGTTGTGGACTGGATGTTCCAGATGTGAGTATATTCATTGTGAGACAGCTTGCACCTCCAAAGAACATGGTGTTCATTGTCCAAGAGAGAAATACAGGCCTGGAAGAAGCACTAAGGCCTTGAAAAGTTTTTTTGACAACCACGTTCCTACCTGCTTTCAGCACAAGCATCTTGTATCTCAGGAAATTTAGCAAGGGTGGAAGAACAAAGCCAGGACTTGCAAGGCTGTCCTGCTTGGACTGGTGCTCAGGGCTCTATGGTCTCCTTTTTCTTATCCCCACATGCTGCCAATGCTGCTATCCAGAAAGAGATGTCAAGAAGGAGCTGGCACACTGCTGCCCTGCCAGCAAGGGGGCTGCCTATAAACTTCCCAAAAAATCTCTTGACTGCAGCAATGGAATGAGGCAAGTATATGAGAAATGCAATATTTCTCCTGAACTGCATCAAGTTAATGACATTTCCCTCTCCCTTTGCACCTCTGTAAATCACGGCGTGACTGTGGAACTCAACGATGTTACACCGATGTAAAAACCCTCTCAGGAGGGAACGAGTCAGTGTAAATCACCCCCTTCTATTTCCTTGTACATAATCTGGTGCCAAGCTCGGCCAAAAACAAGGAAAAAACATTCCCAAGATTTTTCCGACGGCAATAGTCTGTCTAAGCACAACTCTAAATGTCTGCCATTAAAGTTTTCTTCGTCTCGTTAAAATGGCTTGCAAACCCATCTGCTAGCTAATAAAGACTTTTTAAAGCTTTAATATTGTATTCTATAATGAAATATACTAAGGGGAAAACAGAACATGTATTTAGAAAGACAGAACAGCAACAATCTGCTGTTCTTTCACGGAAAGCCAGTGGTGTTCACTCCCATGACTAATTAAAGAGACTGAAGACTTCAGCCCTTTGAACATTTCTTGTACAAATACCATAATTCCTAAATGCATCCACATTTTTATTCAGACTGCTCCCAGACACTGCAGCATTGCTGATACCACACTGTTTTCAAGTTTAAAACGGCAGAATGCATTTTCATGTCAGACTCCATTCCATTGTGTTAGCTTTTTACACCTCAAATATTTATTACAGATTGCAGGGATTCCAGGGGGTAATTTTGCTTCCTCTGGAGACATTTCCCCCTTCTGCTGGTAGATGGGGTGACGATGAGGTAGGACTGCCACCCAACCATAAGGGCGACTCTGTGGCACTGGATCGAGTCTCGCCGAGCACCGATGACTGCAGCAGCCAAGGATGCAGCCCAAGGTTTTCACAAGCTGCCATTCAGAAGCAAAGGCCACTCCTATCCCTCCTCCAGCTCCCCTCCAGCATTGGTTGGGAAGCAGCTATCACTCCTATTTCCCAGTAAAATTGGACTGTCTGTGCCATGCTCCTGGCTCAGCCCTTTCTCACGTGTATTTCTCTCTCAGACACAGGGACTCTTCTCTTCTTTATGGCTTCTTTTTTAGCGCTCCTGGATGCTGCTGTGGCTGCGATGTTGCTGCTTTCTGCGTTGATCTCACCGTATTTGCCACACAGCAACTGAGAGCAGCATTTCCAGGAATTATTTCACAACATCCTTCTCTTCCAAAAGTAACAGCGATTGATATGTTGCAGAGAAAAGCGGACAACATAGGTGCTAAGGGTCTACATGTAAAGAGGGCTTAGCAGCTCCATGCCAATTTACCAAAAGCCCTTGGTGGTTCTAGATTCCCTCAGCTCCCACGTTCATTTCCTTAAGCTATGAACAAGATATTATACAAGAAACAAGAAATTATCTAGGTAAGATCACCCGAGACAGCACAGCAGCCGCTCAGAGCAAAGGCATGGGTGAGTAACGGCACTGCTGTCTTTCCAGGAAAGGGAGCTGTTGCCGTGATACCCCAGTCCCTTCGCCTGCTGAGCCGCAGAGCTGGGCAGGATCTGGCAGGGAGTGAGCTATAAGCACTAGCAGGAGGAGAGCAAGTTGGGCATCACGCCCATGCAAGCAAATAATGGTGAAGAATAAGGGATGTCATAGGGAGCCATCCGAGATGATTTCACCACCCCCCTTTGCAGTATTAGGAAACACAGAGCCTGCCTCGGAGGTGAAATGAGGAGGAATTTCAGGTCATAGCTCACCAGACCAGGTCTCCTCCACTGTGTTTGCTGCTTGCTCCTTCACCTCCAAAGCCGGACGTTCCTGGCTCCACCACCTGGAGTAACTGATGTTTTCACACTCCAAGTTTCACCACAGTTCTCCATCTGTGCTGTTTTTCCCCCCTTTTTGTCTCATTTAACATCTGTGCTCTTCAGTAGTGATTGCTTACTTCTGCTGAGCACTGAGGACTCAGCTTAGAAGGTAAACTGCAAACCCCAGCAAGGTCCTTGAAATTTATGGCAATAGAGGGAGTAACTTAAAAACACAAAGAAAATCTCCCCAATCCCTGCAAAAGCACTTTCTTGGATGGCAAGCCACCCTACGCCACATCAACCTAAGATCTAAAGATCACAATTTCATGACAGCTAAGCTTGGCTGGGGAAGCAGGCCTGAAATGAAACTGCAAGAGCCACAACCTTCCTTCCATACCTCAGATAAGTCCTGTAATAGTTGTATTCATCCTGCCTACTTCTGATCTTCACCTGAGGTGTCACAGATGGCCTCAACTGCTTATCTCCTTCTGAGCATCATACATGTTGTAGTAGTCAAGGTGGATTAACGGCTGGGACCGATCCGTGGGCTGAACACAGCCCTTGGGACCGCCAACCTACCTCTCTGCACGGCGGTATTAGCACAACCTGCTTCTCCCCACTCACTTGTGCAGCAGGTTGTGACAAATATAATCTCCTAAGTGGTGTACCATCATCTCTGATGTGAGATATAGCCCCTTTCACATCGAAATTATACCCACAAACAATTAACAGTACTTGGGATCAGTGCTGGACAGCTTTACAAGGCTTGGCACTACCCCTGTTGACAGAGACCTCTTGCTTACCAAGTGGTCAGGGGAGATCAGAAAGCCTACCCTTGCTTGTGTGCCAAGAACACGGGCCAAAAGTGCTTTAGGTGGCATTTTATTAATGCAGTGCAGCCAGCTCCTCTGAGGCAATAGAAAATATACAGGGAAGATCAACAAGATGAAGGATCCTTTCTCTTACTGCAGGCAGCAAAATCCACTCAGACTCTTCCTCATGGTGCCCAACGGTCCAGAAAGTAAACATGATGATTCATATTGCCCTGATTTGCTGTTGGAGACCTCAGAGCTTACAGTAGGTCCTAGTGATTTAATGCAGCATGCAGTAGTATCAAACAATTTCCCAGTGGTCTTGTGTAAAAGTGTGCTTGAAAACAGTGAGTAGACTTTTGAAACCATTTGCTTTAGCTGTATTTTACCCTGTGTCAACCCATGAATCTTACTTGAATTGTGTGACTCCTTTGGTGAGCTCCGAGAGTATGGGCAGGCATCAAAGCAGATACAGGCATTCAGCCTGCTTCCCAGACACAACGCTGGCCTGAAGAACCATTATTCAACTACAACGCATCCATGTCAGAGGAGTCTATGACCACCTACAGAGACAAAGCTTTGACAGCCGCAGCCATCCCCACGCAGAGCTGAAGAGGGATGCACTACATCTGCCGCGCGCTACAGCTGTATCACTGCTGAAGTTCCCTTTTCTCATTTATTTTAAAATCAGCAGAATAGGTAACTCCATTTTGCTGGTTAATTAGGCAAAGCAGTATGTTGTGCTTGACAAACTGAGTAAGAAGTGGCTTTGGGCGACGTACCACAATATCATAACCTGTTTCCACCCCAGAGCACTTTCCTCCTTTCCTTGACTACTGCTACCACTTCTACAGACTGTTGCTAATGGCGCAACTGATGTAAACCAGCAAAGCTCTTGTTGCCTGATGGGAAGTCGCAGGAACTTACCAATTTAGAGTAACTGTGAATATCTTATCATGGATATTTTCACATCATCTTCCTATTAGTTTTCTGCATTCTTAGGAACTTGCAATCTCTCACTGTCAACACGCACCTGCTTAGGGCACAGATCACACTCTTCGCATAGGACTTTTACTCAAAATGCTTGCTCCAAAATCCTTATGTGCCCAAGTGGGACCAGGATTAGCACCTCTGCAAGAAAGGCAGGCTTAGGAGACCCTCATCGAAAAATAGGACAGGAATCAGAGAANTCTCACTGTCAACACGCACCTGCTTAGGGCACAGATCACACTCTTCACATAGGACTTTTACTCAAAATGCTTGCTCCAAAATCCTTATGTGCCCAAGCGGGACCAGGATTAGCACCTCTGCAAGAAAGGCAGGCTTAGGAGACCCTCATCGAAAAATAGGACAGGAATCAGAGAACTACTTGCCAGATACGCTACCAGCCGAGCCGCTCGAGGACGGATGGCTGCGCCAGCCATGTGTGCTGCCGTCCAACATGTCCAACAAGGCCAGCTTGGGGTGTGCAGTCGGCTATTCGGCCTATTTTTTATCATGGTTATGAAAAGGCAGAGTTGAAAAATGAGTACGTTGCTTTTTTTCCCAAAAAACCTTGCAGATTCTTCTTTGGAATGAGCAGCTATAGGCAGGGGGCAGGAGACACCTGCACCAAGCCAGAAGCGCGTCCACCAGCCCGCGGGTGGGGAATGCTGCCGTCGATTAACCAGCACAGCTGACATCTCAGGACAGAGTTAGCAATCACACCGCGACCTGACAAAAGCAGAGGTACATCAGAAGCAGTGGCATGGTCGAAGACTTCAGTTTTTAATACAGCTGTGAGACCAGCTGGGTTTCCAGAGATGGGATTATCCTTCGTCCATTCCTATGCTCACTGCCCGTGTTACGCAGTCCAACACATATAATTGCAAATAAATATTCCCTTATCTGTTTTTTTTTAATGCAGCTTGTCTACAGCTCTTAACGCCACTCTAAATAATTAATGTCCTTTGTTCTTACTCAAGGGAAACAAAGACACCTCACCGTCTCCTCTTCCCTTCCTGACTACCTGTCCTATCTCTTTCAATATCCTTCAGTAGACTGTCCAGTCTACNCAACACATATAATTGTAAATAAATATTCCCTTATCTGTTTTTTTTTAATGCAGCTTGTCTACAGCTCTTAACGCCACTCTAAATAATTAATGTCCTTTGTTCTTACTCAAGGGAAACAAAGACACCTCACCGTCTCCTCTTCCCTTCCTGACTACCTGTCCTATCTCTTTCAATATCCTTCAGTAGACTGTCCAGTCTACAAACACTGAAGATGGTGCATGTTACACCATGAAAGAGGAGGAATCTGGAATTCCTGTGAGGAAAATGGGCAACGCTGCCTCACCTCTGCTGCTGCCAAGATGCAACTTTTGCCCCTCAGTCTCTGCATATAAATACCTTCTACCTTTCCCACAGAAGAGCACTGAAGAAAAAAATATCTGGTAAGCACGCACTGGCGCTATTTCTTTTCATTGCTTTGTTCAAATTCTTTTCATCTGCTGTATTTTTCTGCTTTTGAAGAATTCAGAAACTTCACTAAGAGCAGGAAGAGCAGGAAGAAAGCATGTTGCAATTTTGCAATAGAAACGGATAATATAGCGACTGCCACCCCCGCGTCCAGTACAGCGCCACTTACGGCCAACCCATACAGTAACAAATGTCAGATTCACACTAAAAGTCATAAAATCCTGCGCTCCTAGAGTCACATGGCAAGATGGAATTTTCATTTTGCATTTTTATGGAATGTATGCACCTCTCTCATTTCCACGAAAATGCACAACACTCCCATAAGCAAAAAACCAATGCTGCTGAAGGAACTCACCAAGTAAATTTGTTATCCTGTAAGCCATGAATTTCACCCAGCCTCCTTTCTCGTGCGCTAAACTCCTTTCACTAAACAACCACCACTCACCAAGACCACTGCCAGGTATCAGGGCGGGCACAGGAGCACTGAGCAATACGCTGTAACTCTTCTGACACGCATGACAGAAGTAGAAAATTACAACAGCCTCTTGCGCATTACAAAACGTGAACCTAAGAACAAGTGTGCTATGATCTGCTGGTGACAAATAAAGCTAATACAAAGCTTTGAAAGATTTCAGCTTTATTAACATTATTTAATTTCTCAGACCCTTAAAGGAAGCGTATTTGACGAACACAGCTGGGGGGACCAAATGGTTTTGGTTACGAAAGCCCGGTGTGGTAGGGAAGAGAAAAATTACAGGACAAAGCCAATAACTGTACGGCTTGGGAAGAGCAGAAAATACAAGTCCAAGGTAGCCAATACTTTTTAACAGCTTAGATGTTATAATTGAGAGAGCATTGGTGATGGACATCGCTGGAGAAGTTCCCAACAGCCAGTGGAAAGGGTTGGAACAGCTAAAAAGAAACTAAGACAGAAGCATCCCGATGTCAACGAGAGCAGAAGTGCACCTACATGAGAGCACGGGAACCCAGTGAAACGCTGGAATGACCCAAGCTTACTGCCTCATCAAACCTACTGTTCATTGTCCGGCTACATGCTAAAACTTTACAGAAGACACTCCCGAGGACCCATTAGTAGCTCTGCTTCCAGAAAAAAAATAAAAGGAGTAAATACCCAGGTACACAAAGGGTAGATGGGGATTTTAGCCTCCAAACCGTGGCAACCACATGTTGCAAAAAATCATGTTATTTTATCTCAGGACACACCTTATTTATCAAGAGATAACTTTCAGAAACAAGCACTGGAACAGTTCCACAAAACACACACTATACATTGTTCCCAGAGTTAGTTAATTATATAGCTTAGTGGAGAAACCTCGTCAATGTTATGCAGTTTACAGAAAGTGTCTACATTTATCAGTGGAACAATAGCTTGTAAAAAACACTTCCCTGATTAGACGTGTCTTCCCTTTTAGAGATGAATGAAAGCTCTAAATTACAAATTTTGGCCACTACAACCAATCATGCAGCAATCAAAAATGAACGTTCGTAAGAATGAAGACAGAAAAATGAGAAATTAGCAGGAGAGCATCATAAAAGATGGGTTATGCAAGGGTTTTACTTTTTATTTACAGCAAATATATTACAGTAAAAAAGCTTAACATGGCTCATATTGTGGTTGTATAAGGATGATAACTGTGCTTACATCAAACAGGTTTAATTTCCTTGGCACTAAATGAACCAAACGCAAGGATTCAACACAAAAATAAGAAACGGAACATTTATTAGGCAAACTCTACATTAACTGTACACGTCTGTGACGGGAGTTTCAATGCAATCCAAAGAACACAAACAAGCCATCAGGACAGCAAGAACTTTTTCGACAAACATATTTAACCCTAAAGACAAGGCTGTCTGGCACCATTTAAAAGTTGCTGTACTGTCCACAGTGATTTTAAAGAAATACCATAGATGATTAAGACACTGAAAATGCACTCACCATAGTGAAGAATCCCCTTATTTTCCGTATTTCTTTCATTTGTCGCTACCACAACACAAGAGTGTTAAAAGGCTGCACGGCAGACAAGCTGGATGCAACAGCTGGAGGGTTTTGCTGGTCAAGCAAAGCGACTCGCAGCAAGAGACATGCTTTATGCAATAAAACCTACAACATACAGCTTGCGTGGGTTCAAATAAGAAGACCTAAGAACAACACGTATTGAAGCCTTGTAAGTTCTCTTCATTATAACCAGAAACCTGAGAAAAGCAGGGTCCAAATTACTCCAAGTGAATTTAGGCTCACTTATATGCAACCAAATTGTCCAGATACGTCAACAGTAGTAAAGAGAGTTAACGCAGTGTTAATCTTTTTACATTTTAATGAGTAGCTATAAAAACAGAAACTAGCATGTTCTAATCTGTTTACATTTCCTGAGCTTAGTTAAATCAAGAAGGAATGAACATTATAAAAATCCCGGTAAGCCACCAATAAATTAAAAACGTACATAGCCACTATAGCTTAAGAAGCCTTACGACGCTCAGAGTGAAGTCTGCCTATCGGATACCACGGCTTTTCCTTCAGGACTCCTGTACAGAAACCACGCCATTAACTCCACCCGCGATGAGATGAGCTCTCAGCCATAGCTGAGATGCTATGGAACTGTAGGTCTGAGTTTTTTGCTCTCCAAGTGCCTTTCTAGCAGGCTATGTGATAGCCTTTCCCAATCAAATCATATGAGAGCGTTCAAAAACTGCAACCCTCTATTTCCAGCGCAGGAAACAATGTTCTCAGAAACACAATGTGCTCCCGAAATTCAAATTTACTAGCAGTAGCTGTTTGGGTGGACTCTCAGCTCCTGCACGTAACATCACTACACTGGCAGCAGGTTTAGTATCCTTTGGGGGAACAAACCAATGAAAACCTACACAGAGGACTGTGGAGGAAAGACCCTTAAGCAACAAAGAATTCATCTTAGCGGTTTCTTTAAGAGCCAACATCACGCATTTGACAAAAGCACTCGACCTACGTGAGTCATATGCATGTTTATTTATGCATGTTTATTCCCTGCATAGAGAATAATGTGTACCTTGGAATAAAACCCAAGCTTTGAGAATATACTGAAAGCATGGGTATTTGTAATAGTGCGATTGGCAGATTAATTCAAACCCAAATGCTCAAATTTGACTGTCTCAAAGACTTAGAGAGCATGAACTCTGATAAAACAAACTACCTTTAAAAAAATTGTCTGCTTATAGCATGATTTTGAATTTATGGTGTAGCTACAAGAGAGGTAGAAAGGTTTATCTCCTCAACATGATTTTCTGTGCAGTATTTATAAAGTATCAGAAAAAAAAAATCTAGTTTTTCGGTGAAAATGCCAGCTTTTCCCATAAGAATTATACAGAATCTTTTTTTCCACTGAAGTGCTGCAAGCTGAGTAACTGAAATCTGGCTCAGAAGAGCTCTTCTTCCCATTAGCCTCACTACACCATTTTTGTTACAAAGTTCTGCTTTTAAGAAGTCATTGCAGAAGTACTCCTATACAGGGATCAAAAATATCTAGCAAATACAACCTACCCAACAAACTCCATTTACCAGACAAATAATATCAAGTCTGCTACTAAAAAAGCACTCACTACTCTTCTCCTTACATGATCGCTCTTATGCGTGCTACTGAGAGGGACAGAAGAGGTATGGAAGGCCATAGGGCACCCTCTTTGGTGATGACCACAGGTATGAGCATCATCCTCACCCTGGCTGGGAGTAGCTAGAGAGCTTCCCAAGGCAGCTTATTTTCCTGCCATGATCCACCCTCCGCAGCGGGAGGATGGATGGTGCTTTAGTGATGAGCACTCCTCCAAAGGGTAGGAAGGACAAACTGACCAGGAGAGAGAGCTTAACAGAAACCTCATTGGTAAGATAAACACCCATCTTTCCCTGGTGTAAGATAAGCCTGCAGTGCTACAGCTTTCACGATTGTCACTAGACATGGGAGAGAGACGAAAACATCTTAGCTCCCGCAGCTGCAGTCATCAAGACCACGATCCAGAGTGCAGTGCATTTCCCACTGAGCCTCGACCCCAGCAGTGACAGGGAAAGGCAGGTCAGAGGCAACAGGGTGGCACACGGCATTAGCGGCTCCCTCCCTGACCCCCGCTCCCACGGCTTTGCGAGAGCTGATGCATCTGGATGAGAAGGACCCGCCTGTTGACAATGTGGGGCACACAAGGCTGGAGCTCCACCATTATTCATGCAGCAGTGACTGTTCAAGGGTGGGATTTGAGCCATGAAAGTCAGACTGCTGTGTGGTGACCTTTTATTTACCCACAGAAAGTTAAATAAATTACCTTAAATTAAATTCAGACAAAGCAGATGCTAGCTTATTTATTAAAAAGCTCAGCTTTCTCTTTCTTTCAACTGGTTTTAGAGACAGGCAGCTCTCGGGAGCAGACCTTCACTCTATCTCAGTCGGACAAGAGCAGCTCCGTAGAGACAGCAAGCAAGCAGCAAGACCTGGCTGTCCCTAGGGACGCCCGGCAAAGGCACGTGAGCACGGCATGGTCGCCTGCTCGCTCTCTACACTTCTTGCCTCACCCAGGTCTTCTCTCTCCTTCCACATAAACTGCACCGGACTTGCAGAGGAAGACGATTCTTCACCACTAACATTGCTTTCTATAGTCGTATCTTTTAAGAAATATCTGAATTGATTAATAGGAAGAACCATTTACTTCATTTCAGAGAAACAGATACTGCCCTGCAAATACATAACTTGTCATTAATTTTCGATAGGCTTGGGTAAGGAAGCTTGTATACAGTAACAGGGTCATGATTACAATACAGGTTGGAAATGTTTTCTTTCTTCTGGTTGTAGCATTATGAGACAACTAATGCTACTGTACTCAAACAATCAACAGGCACGCTTCTCATTTTTACCTGCCCTTCTGTTTGTCCTTCCACCTGCTCCCTTTCAACAGCATGTCTAAAAGCAGGGTCACATAAATAAGAGATGTGTTGCTTTCAGCCACACATACACAGTCTGTTTTGCCTCTTTTCTTTCGTTCTCTGAAAACATTACTCCCATTAATTTCATCCTCAAACTATGATCCACCAAAAAAAAAAAAATCAAGTACAAACCCAAACTTTATTGCTGGGTTATGGGTAAATGTAAACTGACCAGAGTCAATGCCAACCTAAAATTCGCTTTACAAAAGTAGGGGTTGTTCCATTACAGTTGCTGACCACAGACGGCTTCTCTCACTATTCACACAGTTTGAAGACTGAAGATTTGCCGGGAACAAGATGCAGTCCATGTCCTTTGGAAGTAAATGGAACTAATACCCATCATCGTCATCCACATCACAGCCATAATCTGGAACACACAGAGACAAAAGCATATAGAAATGCAAATATTCCAGGTAGATGGAAGATACAGCAAAAGTATTGCTACTTTCAGGTTGCTTTCCTGCCGTGTAAGTAGACGGTAAGTTTTGCCTTAAGCAAGCATTTTAGAAAATCATATCTTTTTTAAAAAAAATCATATTTTTTTTTAAAAATCATATATTTTCTTGCATGTACTTGCCTCAACAAAATAAAATTATTTGTAAGCATGTATGTGTAAATATCTCCTCTCACTTATCACTGGACCCTCACTTAGGAATACCTGGCACATGGATATGTGAAATACTTGGTTTAATTTAGAGGTTAAGGTGATCAAGCCTGACTGTCACAAGTAATTTGGAACATGGTGGCTGGTAAGCAGCAGCATACATGTACAAGTAGGCACGGTTCTCACTAGACATAGCCACCAAGAAAAAGTCTGCCTTGTTTGTATTATTCATGGATTTATAAGCTGAAACTGCAAGGGTTCAGAGATAGCTCAGAGTTCCCATCAACATCAAAGGAGTCATGCAACGAATCCTGACCAACGCATCTGACTCAGATCTCCTGTATCTACTTAGTCCTAGAGGAACAATTTAAAATTTTGCCCAGATATTTTTATCCAGTTTTGTTTTCTTAAACAATGCTGAGTGCAGAGACTGTGTGATGTGTGTGTCAGAAGGCATGTCTGCGTGTTTCTAATGCACCAATTTCTCTTCTGTGTGCTTCTGAATGCAGTAAAACAGATATTTTCTGCTGTGAAGTCGAACCCAAGGATAACTATTACATATGAGCATCCAGTAAAGTTAACCTTTATATTCCAAATGCAATACAGTGCAACATTTCATCCAAAGAGTCAAGCAAATGCTCGGAAGCAGAATTAACTGTAATCTATAACAATTTGTGTAGAATGGATGAAGTTCACCATCTGTAACTCCTGCAGTTATTCCAGGCAGACAGGTCTAAAAACCATGAAGAAAGCAGTTAGAAAGGAGTTATCTGTTCTGCTGAGCAGCTCTGCACACCTGCATTTGAATTCTGGGAATACTCCTTTCCTTTCCTCTTTACTTTTTTTTTTTTTTAAACTCTGATTTTTCAGCTGTTGTCCAGACCAGACAGAGAGTAGTGGAATGTTCTCAGAATGGTTTTAAAATAGTAACATTTACAAAGAAAAAAAAAGCACAGTGACCTTTATTCTATTTTTGTGGGGGGTTTATTAATAAACACAGACCCACCCTCCCCCACATGGGTGCCTTTTCTTGGGAACGTTATTCTAATAATAAATGCAGGCAACAAACTGTTTTTCCTATGGTTCAGCAATTATTTTCCAGTGGAGATATCAATTTAAAAGCAACAGACGCTTTCGTGAAATGTATACATATCGTCCATGAAAGCTAAATTAATAGTACTGGCAAGATTTTTGCAGTAAATAACATTTCAGTAGGAAACTTATTCCCGTCTTGCTTTTAAACAACCCGTAATTAGCAGCTCTCCTTTTAAAAATATTTGTGTATATTTTTGAAGCTTAACTTCTGCGGGGAAGTTTTCAATAAAGGATAAATGTGGATGTGTCCAGCTAGGAAAAACTGCAGCGGAGAGGATACTGCCTTTCCCTGCCAGCAAAGAAACCTAATTAAATGAGTGGCTTTGCTGGGTAACCCAAAGAAATTAGCACACATCTGTACACCATACAGCACGCATATGCTATCAATGCAATTTCTGTACTTGGTGAAGAGCTCTTTCCTCCTAACACTTTCCCCAGAAATGGAGTGTGACGACTCATTTTGTTTTGAGCTGGACAGGCACGTCCCCAGGGCTCATGGACAGCCTGGATGTCACTGCAGCCCCAGCTGAGGAGGCAGGCAGGAGCAGGGCCGCTCGGCTCAGGAGGCAATGAGCTCCGAGCCCTGCTGACCGAGGGGTTACTGACCCCATAATTCCTCAGATTCACATTAATAAACCTAATTCTGAAGAAGGCGCAACATCAGTTTGTTCTTGACAAGTCCTCTTAGCCTAAAGCTTGAGATGCAAAGTTTTCTCAGGAGGAGTCTCTAAGAAGGTCAGGTTTTGGACAAGGATGACTCCCAGGCTTTCCCACAGGAATGGGCAATGCCGGAAAGGCAGCAGGAGCTCTGCATGGGACAAGCTGCCGCAGCAGCAGGGGAACTCTGTCCCAGCCCTGCAACAACAAACGCCAGAGCANATTTCTGTACTTGGTGAAGAACTCTTTCCTCCTAACACTTTCCCCAGAAATGGAGTGTGACGACTCATTTTGTTTTGAGCTGGACAGGCACGTCCCCAGGGCTCATGGACAGCCTGGATGTCACTGCAGCCCCAGCTGAGGAGGCAGGCAGGAGCAGGGCCGCTCGGCTCAGGAGGCAATGAGCTCCGAGCCCTGCTGACCGAGGGGTTACTGACCCCATAATTCCTCAGATTCACATTAATAAACCTAATTCTGAAGAAGGCGCAACATCAGTTTGTTCTTGACAAGTCCTCTTAGCCTAAAGCTTGAGATGCAAAGTTTTCTCAGGAGGAGTCTCTAAGAAGGTCAGGTTTTGGACAAGGATGACTCCCAGGCTTTCCCACAGGAATGGGCAATGCCGGAAAGGCAGCAGGAGCTCTGCATGGGACAAGCTGCCGCAGCAGCAGGGGAACTCTGTCCCAGCCCTGCAACAACAAACGCCAGAGCACCAGCAGATGCATCCCAGCTTACCATTTCCTCCCATTAACTGCAAGGCGCTCATGCAGTGATCATCATCTTCTTCTATTTCTTCCTCTTCCACCTCTTCGTCAGGGTTGTAAGCTACTGGGCCACTCTCCACTAGCACAGCTGCTGTTTTTTCTAAGTCAGGAGCTTCCGCTTGTGCATTTGGAAAGGTCACCTGCAAAAAAGAAGAGAAGACAACAGAGCAGCCCTCCCTTTTGTTCAATATTTGTACAAAACTTTAGCAGCTTCCAAATGATAGGGACAGGAGAGCCAGAAGCCCGTGTCCAGTGCTAGAGGCTTGGCCGTTCTAGGGGACATGCAAGCTGCTCAAAGAAATGTTGCCTGAATGAAAGTCAGGCACAAACATCCAGTTTTCACGTAATTCATAGCCAGGTAACTGAAACACCCAGAGACAGTAACAGGACAAGGATCCTTCTGCAAGCACAAGGTAAGGCGAAATTTGGGAGCGAAGGCTCCTCAGCAGAGCTCTGCATGGAAACTCACAACCTTTTCCTCGTTATGCTTGACTCACATCAGGCCTATTACACATGAACAACGTTATTGACACTTTAATGATAGCAAAAATGTACCCTTCAAATCAGAAAAAAACCCAGCATGTATTAGTTTTGACAGCTCTGGTTGGATTTATTTGGAGGCACAATGAGCTGTGGAACAAATAGCACTCTTTAGACGGCACTTAATGCGATGGCAGAGCACTAGGCTGATAATACACGCCAGCACCTGTAACATTACCTATGAAATTCATCAGAATAATGATCCCCAAACACTAACTTGGGAATTGATCACTGATGGGACCCGGTCCACACGGGCACCTCCCCAGCTGCTCCAAGGTTAGGCAGGACACAACAGGGAGGGAGAGAAAGGGCAACACCGCAAGGAGACAGAGGTGAATTTGGAGAAGGCAATATTGTCTCTGGTTCACTACTGACAGATCTGAGAATGGGGCAGGAACCAGTAGTGTGGTCTGCCCCAGCACAGCCCAGGCTCTGGTCTCTCTAGAGCTCACACTTCCGCGGTGTTCCCAGTCTAGGCCTCCACCTCCCTCTCTCATGCGGGGAAGAAACATCACAGGAGCCTTAGCTCCACCAGCTTTGTAACAGGTCACTTTTCACCTCCGTTCTGTACTTCGACTATTTGGGGTTTATACACTAGAGCCTGTGTCCCAAAAAGACATCCCGTTAGTGGCAACTTGAAGAACATTAAACATTAACCATTAACACCGCTTCGTCGTGTAAGCAATTTTAAGAAGAGAATACTTAACAGCACCTGCCACTAGTCAGCAGTTATCAGCACTGAGAGCCATTTTCCCTACTAGGAAAGCCAGTAAAGACTGGGACCACTTCCTTGGGAAGGACAGTGGTGAGGTGCTTCTGACAGCGAATAGTCCAAAGGAGACCGGGAAACCCCAGCTCCTCCGGTCCCTACCACAAGAAAAGTCCTACAGTGCTTTAGGTTTTAAATTACAGCACATAGCTATGTACTGCTGCATCTTCTCCAGTTCCATCGGCAGTTAAGTTCTGATTCCGTGTTGCAATTTATTTTTATTTATTTAATTATAAATGTATTTACTTGGGATGCAGTAACTCCCAGAATCCCTGTAACTCCAGGCACTTTAGAGATACACCATAAGAGAAAATCCCTGTACCAGAAAGTTGATAGTCTAATTATTCAAACATCAAAGCTGTTCCTGAACTTGTCATACACCATGACAGTCAACCTAAAGAACCTGCCTAAGTTTTTCAAAGTCACCTAAGGGTTTGTTCCAATAGCTCATTAATACGGCAAAAGACACCCATTAATTTTAATAGAAAATCAAGTATTTAGATATTCGGATCATTCAATGACTGGTTTTCATGATTTTTTAATGCTCAAATTAATCATATTATTAGAGGAACTTCCCTCCAGTTTATTTTATATTTCCTGCCACTGCCTTTGCCTCTAGAGTGATCAATTTGAGTCCATCTAGGTTTTGAGCATAAGCAGAAATAGACACAGCAGTTTGAGACGAATCAGCATCATAATATATATCAATTTATATGCTTAAAAGTATCCATCTGCTCTGAAAAAGTGGGTGAATATAAAGGAGCTACAATTGAGTCATTATTTTTTAAAATTGCACCACGCTAATTAAAATGTGACCTTCGTCTAATTATCATGTCCACTTCCAGACTGCTATACTTCTAAAAATGTGCAGAGTTTTCTAATGAGCATAGCATAAGAAGTGAAAATGTATTTCCCCAGGCAGGATATCAAACTGTTTCTGAAAATCAATGGGATTTAGTAATTTTAAAAATAAGGCAGTCAAACAACGCCTTTAAATAGAACTTCCTGAATTCACTTCCAGACATCCTGGGCTTGAGTTTGGCACCTATGTTTATGTACGGATGGGCAACTGTCAAAGCGTGTTAAACTACCCAAGGTAACTGGTTCACTTTCAAAAAGGAGTCAGTGTCACACGTTCATGGGAAAAAGGAGGAGGACAAATACCTGTGGTATATTAGGAACAGAATTTTTAGATACGCAGTGGACAGTTATTTTATCATACACAAAATGCATATGTCTACTCCGTACAGTGTGAAAATAATACTGAAAGAAAGCAGTTATCGCTGTGACTCTGATAATAATCACGATCTCTTTGGCAGAAAATGCAGGTGCACGCAGCCACCCAAGCAGGATTTCTGGCAGTGGCCAGTTACTAGCACTAACTTTTCTATGGCACTATTGTATTTTCAAACTAAACAAAAACCAAATCAAAGAGTAAGCCATGCTATATAGGGCAAGCTGTCACTTTGTGTTCCTTGTGTTTCCTCACCAGCATCCCGCAGAAGCCCAGCCCTTCCCCTGGGTCAGCGATGGCTGCACAGACGCGGCGTTGTGCATCGTCCCCCTTCTCCGCGGGGACAGTCCAAGCGCTGAGAAACAGGCAGGAGCTCTGCCCCCTCCTACTCCTCTGACCCACTTGTTTGATATGTACCTTTTTAGATGCTTGCAGGGACTTTTCTCTTTTTTGCTGTCTAACCAGGCATTATGAGGCCATGCTAATGTTACTGACAGATACGCAAGGGCAAGTAAGTCTTGGTTAGAAAACAGGCAACCTCGGCTTTGCAGTGTTTGCAGTGACCAGCTCGTGGCCTGATCAGAGGGACGAGACCCTCATTTCTTTTGCCCGTATCTACCACGTAACCAGAGTTGGGCTGAGAAAGCCTTGTGGGAATTTCCAGACTCAAACTGTCGCACCAGAAGTGCTGGACTTTACATACCTCTTCAGTAGCAGCCTTTTTAGCAAGCTGTGTTGAAATCAAGGGTCTTAATCTGCAAAGAAGGAAAGAAGAAACCTTGAACATCAGAAAACTTACACCACGCACAAGAGCTTGACACAGAGTATTCACTCTCCAAGCAGTGAAAGCACTTTGCTAGTGTTATGTCGTGCGATTACTTTTTTAAAGATATAAGATAAAAGAGCGGAGAGCCACAGACTCCACAGTAATTAATACGCACATTCCCTTGTAAGTGCCTGCCCCAGTTCAGGATAAAAAGAAAAGATGCCTGTCAACCAGTAGCAAAACCTCATCTCAATCTTCAGCCCCAGCTTAGCCCGAAGGTCTTTGAAATAGGTGCTTTTGTCACATATTACAAAAGCCACGAGACTCAACTGATTTTTTGGAAGAAGGCAGACATGGCAAAAATCAGGCACACTCTGTATTACCCAGCACTGCTCTGCAACTACTTCCCTGTATGTGATGACATACTGAGGATACCAGTAAGATTATACAAGCAGGCTATCAGCAGCAGCAGAGGCGAAATTCTAACCCCCAGCTACAGAAATCATCACCAAAAACAAGGGGACCCTGAGTACCTTGGATGAAAAATTACAGAAATTGAACATAAACGTTTCAAAAAATTCTGCATCAGATACGAAAAAGACCTGCATATTTGGGGAGAAAAGACAGATCAGTATTACTCTACAGCTAAGTGTTAAATATTGCTCTTTCTGAAAAACATTTCGTAGCCTGTTGTCTCCTTACTGTCATGAAGGCTGTTCTCAATCCATCATTTAGCGCTGCTTTTTGGTCTCTCCTCCTCATCTAGATGTATCTAGTCACAAAGAGGATGACTTGCTTTCTACTGAAGTACTGCTCAGACAGCTCCTCAAGTATGTCTTTTAACTAAGTCTAGGCAAACAACTTAATGAATACCAATTTATGTCTCCAGAGATAGTATTTTATGATAAGCAGTATCTTCTCATTTTTCTATTAGTCATTCCTCCCTGTTAACACACAGATACTGGTTGTTTTCGTACTTATTTATTTATTTCAAACAATCAGCAGGAGGAAACAAAACCCCAGAGAATGAGCAGGGGAGACTCAGATCATTATCTCTGATGGAGAAGACAATACTCAAATACAAGATACTGGCTAAGCTCCAAAAAGGTTCAGAAACTGGTCGTCTCTGAAACGCTTCGCAAGACTCAAAAGGCATTTCGGCAACCGAAGTAGTCCAAGGTGCCTCCTTACAGTAGATCTAAACAAAAGGAAGCCACAGGAATGCTTCAGGAGCTGTACCACCAAAGAATCTAGAACACGTTACTGTGCTACAGATACTTCTTGTCATATTTCATAATTATAAAAAATTTCACGAAAGAAGTACTCTTGACCCACATAAACTATCTGTAACTTACAAATCCTGGTAGACTTCTGGGCCTAGAGACAATGCATCTGAAGGCATGGACGCTCTCCTCCCTTTGTGCCTGGCCCTCTCTTTCCTGTACCTAACCCAAATTGTAGAGTTTTCACAGAATCATAGAATGGTTTGGGTTGGAAGGGACCTTTAAAAGCCATCTGGTCCAACCCCCCTGCAATGAGCAGGGACATCTTCAACTCCATCAGGTTGCTTGGAGCCCCGTCCAACCTGACCTTGAATGTTTCCAGGGATGGGGCATCTACCACCTCTCTGGGCAACCTGTGCCAATGTTTCACCACTCTCATTGTAAAAAATTCCTTATTTCCTAAAATTTGAGACTACCTACCTACTGTCAATCACCGTTTTCCAAAAGTCACCCTGTTTAGATGCTTACAAACACACGAATGCAGCAATGTCAAAAGGTTATGTAGCTGAAAGATGCTAATTACCAAACAGGTTTCATTTCATTGACATAATTGGAAAAAACCAACAAGGGTAAGAAATGAAGGACCTTTATTTTAAACCAGTAGTAGTGATTATTGCAATTAACATTGTACCAAAGATAGCACCTATTTCCTCCTGCTACCAAAAGAGATCAGACCTCCCTGGAGCACCCTGAAATCTTTCCTCCGCCCAATTAAAATCAAGCTGTTGAGTAAGACTCACAAGGTAATCAGAAACTGCTGACATTTCTTTTAGAGCAAATTACACATGTGCTCACACAGTGAAAAAAACAACCACAGCTATAGGAAGCAAAGAGTAAACATTCCAGTTTCATTTTAATTAAAATGGTCCTCTAATGAAAATAAAAAGATTCATGCTTATGAAAATCCTATTTGCAAACTTTAGTGCTAAATCCAAGAGCCCTTCTGTACCATCTTTCAGCAGCGAGTGATCCTCACACCCAAACCGAAATGAAAGCTGTATTTCTGTTCCACAACCGCTCACAAAGCAAACATCTTTACTTGAACACTAGAAATATAGCGCTGCCATTCAATCTGGGCAATACAGTTTCTCTGTCAGCACAGGATCTAATACATGCAAAAGCAGTGGGTCGGATTCTGCTCCTGCTCTGGCTGTTGGGTACCTGCTGCAGCGCAGATCCGATGCGGTCACTCGCCGCATGAGCTGAACAGCCCAGCTCGCTGCGCCTCGGTGCTATGTGCTACCTAACAACACTAGTGATGAAAATGCAAAAAGGTTGCAAAGAGACAAAAACTTATTTCCTCCCTGAAATAATGTCTTGATTAAAGTTATGTAAAAGTTATAAAGATATAAAAAGAGAAGTTAATTTATCCCCTTGGCTCTCCTTACGCCTATGGAGAACCCTACTATGACTGTACAAAACCATTCAGGAAGGTTTGATAGTGCGGGTTTGTTTTGTTTATTAAATGCCCCGATGCCCTGACCTCCTTAAACCAGAGCAGCTGCTGCCACACCAGCCATATGGAGCAACAAATTACTGGCTGCCATGGCTACAGATACAGGCTCCTTCTGCTGTCTGGCTGCACCACAGAGGGACGAAAAAAGTGTCTTCATGGAAGAGTACGACTGCTTTCGAGGCTGGGATAGATTTGAGAATTAATGATCAAAAAAACAGCTTGAAAAAACAAGTGAACTGAAGTACCTGATCCAATTTTTAATGTTTATTACTCAATCTCATCTGTAAAAGGCTATCAAGAAGCACTCACGCACAGACACACTACATGTGAAAAATCCCGTCCATCAAAGCCCAGTTTNCAGCTTGAAAAAACAAGTTAACTGAAGTACCTGATCCAATTTTTAATGTGTATTACTCAATCTCATCTGTAAAAGGCTATCAAGAAGCACTCACGCACAGACACACTACATGTGAAAAATCCCGNACAGCTTGAAAAAACAAGTGAACTGAAGTACCTGATCCAATTTTTAATGTTTATTACTCAATCTCATCTGTAAAAGGCTATCAAGAAGCACTCACGCACAGACACACTACATGTGAAAAATCCCGTCCATCAAAGCCCAGTTTGAACTCAGGGTAGCCAAATTCCATAAATAACCATAATATCTGACATTAAGATACGATCCCATATATGCCAAAGCACCAACAGCCTCTATTGAAAATGTAATGTTGCGACCTGTCTTCCCAAGCGTTTCAGTAGTTGTTCACTATTTATGATGATTTCTAGCTTGGGTGACTGTCGTTATGAACTTTGCAAATTAATACAGTACTTTGTGCAAGGAGTAACAAAACAAGCAACTTTCTGAACAGCAATGGGATCCGTAAAAGGGGAAAAAAAAGATTTCACACAGCTCCAAGTGTTATATCCACATTTCAAACGACTTCAAAAATTATGCATATCTACAAATGCTCATGTCAGCCAACACACGTAACACTGGAAGCAGATAATCTTGACATGTTTGCGACAAAAACTAATGGCACGGTACATGGCATCAGAGGCTGCTCCCTGCCGAATCTGCTCTGCTCTCCGTTGAGATGTGCACGATAACGTCTAGGTTTGTCCTCCAGCTTAACAATTTAAAAGAAGATTCAATATAACAGCTCCTGACAGGGCTGGAGATCACACAGACTGAACTTTCAAAGCGAGCAAATTCTCTGAAAAACGAGCTGGCTGTGACAAACAACTGTTTTTATTTTGCTTATTATTTAATAACAAAAGATTACACGGCACAGTACATAAAACAGAAAGAGCAACGCGAGGCAATAAAACCACCTCACTTGCATCAGGCTGTTCACCCACCAAAGAGGTTGAGGATCCCATAACAATCCTGCAAGTAACTTGGAAACTCACCCAAAGCTCTGTTTCTCACTGAATTTTAATTTAATCCATCCAAGTAAGGAACATCTTATTGCTGCTTACTGCCCATACTAATTTCATATGTGGATGATCCCCGAATACGCAATGCAAAGCAGAGATACGACAGGGCCTGCAGCCGCAAGCCTGCAGTGTAATTATGCAGGTCATCTAAGACAAATGCCATAAAACCTATGTGTCCATACCACAGGCCTTTCACACGTATGGCATTTCAGTGACAGAAAAAGCTATTGAGAAACAATTCGGCGAGAGACTGGTCAGGTTCTCCACGCTGGCTGAGATCCTCCTCCCACCTGAGGCCAGCTGGTTGTGCCTCAGGAGGTCAGTTTACCAGACATCTGCATTAGAAGGAAATTAATATAAATGTTTACCCCAGCTAAAAGTGCCCTTAATTAGGTAACGTCAATGTTGTCCTTACTGGAAAGCTGGGAATTACCTTTCTGCGAGGATTTAATGCTCTTGTTGGAAACACAGCTGCATCAGGAAAGACTGACCCACCATTCTGCCATTAGGTCAGGACAAAGGGGTGACCCTCTTGGACTCGGACCACTGCTCTTTTCCAGAGGGCAAAACAGAGACTGCAGTCACAAGCCTGTCCCCAAAGCACTTTGTAGTTTGCACATCCAGCTGTGGATCCCACCGTCTTCTATATCTGCTTCTGGCTGAGAGCTGGGTGCTCACAAGAGCCGTTCCTCCCCTAGAGAGGAAATCGAGACACTGGAAATCGAGACAGCCATGGCTGGCTGTCACACCAATGAAGGGGCTGCTTGATGCCTTGAAGACAGGGCTGAGGTGTCAAGGTGCACCATGGCACACCAGAAGAAGTCCGGATATAACCACAGACAACATCCCACTCTGCAAAAAGACAAAGCACCTCTGATGCTCACATCTTGGAAACCACGTGCGCCTGTATGTGAGGCAGGCAGCTATTTTTGGCTTTCAGAAGGCCAGGCTGGCCAGTCCTTCATCCATCCCAGCTCAGGAGCAGTGTGAAAGCTCCAGGGGGTTTCCCTGAATCACTCTCCCCAGTGACAGGGCTGCAGAGACCCCAACCAACAACCAAAAGACGCTGGCCGAAGGGCACGTCCGCATTGCAATCTCAGCTCATGCATAGGGGGGTCCCTTGGAGCCGGCTAACCCCAGTGCTGCCAGCTCCACAAATGTGACTGACGGATACTACTAGATACCTGGGCAGCAAGATGAGGATGCGCTGAGCAGTGTCTGAGCCAGCTGCTTCTAACTCTGCTCCAACATGCCTGCACGAACTCTACCAACTACACCAACAGAGCCAACATCTTCCTCCTGTTTCCAAGCAGCAATGCTACAGAAAGAGCCATTTCAAGCATAAAAAACCCAAAGCTGAAGCAACAACAAAAACTAGAGTGAAATGAGAAATTGTCCCCACTTCTGATTCCCACCCAGTCCTCTTTCATGCTGGATCAGAGGAGCTTTGCTTTCATCAGTGCAGCATCAGACAACACAGCGCTGAGAACATCTTCAGCGCTAACGAGACTGGCCTCTTCTAGCAAATGCCCACGCTTAAGTATCTAGGGACCAAAGCTCATAGGAGTAAGCTGGCAAAAAATAAGAATCTCTGTCATTCACTAAAGGGTATATTTATCAGCAAGGAACTAAGCGCCTACATCAGTCACCAATAAGCTTCTGAAAAGCAGGAACTTTGCTAATGTATAATGACCCAACACCTATTTCAGGCTTTTCGGAGAAGGGCAGAGGCCACCATATCTGTCTTCAGTAACTCAACTCAGAGCGGGCACTATTTTTCTGCAGAGCTGCAGCACTCATTTCCTCGATTAGATGTTGGAAAATAGCAACTTGCTGTTCTTCCCACTGACTAAACCAAAAGATTTTCAACAGTGAAAATGAAAAGAACGAAATCTAAGGCCACCTTATTGGGACCAAATGAAATTACGCTACTGCAGCAGATCCAAAACAATCTCTGCACATATCTGCTTCTAAAGGAAATTGCTGCAGACCATGGGAAATTACAATTGCTCCAGGACAAGAAAGGCTGACTGATCTAATATTTCTGGTCAACACACCTTCTTCCTGGGTTTGCCAATAAAGACACTGATGAGCTCATCTCTCCACAGGTCAGGAAAATATTAGTTGAAAATATCCTATTCCTTTTACCACGGAAATTTTTCCAGATGAAATGATGGCAGCAAAGCAGATTTGCACCTTGCTGGGAAAAGCTACTTAAAATAAGGAAGCTATGAAGCATTTTAATGAAGGTAAATGAGTAATCATGATGGTCTCAGTTAAGCAAGTCTAATGGCAGTGTCACTTTCATAACACGGGCGTGAGACAACTCATGTGGTGATGATCCAAACTATCTTGGAGCATGGTCTTCCGAATGGTGACAATGCCGAACGCGTCTGTTACAGCAGAAAGCACCATGATTAGCAGATAAGGCAAATACAAATAATTTTAAAATCATGCTTGCAACTACAGTAAAAGAAGTGAAATTTAAAAAGTTAAATGAACACATTAGAAATACTATGCTATTGAAAGTTCTCAGCAGTAGCATTGCCATCTCTGTTCCTGGTGCAAATATATTTTTCTAGACTCAAGCAAGGAGGATTACAGATATCCGCTTTTGGACAGGTGTTTTGATCAATCTCAACCTCGTAAAAACAGTTAATGAGGCAAAAGATGAAAAGAAAAACATCTTGGTAACCTGCAGTCTCTGAGAACAATCCACTGAGATTGTTATACCCAAAGGTGATGCCAGATTTATCGTTAGATCTTCCTCGTTGACATTACAAGGACAAAAATCATGCTAGGCAAAATACTAACTCACCTCCTCCTCCACCACCTCTGATAGCATAAACCACTGCGCAAATTAAGTTTCTCTCATCCGATTATGCAGCCTAAACTAATATTTCAAAATTCAGGTAACTGTGTAGATTCATACAAGTAATCCATCAAGAAATAAAGATGGATGTCAGACTTTTTTTTTCCTTGTATCTGGTCTATCATACATTAAAGAGCAATTTCACTGCCAGCCATCTGGAAATCAATGTATTCCAAGCTTTATTTTATGATTACCAACATTCCCCTTCGTAACTCATTTCTAATTATAAGCAATAAATCATTCCTTCTTGCTTGTAATTTATAACAGCCAATTAAGGCAAACCTCTTATTTAAATAGCAAATCTAGCTTTAAAACATCACATCTTTTGAGGTACGCAGAGAACACCTAATCAAGCAGCTGAACGGTAGAATGATGACTTAACGTGGCTTTTGCAGCCACCGAAGAGACACACGTGGAAGAACCCGCTCTCCTCTGTGCCCTAGGTACGCCAGGACTTTTCAAAACCAAAAGCACAGGTCTCATCTGTCTGACTTAATGCAGAAGAGATTGACATGTAGCAACACGTGAGCCAGGACACAGCTACACCTCAGGGAAGTCTGGTGTCAAGGCTTCCGTTTATCGTATCAGGAAATGAATAAAGGGGCTGTAACAGGAGAAGCAGCTGTAGGTTGGTCTCGTAAGAAGTTCTGACGTTTTCTAATTTCATTTTAGGAATTAATGGTGAAAGAACGCAGCTCTAAATTTAGTACTTCAAAAACCCAACTCAAGCAGCTTTTCCCGTGCATGGATTTGCGTTCCAGAAACGGACTGGCCACCACCTCCCAAGCCGAAGGACACCACCACGCACCGCCCAGGCGCTCGGCCTCTCAGCTACTCTCTGTTGTACAAGGTTTTGCAGGTGTTAGCACATAGCGTGGCCCTTGGCACGAGCACGGCACTCTCTCTGATCACTCCTCCCCATCCCTCACGGCCAGGAGTGGATCAGGCAGAACAAAGCAGTGAAATGGTCTGCAAAGAAAAGGTGTCACCAAATAAATCCAGATTATTCCTTCGGGGAGAAGTCTTTAATGGTGGTTTCCTATGACAACTCTTACCAACAGAAGAACAGCAAAGAAATGTAGTGAAGAATGTGAGACAGGACAAAACAGGGTGGGTCCAAAAGCACTGGCAAGGACACAGAGAACTTTTTGCTTGTATTTGTTCTTCAGTGTAGGTCTGAGTAACAGGCATGTGAGCGCAAACACAAGAGAGAGGCTTCTTAGAAACAGCTCTGCTGGGATTTGTCCGTTAGAAAAAAAACTCACTCTTGTCAGAAAAGTATTTGATACCATTTTAGATACAGAATTTATTACATGAGAAACTGATCTCAGGAACGTGGAAGTGGTTCCCACTGAGATGTTACTCGGTCATCACACAGCTCAAGTCTGTTCCAGCTTCACATCGTGTCATCTGGTAAGCGTTTACAGTAGGAATCAAGGGAACTGGATTTGGAAAAAATCCATCACAACTGACCTAAATCTGATCTGACCTGAATGACCAAACTAATACCAAATTCAAAAACGGCTAGACAGAAGCAAGGAGAGGGAATTCATCAGCTGCAGTAGTTGAGTTTCCTTTTCCTTAGCCATACATGAGGGTTATGCACCCCACTCTGCTTCTCTTCCCAAAGAGTGGGGGTGACAGAGGCTGAGTGAGCATCCCTTTGGTACAAACCAAAGGTGTCAAAAGCCAAGTGCACAAGTGCTGCAGGCTCCCCTGTACTCCCTTTCCTTTTCAGAGACCATTCACTCCTGAGAGAGCGGCACCTGGAAGCGAGGAATGAAAGGTAGCAAGTAAACAAGAAAATCCAAAGAGAACACCGTAGAAGGACAGCAGCGACCATGTCAGCACCATCTGCCCTTGCCTTTGCCATACAGCCATCCAGAGTCATCCCAGAGACCGACCACCCGGGTGTGAGTAACGCCGTGGCAGGCCCACAGCCACACCAGCCCACCCCCAATCGTGTTGTGCTCACAACCCATCTCGCCACCGAGGCGTGTCTGTATTCCTGCTTCGGGGTCTAACGGGGTTAGGCTGCCAGCTTCGCTTTATTCCTAATAGATCGAGTTGAAAACATGCAGGTGCAGCACCATCTACGCAAACACATAGCAAGTCTCTATAGATGGACTGTTATTCATGTAGACCTTGTACTGATGTGTTCAACAAAAAGTTTCACTGCTTTCAATGATCCTTATCTTCTTTTTATGAGAGATCTAAGTAGTATTTATTAATCTTCTCCAAACGCAAGGCTCAAAGACATCTTAACATCTGGTTCACTCTCTCAGCAGCGAGAGCAAAGCACTCCGAACAAAACTGAAAAATCGCTGGCTTGATGTGGGTGAAACTTGGGCAATATTTCTGGGAAAAACTCTGGATGAGGATGCAACAAAAAAACTGTACAAAACGGTAAAGGGAGGGAGAAACAGACACCAAAGCCTGTAAATTTCATTTTGAAAATAAGGCGTCATTCCTATTATGCCTGTGGATGTATATCTTCCCCATACAAAGTTTTAAAAGCTTTATATAAACTATACTTCTAAGCAAGCCTGTAATTAGCTAGGGGCAGGCTTGGCTCTAATTATAACTTGTAGAGACACACATTATGGAAATACTTAGCTAATAACCAAGGCGATGCTCTGTTGATGGCTGCAGTCAGGCTGGCATGTGATTGCCATGCAACTACCTGAGTACTTTCTGTCTCGTGTAAACCGGGCTCCTAACAAAGCCTGTATGACTGGTCTGTCAGGTCTTCCTCCCACCTCTGCCATACAGGGTACCGGTACACCAGGCTTCGCTGCCACCAGCACTGTGATGTCCTGCGTGCCTGCATCTGGCTTCCCTGCTCCTTACAAGTACGCAGCGGGATACCTGTTCTCACCTCACCAGGAGATGCCACACCAAACGGACTAGGGAACCTGGTAGCGAGGGACAAAATTGCACCATTTGAGGAACAGGCAAGATCAGACTGCCTCCAGTGCATGAATCAGATGTCAGCATGTTAATCTGTAGCCTTTTTTAAAGTTATAATGAAGTTGATCCCACATCCCATCACAAAAAGCCAACAGGATGCTCTGCTAGAAGAATATCGCTCCAAGTAAAAGTTTCTGTACATCTCCAGGTTCATACAAGTCTCTCACAACTTCGGATCCAACCTCTACTGACATAAGAAAGGTCCAGAAAGTAAACTGTACCCTTTTACTCCAACCTTGGAAGCTGCTTGCATGGCAATCTCTATTTGGGTACAAGCATACATGGAAAAAACAGTAAAGATCACTGGGAAAATTGCTGTTTATCATCAAATACAACACAAATTTAAAATATGCACTGCTACACACTACGGGTGCTTGCTCACACATACTGTTATGTACTCGTGAATCACTGAACTGGGTTGCAGAAGCCCTTCATGTTCTAAAAAGCCTATCTCCTTAGCAATGCGTTTGGCAGAGATAAATAGATGAGTGTAAAAATGCAGCCACATTTTTCTTATGGAAAGAAAATTTGAAATGGAAATGTTAGGAAGGCAAACAAAATTAATTGCTGTTTTAAAATCTATGTACAACATGTGCAACAACTTTCAAGAAAGGAGGACACGACTTCTCATGCTGGGAGCAGACAGCACCATCTTCTCCAATGTCTTGTGTAAGGCCTACGTTGCACATCTGTAATTAAGTTAGGTTAGCTATTGTAGGGGATCCTACATGTAAAGCAGACTTATTTAATCATGGTTTGCTTTAATACAGCTTAATACTAGTGTTAACAGGTACAAATTAACCAATAGAAACCTCATTCAAACTACAGGGGAGATGCCTCTCACCCTGGTTTAACTGGATCAATTCGAAAACCTCTGCAAGTGAAGCCTGTGCTGCCCACAGCCGGCTGCACATGGCTGGTAAATGGGGCTGCTCTGCTTGGGCCACCAGTCCCTAATTTGGCTCTGTCAAAACAAGCCAGGTCAGCCTAAAGAGACCTTTGCTAACTATTACCTTTGAAATTGCTGGAGTTTTTAAAATCGGTAGAAGGACACTTGCAAAAGCAGGTCAGCAGGCAGATCTGAGACAGGGTAAGAAGTGGGTGAGTTCAGCTGGGAACACGTTTCCCTGACCTTGGCTGACAGCCCAGCCAGATGGCCCCGGTGCCTCCTCTCCACCAAGCCCTCACCTGGACGGTGACCCCAATCTTAAACATTCAGATAGCTGGAACTTCTGTTACCGGGAATTAGTCACTCCTCATCAAAGCAAAACACGGCAAAACCCACGTGACAGGATCTGTTTAAAAATCCTTACTCCATCTCATTTTTTTCACCCATCCTTTCCAAGAAATGGTGGCCTCTGGTGCTTAATTCTTTGGCCATCAAAAACCCAGCTTCTGAGAATGCTCAGCATAAAAGCCACGCAAGCGATTCCTATTGCTGACCTTTCCTCCACTTCACAGCGGCTACAGAAGATGCGTTAAAAAGAAAATTACTGCAGCTATAAGACTCCATCAGAAAATTGCTCATGCACATCCTCAACTCTGTGTACACGGAAATACGGAAAAGCTCTAACGGTTGCAGGTGCCTTTCAGCACTGTGCTGCTCCCTTGGACATGTACAGTTAGGGACGAAATCAGGCCATCTGAAGAGTCACATATATGCTGTGCAAGCTACATTCCTATCACAATTATTAAGACATGGACTGTGAACAGTAAAAGGAGTTCAACTGACCGTGAAATGTGCAAATACTACAATAAACAGATACTTACACACTGTCTTATTTATATAAAATTCCTCCTTCCCATCCTATCGTTCATCTTTTGTCACCATATCCTGTCAAGTTTTTCAGACAACTTTTGACATACTACTGATTTTAGTACAACTCCAGTGAGAATGAGTGAAACATTAAACAATCAGTATCCATCTCAAGTAAATCCCCATTTCTTTCTTTGTACCTAGGAGAGCTTGTGCTCAAACCCCGCCGTGAAGTAACAATTGTATTGAACAGAGAAGACAATAAATTCCCACTGCAGTTTAAATCCTTCTAAATACTAACCTATGTTTGAAGATCAATTAAAAACATATTTTTAGGTTGATCATCCGCTTTTTTTTTTTAGATTTTGAACTTTAACTCCTTGCATTAAAAAAATCACAGAAAATAAGCCAATAGTCCTACAAGACCCGAGCTACTTAAAGTTAAGCGCTAAGAAGTATTGCGAGACTTGGTACGGACCTTTTCTAGGCTTTGTGCTGCACAGATACCCCTCCAAAGGGAAGGGGCTCCCCGCTGTACACAAAGGGAAGGCTCTTTGGGCTGAAGCCACAACTTCAAAGACCAGTAGCACAAAATTTGCCAACTCGCTTGGCCATTCAAGCAAATGTCAACTGAAACAAAAGCACACACCAAGGAAAGTTGTTACCGACTGCCACGCTGGGAGAATAATGCAGATTTGTATCGATGATCAACTTAGCTTTAACTAACGAGCAACTTTGCTTTTGTTCTTTTTTATCACCACGCTCATTTTTGCTCTCTAGCTTCGAAAAGGCATTTCTGAAGCATCAGTTAAGAGAAAACCTCTAATTTAAAGGAAGTGACACCCTCCTCTCACTTTTTTAAGAAACATTAGTCCTGAATGTGTTAAGTTTAGATTTCCTACATTCTGTACTTGGTCAAAATATGCAGTAAATGCCTAAGTAGTGCTTGGCCCCAGTGAGACAACAGTCTGCACAGACTCACTTGTAATACATGTCTGCCTTTCAGCTGTTTAATCTCCCTACACTCTATTTCCTTTATCAGCACTACAGCATCATTCCAGTTTGCCTTAGTTTTTGTGTGTCTACAAAGTATCGTGGGAACATCAATACTTGGCAACCTAACACTTGGGTTTTTAGCATGACGCCACAGATCTCCGTGTTACTTTGCTCAGTTGGTAAGTAAAATGTTACAGCAAATAAACAGATGCATAAAGTATTTTTTTAAATGCAATTTAAGTGCCATATTGTAATGTAAACACTTTTCACTGTGCATATTTTTATGGAAAAAGCTTTTCAGAGTAAACCGTTTCAAAGGAACTGAATCAAATTTAAACACATGCATGACAGACTTACATTTGGAAATTAGTTTGGTAGCAATTTATGATGCTTTGTCGTGAACTTTCATAGTCACTCTTAGAGCAAGAATGTATTAGTTAAGAAGTGTAATGTTTCACCTGGCCCCAATGAAGAAAAAAGAAAGCAGCGTAGACAAAATACATGCTTCTACCATGATCTTGCTTTACACAAAGGTGCTAAAAACAATTACCAATAATGGCAAAAGTTGATCTACCCAACATCAAACTTATTTATTGCCTGTGCATCTTCCCACTGAATTATGATGTCTGTGCAAGCAGTCTGAACATTCAAACTCCCCATCCATGTCACAGGACAAAAGTGAAAAAATACACTTCAGAAACAGCATATGAATGATGTGGCATTTTTACCAAATGGCAGCACCACACAGAGAGCCCTGGAGCAGATTTTTCTCATCTCTCGACAAAAGAAATATGGGGAAGTCATGGAGCGACTGCAGTCCCAGCGGTTGCACCCTGGGCTCCTGGCCCATCAGTCCTCCTGGCAGCACAACAACTGTGTCTGGCAAAACCACGCTGGAACAGCCCTCCCTCATCTGCCATACATGGATCCCTGCAATACCTCCATGGCCCCCATTAACAGCTGACAGCATTAAACGCACATTAGCTCAGATACAGTCATGCCTACAGGGTGTTACAGCCCCCAGGAAGCTCAGGAGCTTGGGAACACCAAGCCCTTTCCTGCTGACATCACCTAAACAACTTCTCCATGACGATGTCAGGCTGATGCTGATGCCTCACCCACCAAACCCAGCTCCATGCTCCTCTTGTTTTCTGATATTGAGAGAGGACTCTGTCAAACTCTCCGCAGCTTTAGCAACAGCCCGACAGACACAACCGATTGCTCCAAAACGCTGCTGGTATTCACCTTGGCCAGTAAGCAAGTCCAGCCGTGTTACTCTCTCATGTGACCAGCATTTTTGCAGACCAATTTTTGCTTTCCTTTCATGTACACATTTCAGCATCACAGTTTAGATAAGATGATGCATAAGGTCCTCACATTTTTAAAATGATAACAAAATCCTAAGTTGAGTAGGTGTCTTTAGGAGCAAGAGCTAAAAAGTTAGAGTCTACATGTCAAACTGCAACACAAAGTTGGCTTTCAGTTCTGACATAAATAGCGTGCAAGACTCACATTTATTAAAAACAGATGAAACAAGTCCCAATTCTTTTTGAATAGCAGAACTACTAAAGAGACCTGGTGGAGTTTCGCACAGCGGGAGTTTCAGCTGTCTATCAGCACACGTTTAAACACTTGAGGACTTTGTAATAAATGCTGAACTGGATTCGCCATCAAAAGACAAAATCCATGTTCTATCTGCCAAAACCTTTAGCAGCCTAAACAGAAAATGTCACAATTGATTTTCAGCAATGGTATAGAAATAAAAAAACATTTTAAAGTCTTTAGGGGACAGACAGATAGATAGATAAACAGCATGACGAACAGATGGATTCATTGCTATAGGTAACTTTTTACTCCTCCTAAGCAAAAACCAGGCTTCGAATGAACTGATACAGCTATACAGATTAAGAAAGAAACTCAACTAATGAGTAATTTTATTTTTAAATTCTCTGGTCTGTCAGAACCATCGGCCTAGAGGTATACAGTGAACACATTTTTTTTCTAAAGCACTACTGTTTTATTTGCATTATGGTTAAAGAGCTTCCTCTCTCCTTGACTGGTGTCAGATATAATAAAACAAAAACATTTGAAAGGAGAACACCCCCTGCCCCACCCTGAGCTATACAAAGTGCTGATTTGGAGGCTCTTTTACTCCCTCTTCATTTCCCTGACAAAGTCATAAATTACCTTTGGGCTCACTTCGCACTCACAGAACCGCAGCTACGGGTAGGTCTCTAGAGCCCCCCAAAATCCCGAGCCCCCTCGCACCTCGGCTGGCTCCAGCTCTTGCTGGGCAGGAGATGCATTTTTTGTGGGAGGAGACAGGGCTGGTGTGTTCATGGATTGCCTCTCTAAATTTAGCAGGATTTTTAATACTCTTGATTTAAACAGTGCAGTGAAACACAGAGAGAAAGAAATGCAAGCCAGTGTCCGTAAACTCTCAAGGTTGACTGCAAGCATTTACCAAACATATGATACTAGCAAGCAGCGGCGGCTGCTGAGCTGATAAGCTGTCTACAGTGCTTACAGACAGGCTCCAACATTTAAAAGGACTGAGAAATAAGCAACTTTATAATACTGCTATAAGGGATTTAACGCTAATATTAGAAAACAGAGTTTGAATAATCAGGCTCTGCAAAATGCACTCCTACTAAGCAGCAAGCTGGACCACTTTCAAAATTACCAAGTAACCTGTTTTCGTATAACCTTTTCGACATGAACAACTGACTTGCATCCAGGATCACAGTAAATCAGATTTTAGTTTCCCCTTCTCCTTGTTGCACTAAAAAAAAATGGCCCAAGTAACTGTTCCTACTTAAAATGGTGGAACACCTATGAGAACGGCAACCGGAGTGGGGAAATAATTTGCCAAAGATTTGTTTCTTTAAGACTAAACCCACTTTAACATGGTCAACAGAAGTAATGGTGGAGAGAGGTCAAGACAACTCCCTTTCACACCGGGGCAGTTGCTGCAGTTCACAGGCATTTCCCCACGATCGCAGGCAGGAGCTTTCGGCTGCCTCCCACCCCAAGGAGCCTGTGACAGCTAAATTCCTGCAGCAGAATCAAACTAGCCCTCGCGATTTACAAACTTCTTTTAAGATGTTTTCAAACCCTACTGCACTTCGACTTGCGTTATTAGTTGGAAAAAAGTCTGAGAGTGCTGACTCCTACGCCGGGAGATGAAACTGGGCCAGCCCAGCATCCTCCTCTCACCCATTAGTGACCAAGATGTGCAGCACCCTCTGCTTTGACATAGTTTAAGTCCACCTCCAGCTACAGAGGACCCACAGGAGTGTGTAAATGCTTCACGATCACCATTTACCTCTTTCTTCAAGTCTATGAGTGCTTTAAAGAACAAATTCAGACTTAATCTAATCAGCTACAGCTCCAAAAGGAGACAAGGATCTTCATGTGTCACTTTAGTTTTGGCCCTCAGCATGTATTTTGACTATGCTGTCTTCAAACATGGCACTCAACCTTACCACCACTGAGACTTTCCTTCTGCCGTCCCACTGAAATTAGCCCATTCCTCAGTTTCAGCCCAGTTCTGCCATGCCATATGCTGCTCTTTCCCTCATCTATGCTCTAACTGCTCGCACGGTCACATATGTGTAGGCTCCTATCATTACACTACGGATAGCGTTTCAGCATCTCCTCCAGATCATCACCATTTTGTTTCTTGCTAAAATCACCTTAATGACTTCAATTCTCTCATCCGCAGAAGGGAATGGTTCTCCAAGACAGGTCTAATGCCTCCCTAATCTGTCACGTGCTGCTTCTCCAACGCGTAGCCCAAATTGGTCCTTTTGTAGAGCCTCATATCTAATTTGCAGTCCACTATCTCTCTATCGCTTTCAGCCTTATGGCTTTTACAGCTTCTGCTCCCATGTATGTCTGCATTTCAGATTATATTTCTTTGGATGCATTAGCCTGGATTTCTTCCAAGATGTTCTCTTTTATTTCCTACTCTCAGTTATATTTTTTTTTCTTAGTGGCTCTGCTTTGCACGGCCGTTTTCAGTCTTCTTTGCTGTATGACTCACTTTATTGTCTCCTGCAGATTTCATTAGCACAGTTCTCCATCTCATTATGAAGTAGGACTGGATTTCACACATTGTTCGAGCTTTCCACAAGATATATGCTTGCACGTTAGCGCTGTCCTCACTGTTTGCTTCGGCAGACATGGTACTCCTCAAAATGAAAGATCTTGAGGTAAGAGAATCTGCCTAAATAGTCCAAGCTTCCTGAAGCGCTACAAGGAAAATGGTAATGGTGTTAGAGAAGCAGAGTATGTTAACACCATTAGCTCCTGGAAGATTTTGTTTTTTCCCATGACCTGTTTTGCTAGGTATTTGAAGGTAACTCCTGCCAGGAACAGATGGTGTTCAAGCAGATAACTGGCAAAGGATCTAGAAGAGTGCACTGAGATGGTGTTGTGCGTAAGTCTGGCCAGTTATCCAAAAACCGCTATGAATACAACAGGAGTTGCCAAAAGGCATTGTTTCTGAAAGAAAATGTAGTAAATAGGGCAAATAAACCTGTAGGTGAGGAAATTTAAGAAACTTTCTGATAGAAGGATGGTACCTTGTCTATTAGCAGCTCCAGTTTTGAAGCGTTTGTATCAAATAGGCTGTAGATGGTTGGAAGTGAGTAATGCTTTGACACATGCCTGTATAAAAGAATATGATAACGATCTTTCACAGATGTGATGACACAATTAAAATAGTGGACAAGAGAAGCACTTTTGGAGAAACACTTAAAACCAAACAAATCTTAATCCTCCACAAATGTCTTCAAGCGGCAGAATAGATTTCTTCCAAATTTTTACTCCACTACTATCTTACTTAAGACCAAAAAAAGGATAGTGTAGCAGACCTTCAAATGAATTACACTACACATTATGTATATCAGATAATCCCTGCTAACTGACCAAAAACATTTCATTTTCAAAAATTGCATACTCCTCCAGCATAAACATTACTAATGATGAAAAATAAAACCAGAAGGGATTCATCTCCTTTCTAATGCTAAATATTGCACAAGTAACTACCATCTATATAATCTTAATGCTGCCTCAACACAATTTCAAAAATTGAATATAAAGTTGAGAACAAATTGTTAGGAGATTACTCTTCAAGAGAACTATTGCCAGTAATCTCCTAATAAGACCTGTTACTTTGACCTTCACGTGGATTTTTTTCACATCTTCACTCGCTGCAATGTTTCTGTGAGTCTAAGTGCAATGAGGAGCCCATTTAGGAAGCAGTCCCTTGTGCATTACGCCTCAACAAGCCACAAGTTTGAAATATCCACGGGACTGTTTAAAATATTTACAGCCACCAAGGTCAAACCCTGGAGATCCTGGACAGAAATCTATCACACTCTGAGAAATTGAAATATTTCTTTCCAACCTCCCTCCCACAAAAAAAGTATGTTAAACAAACACATAAAAGCATTGTTTTAAGCAAACCCTGCAGACACAGGGAAACTCATATAGAATATGTTTTCTCTGTCTGTAACTCACCTCTCTGCAACACACAGATAACATTAATCTTTACAACGTCCCCTATAAAATCAAGATGTAAGGGGTCCTAACCACAAGATTTCATGCCTCTATTTTGAATTATTGGATTTGTGGGGAGCAGAGGATGCTGCAGGTGGGATGCCAGAGACAGCATTATAATTCCAAGCACCAAACACTGCAGCAGAAAAGCCCCATAAAGCTGTTTATCAGGGCTATCTTTGGTAAACTATTTACTCATCAGGGGACGGTGGGCCCAGAGCAGCTGCTGCACTTCAGATCGTGATGTAATTCATAGCACTGTTGCAGGAGCCCCAATAAATGTCCTGAGGTTTCATCACCCATCGTACGCCAGCTCCATATTTCTCTCATATCAGGGCATATATCTACCATTTATTGGGCATACAGGCAACTCCACATTTTGGAACACAACAATTAATTTAGAATGCATTTTTGCCCATTAGGTATCCCCCCTTGGTACATGGTCTTTAAATTATTTTGGTTAGGGTACCTCAAGCATAGTCATATTATTTTGATTATGATATGACAGTTTCGTAATTGAGTAATTCAGAGAAAGTTCTAGTTTTCTGTAGGTACCACTTTGAACAAAGTTGTTTGTCCTCCCACCTAAAAAAGCAACAGGTTCCTTCTCATTGTAACCAATGCTATGAATGCTACAGAAGAGCTACAAAGCCTACAAAATGATACTTGCATAACCATTAACGAAATGTTTGTTGTGATCAAGGCAGTAATCAAAAACGATTAAAAACAAGTCACAGCCTGACCCAGCATCAGTCACAGCCCTTTCAAGCAACAAGAACTGTCACTAGAAGTGACAACTTTCTGGCTCATCGGGACACCGGCAAAAAAACGCCCCGAGAAATCTCATAATTTCTTTAACAAGATCCTATCTCACAAGCGAGGTTTTCCACTGCCAGATGGTCGATAGGAATGCTAATGGAAAGAGTTGAAGCTGAAATAAATCTGCCACTTTTAATCAATCGCAGATAACTGTGTCATCAATAAGCAACTCGTGTTATGACAAACTCCCTTTGGTTTGCTATAAGCAAAGATGATAAAACACATCACACCTATGTATTCATTGCTGATATTGGGCAACTTTAACGTAGGGATTTTTGAGGGTTAAGGATTATTCTTTCCCAAGTAATGCTCTGATTTTGGATTTGCTCTGAAAAAATTGCTCAAAAGAACAATAGTTTCTAAATATTAGAAGCTATTTAGATAGTAGGTCAATTGGGAAAAGAAAAAGCCACCAAACACCCCCCCCCAAATCGTCTTAAATCAGCTACCGCGTTAGGTAAATTCATTCATTATTTTCAAGTCTTTGCCTACACACACAAGGTGCACTCTCTACTGTATGGAAAAGATAATTATAAAACGATAACTATGCGACAGGCTGATCCATCAGCCCATCCGTCTCTCTTTCACTCCACTCCAGCCCCTCCAAATGTCCAGGGGCCACAAAATCCAACAGAGAGAAAAGCCATAAAAATAACCAAGTTCCTGTGCTCTTTGTGAAAATCAGAAGTAGGAAGAAGAGACCCAAAAGAGTTCCACCACCAAAGGGGAAAGAGTAAACCGTGTCCCATGCGGGTACCAGCTGGCCAACAGCTATGTGCTTTGCACCAGAAAACCCATCTCTGCTTGCAGGAAAGGCTCACAGAGGAGAGCTGGGGCTGACCAAGGCCAAGGGAACAACCAAGGGAAAGAAGATGGCAATCAGTAGTAAACTAGACCTTGCTAGTTCCACTGCTCATGGCACAGGTTGCTTTATAACTGTATTTTTAACAGAGGCTTCCAAATCTGGCCTTGGTAAGAATTGTGTCTTTTTGCTTTCACTGACTATTGTCCAACAGTGTTTCAAAATATAATCGCAAAACCGAGACTCTACGATAAGGCTAAGGAAATCTAGTATTTTCCCAATTTAGAGGCAACATGGCATTCAGTTGCTTAAAAGAAAAAAGAAAAAATGACAAAAGTTACTACAGCACAAGTGCAAACGAGTCATTTTGAACCCACTTACGGAGGGAGACACAGGAAATTATAATCAGCCCAAACTTCATAACTTGTTTATCAGTACAGCAATAAATACATTACTAAAGATGCTTCTCCTTCCTCGCCAAACTCCCAGTATCTAACTTACAAAGACCAGAAGTCAACGCAAAAGAACTTTCAAGCTGGTTTTGTGACTCTCACTGGGCAAAATCATGCCAACACAGACACTCCCTTGCTTTTTCCTCATCATCCAGCTGAGAGAGATGACAACTTTGTAATGCTGAGCATCGGATATGGAGGAGTCACACTTCACTCAGTTTTTTACCTTTTTTTTTTTTTTTCTGGCATCCACCCAACAGACAGGACCACTGGAACAGCATGATCACCCTTCAATACCATTTTGAAAGAGTATCGAACTGCGTGTGCACACAGCGAACACTTGTTGATCCATTTTATGAAATAATGAATGCCAGGATGAGTATCCCAATATCTTCAAAATTTAAAACCAGCAATTTTTATTCCGGTAATAATACTCTGAAAGATAATAGGTTAGAGTTATTACAGACTGCTGCAACATCATAGATTAGTCTCATAGTATTGATCTTCAGGAGACCAAACAGCAGATATGTGAATGTTCCCTGCAGTTTAATCAGTGAGCACCTTTCTATGTTTTTGAATTGGTTTTTCTCTCCATTTTCCTACATAATCTTCTCTTGTGCTTTTGAAGTTCAAAGGAAAAGAAAAGCACAGCTATTTTTTCCTTTTCATGCAAAATGAAAGGTTCTTTTTCTAGATTGAGAAAGACTGCAGTCAAAACAGTACCTAAGTCAGTGCCTAAGTGAGACAGAAAGATACAGTTGATAAGTGCTAAAGAAAAGCAAGATCATTAAACACAAGGGCGATGCCCATCCTAAAAAATATTGCACAAAAGAAAGGAAAATGTTTGCAGCAACAGTGATAGACAGCATGTTTAGTAACTTATCAGGGAAAGCTGTAGCACAAATTGGCAAAAATTCAGATGTTCTTAAGTAGATTGTTTTACCCTTTCCTTTCAAAAGCCTGCACAAAGTCTGAGAACATCCATGCAGTCAAAAACCTGCCTCGCTAGGGCACACAATTCTTTGCGGTGCCTGCACACATACCAAAATACACATTGCTCCACCATTCGACACCGTGAACCAAAGTCCGTCGAGGTCAGGGACAAAATCCAGCCCTAGGTATGTTAAGAGTACAGAAAATCTTAAGGTGAGCCATTAATAGAGAACTGATTGGGTGATTGAAATCACTTACCTAAAGCATTCACTGTCTCATCTTCGTGACATTTTTAAAGCAGCTACGTTTAAATTCCTCTTTAAAAACTCTCTTGAATATTAGCACTCCTACAGCTCCTGGCTTTGAGCCTTTGGTTATGGTGGTAAACTGAGAGTGTTTAAATCATTTCAGATTTACTCTACTAAGTGAATTTAAACTGGCAGCTGGCCAGGTATCTCCGGAGCTGCGATGTGGAACATGGGGCATAGGCGAGAGGAGCTCCGCTGTTGAGAGCGCTTCAGGAAAAGGTAAGTCTTCCAATAAAAGCCTGAAAATCTTGACCAATGTTTAAAATTACTTGAAACTAGAGCCTAATACAGATACCCTCAGCTCCACTATGCCTCCCACAGTGTACGTCCAGCACCCTGCCCAGCACAGGCAACGGCACCACAAACACCAGCTCTTAAAACTGTGGTCTGTAGAGAGGCAGGGTATTAAAGGTCTTGACTACTGTGATAGAAAAAGTCTTAGCTATTTCATTTGCTTTAAAATGGGTTTTAAAATGAAATCAGTAGATATTGAAATTGAAAAGGGAGAGAAAGTAATTTAGACAAAAATGCATCTGTTACTGCGGCTGGCCCCACACAAAGTACTCTGCAAAAAACATCTTAAATCTGGACTTCCCTGAATTGCAAATCCTATCAGCAAATGCTGAACCATAAACTTGAGTTTTCTAGTGTCTGGTCTTCACCAAAAGTTAATATAACGCTGCGCTTAATACCTGTGAGCTACTGAAGTAGCAACAAAATAAATATATAGTATACTGTAAGCCACTCAATGCCTTGGATCTCAGGATTTCCTACTGCTTCAGATCTTAAGACCTCCTCATGTTTTAAGGAGTAATTTTAAATTGCAACCCAAAGCTAAGAGAAAACTACAGTCTAGTAATCATCGGATCTTAGAAATGTTCTCTGTCAGTTCTCCCGATGAGACAGAAATAAGTGCATAAAGCCTGCATTTTCCTCCAACAGCTATTTAAAGAACTTTTTCTGTAAAACTTGTGTTTATACACACACACACACACACACACACATATACTAAGAAAAATCCAGACCTGAAGATTACCATATGCTGCAGGACAAACTTTCGATGTGATTTAATTACATTCATGTTTTCTGTAGTTGAACAAAATACGAATTATTTATCCACTCCTGGATAAAACACAGGAAGCATCTGAGAAACGTTGATTCAGTAAAAGCAGCAAATCTTCCAAACAAGTCTCGGCCAACGAATCCTGGAATCGGGTTTCCCATCCATCACGCTGGGAGCTGGGCATTGTTTTTCCAAGGCGGGGTTTGAGATCGCCAGCCTGACCTCAGCCGTGGCTGCATTGTTGGTGCCAGCGGGTGAAGGCTCCGAGCAGGAGCAGGCTGCTGCCTCCTGATAAATCACTCCTAAACACAACGGGACTCTGGGAGACAACAGCGTCTATGGTTCCTTTTGATGTTCAGGGTTTTTCTAATCTCTTCAGGTTAGATTAAGAGAGAGGCAGCCAGGGTCGGCAAAGGTCAGCGAGATTAGGTTAATTTTTAAAGAAACCTTTCCCTTCCAACCAAGACCTTGCTACCTAGTCACTCACTCGTTAGTAAGCTACTTTGCATTAGACAGAATTCATGATTTTTCATGACTTACATATACCACACTTTACATTGGACCCAGCTCACTAGTTGCAAAAAAACCCAAACCCCAGCGGCTTTAAATCCTCAATTAGTCCTTTCTTTGTCTTTTCTTCCCTTTATGTTTCCCCTCCCTCTGTGTTTTTTTTTAATAGAACAGAATTTAGGTATTGTCATTTCATGCTTTTAGAGCTGATGAATTGGTATTTAGGTTTATTTTCATGAAATGTATGACACATTCTATCTGAGCCATACAAGATCCATGTATGTAATCCAGTTAAACCACATTATTTTATTACTCCAATGCTTTGCTGGTGAAAATGAACAAGAATATTTTAAGAAATAACAGGAAAATGAAAATACGGATGCATGGATAAAAAGTAGGTCTACTCCTACAGGGATCTGAGGAAGTTTAAGGTACATGTACTCTGAACTTTTCCCATGAGACGGAAGCTTTTTCAACAAGCTTCTCCCTCATACTCGGAGCATATACCTTCTGACTTTAAAAATAAAAATAACTTCTACAAAATCTGACAGTCAGGCCCAATAATTCTTTACACCCCAGATTGCCCAAAGGTCAAAATCACATTTGGACTGGACCAGGCTGAAGGGAAAGAAAGCTCTTGTTTCACCAAAGCGTTTAGATGATTTGAAGAGGTGTGGCAGTGGCGGTATCACAAATGAACACATCAGCAAAAGGTAGTTGTTTCACACTGACACATCACTGAGAACCACTAATGAGTCTAATCTCCTGGACCGTGTCCAGAGGAGGAGATACCCCAGGAAGCATAGCCTGATGTAGGAATACCCAGAAATACACAGGAGGCAACCACCAGTGACATGAGCGACCCGAACTGCTCTCCTACCCACCTTGTTCCACAAACAACCTACACAAAGGAGTTCGCCTTTCTTCCGCTCTGTTCCCATCATTTTTTTCTGTAGTATTTCAAAAGGTTATTCATACCTACACTCATAAGTACAAACATGTTTAATACGTGCTATACTTGCATAACAATTTTTTTAAGTAAATATTGCTTGCACACAGTGCATTTGGCAGGAAATGAAAAAAGAACAAGTGTCTAAACCACCTCCATCTAAGTAGCACATTTAGGCATAGGTTTAACCCTTAAAGTGACTTACTAAAGCACGAACTGGAAGGGCCCTTCTCTGCCTCCAGGAGCCAGGGAGCAGGTGACGCCCGCAGAGTATCCAGGCTTACTGCCTTGTAATAACCAGTCTTATGTTTTAAACAACCCTGATTTCTGTCTTGCTTTCTCTTCATCTGATCACTTGATTCGCTGTTGACTTTAATCTCCGTTATTAATTCATCAGATGACCGACTGATGCACCTACAGCTTTAAACTGATGATTGTCTTGTTCAACTTCAGCAACAACAGTTTTTGTCAGAACTCCAAATTATTTTGTTTCTTTACTGCTGCATGATAAAATCCATGCAGAAGTGTACAAAGCCATTTTTCTATTAAAACTACCATGTCACCACTCTAGACAGGCAAAGATAACCTTACAAAATAAATACGCCAGCCACTTCATTCCGCTTCCAAATTTCTATGCATGTCCTTCATACTTCAGATCTCAAACCACTCAGATTAAACATGTTGATAACTTCTTAAAAGAACACTATGCTGCAAGGTAGCATATATTTCTTTCACGTAAACACTACATCTAAAACCATTTCTAAATAAAGAGACAATAGATTATTAAATATATGCCAAACACCTCTATTCTGTATGGGACCTGAGTGTGCTCTCCATGTCCAAGCATCTTCCACTGCTCCAAATCAGCAAGGTTGCACTCAACTCTGAATATCAATATGGACTTCAAATCTATCGCACCATGTCATGCTGCGGCCTGAAATAGCCTCATTGTACCCTTTCCCTGCCAGCTATCACAGTCCTGCCTGAATGGAAAGATTACAAATCGTCTACAGTTTTTGACAGCTGCTGAGCCAGGCCATGCCTTGAAAACGCACTCGGGGTTCTCCACTTGCACGCACACTTGGGAGATGGACTGCAGGTCCTGAGGTCCATGCACTATATATACAGTGTATGGAGTGTACTCTATACTCTACTCTACCTTCCCCTCTGACCTCTGTAGTTACAGGTTTCTTTTCAAGTGTAAAACACAGGGGGAGAGGAAAACGTATGTAAATGCCGGTGGTTTCCTCCCTTATTTCTTTCTGGGTCACAAGGAAGGGGTCTGTATGACAGAAGAGAAAGAGATGGGCTGCTGGGGAAGTTACCTTGGTTCCTGCATATCCTAAACACGGCAATGGGTTTGTTCAATCTGTCGTTGTGTTGCATTGGAGGAAGGAGAAAACACTGGGCAGAAATTTCTGACTCACAATAAATTGGAAATTCAACAACAGAAGAAAAAGTTAAATTTGCTGCATATATTCTCCAAGACCACATTTACAAGTTATGTCAGTATGTCTCATCCTATATTTAGTAACAACTGCAGCAAGGTAAAACCAAAATCAGTCAGCACACCAGAAGCATCACTGGGTAACGGAACAGCACCTACATAAATGACTGAGTTACAGTACACTGGCCAATTTAAAACTAATTATGTAGATGCTGTCAAATACCATGTGAACAATCAGCACTCTTAAATTTTGCAACAAACTGCCAGAACTTTCCAAAACTTTACCCAGCTACGGTGAAAGAACTGCAGTCATAATCACATAATGCTTGTCAGCTATTCGGTCTGGCAGTATGTGCAAACATCAAGAAACAAGAAGCTTCATGTGACTGCTCTCCTACTTTGGTTATTAGTCTTGGTAAAATAACATATGCCATATTGTAGTGAGAAGTTAATTTTTCGTTTGTTTTGTTCCATTTCCATCGACATTTAACAAATATTCGCTGAAGACTCAACTTCAGTTGCAAATCTAAAACACATCAGACATAATCTTCCCTTGGTTTATACTAGAAAAATGAGGTGAGATATACTGCAAAGATCAACAAGCAGACCCTGCTGGACTAGGGTCAAAGGAAAACCAATTCAGAAACCAACCATTTTCCACCCATGAAAACACAAAGAAATAAATCAGAAAAATCTACAGACTGAGAACGAGCATTTCACAGCGCTGAAGCACTCCCAGCCACAACAGCAGGACATGCACCTCTAGAGTTTGATAACAAGAGCCGTAACACTTACCATTTCTTTGTTTCTTCCCACTTTTCTCATCCCCCACATCACATATAACTATTTTTGCAAACATGCTATTGAAGTTCAAGAGATTGCACATACATATGCATATTAAGTCTCCCATTAGACCCACTGAGTGTACTTTGGAAGAAAAAAGCTCGCAGAGCATTTTCTTATAACCAACCTGAAAATGAGAACATAGATAAACAAGGCACTCGCAATCCAACTGTCATACAAAATTATCTTCTGGGCTAAAACTGCTCCTATTTGGTTTTAAAGTACAGGACAAAATTACTTCAGACAGTCACAAAAAATCCCCTCTGCATTTTTGCACTGCCCAGCTGACCTCCCCTGGAATCCGACAAGGAGACGATTTTCTTGAGTGGGAGGCAGAAAAGCAATATCCAATTTATATTAAACAAACAAGAAGGCTGCTGTAAAAATAAGAAGACTTGACCTGGGTCTAGGCCACAAGGTCAAGCCAGATCAATGCCTTTTTCATTTTAAATTGCAGGCATTCTAATAATTTTGGGTAAATGGATCCAAGCACTGGACTTGGCAGACGCTTGTTATTGCTGAAACGCTCACCCAAGTCTAGATGTGTCCTCACCCAATCTTGAAGGGTTTATTTATATACACTTCGCAAAGGTTCTCTGAGGTCCAAAGAAATGACAGCTCAGGAACACTCCTCCACAGTCTCAGCAGCCTATGTTCCCTCATCCTTACGCTAAACCAAGTTTTGACAACATTAAATATCTGTACTATAAAATTTGAATGCTCTTAATGAATGATGTACAACTAGAGATGATTTACAGCATCACTAAACTTACACAAATTGGTACAGTTCACATCAAGACAGCTTCTTTACATTATTTCTCCTATCATTAAGCTACTTTGGGGGCATTTTTCTCCAATTAAATTTTACAGAGTGAAAATACAGGTGGGTCGGTTGCCATCCTGAAATTTTGGCATTTGATTCCAGCACCCAAAACCTAATTCCAGTACTCAAAACCAAATTACTCCAAAACTAGGATTGTTAGGAAAAATACTCCATCTTAATAACACAGCAAGCTAGAAAACCTTTAACTTCAGTTCTCTTAACTCACTCAGGACAAGCATGGAAGGGCAAAATGATTCCGTAACTCACCTCCCACAAGAAGACGGAAAGGATTGAGGGACGAAGGGTGAAGGAATGAGCTTTTTGGTAATCTCACCCTACTGAACCGATGCTGCACGACAGAAAAGCGCAGAGCTGCTGGAGTAACTGCTGAAATGACTTGGGAATCAGTGGCAGAAGCAGCTCCTGCAGCAGCAGCACAAAGGCACCCAGACCCCGCGGGCTGGGGTTGTGAGCTGGGTGACGGCTGGAAACGAGCTCCTTGCTCAATGGTACGGAGCACAGCCATGCGAAACACTACCCATACAGAGTTGAATATAGTTGTATTTTCAGGAGTATCATGACCGTCAGATGTGAAAGAAAATTGCTGTCACTGATATCAGGGGGAACAGATCTTCAAATAGCCTGAGCAATCAGAAGAAACATCAAATCCTCACAAACATCTGCCAGTTTCTGGAATGATGGGTTTGGGGAACTGGTTTTTCTTTTTCAGGGGAAAAAAATCGCTTTCCCCATTCTTCTGTCCTATCTCAGTGTCAAGAGAAATGAATTTGAGGGTAAAGGAATAGCCTGCCGCATCATTGCCCAGATAGTGTGCTGGTTCCTGCCTCCCCAGTCTCTTGGTGGAATTTGCTTAACTCCGCGTCTGCTCAGGAGCATGGTGCTACGCATAGAAGCAATGCATTTTTCCTCCTATGTCCTCACTTAATAGAGGGAAAGGCTGCCAGTCATCACATTTTAGCGTTCAGAAGTTAAAAACACACACTCATCTTAAAACGTGTTGAGTCAGATATGTTTCTTTCCAGTTCTTGCCTCTGTTTTATCTCCTTACTACAAAAGGCTTCTTAGCTCATAGGAACAGCAGTAACCTGCAGCATTAGCCAGGTTACAACATTACTACAGGCTTTACTAGATCAACTCCTCAAATCAGCTGTGAAGAAGTAAATGCATGTGTCAGCTCCTTTCAAGGTCATTCGTAAAGCTCTCCCCTGTACAACTAACTTTAATAAGGCAGATGCATGACATGAAAAGCCGAACCTTGGAAGTCTTGAATTAATTTTTTCTTGGCTTTCCTTTTTGTAAATAAAATACTAAGCATAATTTGTGTAAGCTTGTCCCTCTAAAAGTTACAAGACTGGAAAATACTGGTAAGATTTATTCTAAGTGGAGGTACTTATCAAATGTCAGCGTTTTCCTGTTCAAAATGACTAATCACTTTGATTAACCTTTGATTTAAATGATTATATACCACAGCAAAGCACAAACATACATAAAATTACACTAAAAAAAAATTCTCAAAGCGCAGATCACATAAGAAAACAGTTATGCCAAAGTGGTTAGAGAATTTCTTTACCACGCACATAACATTCAAACCAAAAGCTGACTCCACACACTCAACAGGAAGGCTCCCACCACATGCACATTCATACCCAGGAATCACAGTCTAGTTAATCTCATAGCCAACGTGAGATCGCTTCCAGGGGAAACACCAAAAATACCAACCAAATAATAATGAAGCTGTAGAAGAAACTCCTAACTACCTTCTCAACAACGACTGTCAGTATCTTCTGTAAGGAATTTTATTCCAAGTGGGAAATTGGTGCTAGTGCGTTAGTCACATACAAAAAGAAGGCCTGAAGCAGCGCAAGACAAGAAATACAATCTAATATCTCACTTGGAGTAAATACACATGAATTCCAAGCCATGTAACAGACTTCAAAGCAGAGAGAGAAAAACAGGATATCAAAGGTAAATTAGACAAAGAGCTGAAGGCAATTCTGAAAAATAAAAATATACAGTGGAAAATTAAAGCATATAAAAACACTCTTAAGATCCCATCTCAAAGGACCAATTTGTACAGAGAATGCACAGCACCAAAGTTAGCATGGCGAAGACTCTCTCAAAAGCTTCATATCTGCCAAATACGGGGACTTCAGACACCCAGGAATCCCTTGGATTGATTATTCAAGCTGAGCTTTGTTTCACACTGTTTTGGTTTGATCCAAGTAACCTGGAAAACATGGGCTCACGCTGCTCCCCTCCACAAACAGCAGTCTCATAATGTAAAATGAGCTAAAAATATTGCGCGTTAAAAAACTTCTTTGCTTTGGGCTTATGAAAATAAAAAAGTATAAGCCATGGCCAATACAGAATAAGGATTCAAGACATTCAGGCTCACAGCTGAGTTAGGAGCACCCAGCCAGGACGTGGCACGGCACTCAGCACAGCACTTCCACCCGCCTAAACCGTAAAACTACAAATAAAGGGCTTATCGTTATCAGCGATCCTGGATATGAGGGTAACAGGTGGTTTGGGGCTTCCTCCTTCCTTATTCCCCAGGAGAAAGAAATACAGATTCTGCTGGACATCTGCAGGATCAACCAGCAAAGAGGAAGTTTTCAGGTGGGGTGTGATAAATAGCACACCGTGCCCCCGCCCTCCCACAACTTAACCAAAAAATAATCTGGCAAACCCAATGAGATTAAAACACACTTCCACTTTACAGAGTAAGACTCCCATCTTGGACACCAGAAAGGGCCAACCGTAAATGAGGGAGGGAGCCGGAGGGGAGCCGGGGGCACTGCTCCCACTGGCTCTCAGCCAGGAACTGACTCCATCTCCCCGGAATCCCTCTGCAGCACGGGACCATCAGGCTCCTCCAAAGCACCTAAATTAGGCTTCAGTCTATATTTTACCCCCCCGGATGAACTTAATTCCAATTAGAGCCAAGAAAGTAGCAAGTAAATTATCAGGTTAAACGAAATGCCGAACGCTAGGCTGTAGAAAAGTATGACACATGTCCTCCCTAACAATAAACGGGATTTTTCTGGGGTCATGACACTCATTGATAAGGCAACAAAAATGTAGCCGGAGCAGATACTAATCAAACGTATGCCCCCCCAGGCAGGAACTGGAGCAGCAGAACAAGTCCATGGTACTGCAAATGCACAGTCCACAATATCCAGATCCCATGGCTCCGAAGCAGAGGTGGAGCCACGTGCCAACATGTACAAGCAAAATGGATGGTCGCTAAATAGAAGTGAGACCATGGAGAGAATTTGGAGGTGGATTTCCAAATCGAATCAAATCTGAGATCTCTACCAAGGGCTTTTGTCCTATTTGTAGCAGCCGTGATTTGGTTTTCTATTACATATTCATATGCTTCCATTCTGAACAATCTTGTTTCATTACAACGGATTCAGCTGTGCTTCACAGTCCTGCTTCATTTCTTTCAAGGCAAATTCTTCAGGAGATTAACCTGACACATTTATTCCCCCGATAATATACCCTGTCTTTTCTGATATCATTACCAATTTCAAGCACATAGTGATAAATAGGCTTAAAATTTTAAAAAAGCAATGACTTGAAAGCTTTCTTGTTCCCACATTTTCTTGGTACAACACATTTCACTTCACAAGCAACATTGTAAGATTCAGCTCAAGTAAATATAAAATAAATTATTAAGCTTCCAACCAAAAGCTTCCAGACCTAAAACCCCTCTTTACTGGACTTGAAGAGCTCCAGTGCATGACACAGCTCTAACTGGAGTTCAAGTTCTAAGTAGCTCAAAGTGGCAATTGGTCCTTTCTAGGAGTTCAACATATTATTCTTATGCTTCATATGCACAGAAGACATTAGTGAAGATAAACTGTGGAACTGGTAATTGGAATTAAAGTTGCGACACCTATTAATGGCAACACCCACCGTGCCACATCTCTAACACACAGAGAACGAAGCACCAATCGTGATACCCACTGGAACAAAATGCATTAGGAAATGTAGTGAAATACATTTACAAGGCATAAAATTCCCTAAAAATACTTAAATTGTCATTACCAGTCTTCTACCATCTCGACAGATAGAATAAGTAAAACCCCAGTATAATTCTGGGAAATGTGTCTGAGAAAAGCATGCCTTTCTCTAAAACTCAAAAAAGTTGCAGAGCATTCACAGGAAAGAAACCTGTTCAAAAAACCAGTTTGCTTCTGAAAATATTGATGTATATAACATCTACTCATATAAAAACAAGAACTCCGCATGGCCCTTGGAAGAATTCTTTGAAAGTACCTTCCCAACAAAATTTCAGAAAATACCAAACATTTCTGAGATTTCAAAATTAGGATTTTTTATGAAATAGTACGTAGATAAACTATACCGTCTTTGGAATCCAAGCCACCATTAAGTTAAGAGTGATTATAATAGCAGTTAAGTCATATTAAAACGGCCACCAACTGAAAGAATATCCAGTTTAAGCATGCTCCCGGGACCATGCTTTGCATTCCAGCTCTTTATAAATTTCTTGCAAACCAACAAGATTTTTACAGGACTGTAAAATTTCCTTAACATTATCACACAGTAAACAAAAGCTTTCCCAATATTTTAACTGATTAAGACTGTAACTGCTATTTTATTTCATATTAATAAAGAAAAACCACCCAGAGATTGCACCATGTCTGGCTGGGTCAACCATTGTTTTTAGAGATAATCTGAAATCCTCTTCCCTGAAATAACAGCACCAATTACTTCATAGCAAGGGACAATTAGAAAGATGGAGATGAAGATCCAGTTCCTATTTCCAGGGTGTTACACACTGTATATGAAGATGATCCCTGAGAAACATGACAAATTTGGCTTCGTCATCTGTCCAAACCTGATGAGGTATGTAAAACCTTGGCTTGCAAAAGGAAAGCAATACAGATATTTCTTTATAAAAAAAACCACTTTCCTACCTTCTAATTGAGATCAGGACTAAATCAGTAGCTCTTTAAAATCTGACTATAAATCAGACGAACTAAAGGAGCAGATCAAAGCACGGTTATGCAAGGTGCTACTGCAGTCAAATGCAGCTTACTAAATATTTAAGACATACAAAGATAAACACGCAGGACTGTAAATCACAGCAAACCAAAACGGTTAGCACGATCTCTGCAAATGCCTCCTGGATAAAGACACATTATGTGCTTCATTCATTTTCTAATGAGCAATGTTCGGGGTTTTTATTATTATTAATTGCATATAAATTACCACGATTTTTGTATCACTGGGAAAGTATTTAGCCATTCACCTCTCAGAGGAACAATGCTGAACAAAGGCAATGAATGCATGGCATATTAGAACAATGCAGAACACAGAAATTTATGCATGCCATTTAAAAGGCATGGCATTTAGTCTACTAGCAAAAAAATCAGAAGTATGTCATAAATCTTTAATTGTAAGAAAAAAAGCCCAACTAATGGCTTGACAAGTCCTTGATACTATTTAAGTGAGAACACTGCCTGCTTCTGGAGTGCAAAATCTCCTTAAGTCGCGTATCTGCATGTATCCCCAACCTCCTCTGAAGTGTTCTGCTGCAAAATTCATTGTATCTGAGATCTGCTAATCATCATCAGGAAACTCTGTTATGCATCTTAAGGATGTACTTTAGGCTCTCAAGAGGAAAAATAAACATGTTTTACTAGCTGCTTTTGGAAAATACTGATTTGTATTTATTTAGGAACCTTTTCAAGTTGCACCACTGTTTAATTAAATATTTATGGCATGATTTTCCAAAGAGTTTAACACCTGTTAAGAGTTTAACATGCTGATTTCAACAGGAGCTCTGAGTGCCCAGCACTTTTGCAAACCTCAGAAGCGGCAAGGTTTGGATGTGGCGAAGCAGCTCCAGCGTGGATGTTACCGTTGAGTTCTGAAGTGCAACCAGGATCCTGACCAGCTCCTACTTTCCATCGCAGCATTTCATTTCAGACAACTGAATTGGCCATATTTTACTAGAAATGCCAGAAATGTGACTCATTAATACCTGTTAAATACAAATAAAGCATAAACTAAGTGCTGTTACTTAATCCTGAATGCATCTTCACTTTCCTTCACTTGTGGAAAACATGTGCTTGGGTCATTAGGTATCACCTTAACCAGCAACTTATAGAGGAGACTAAAATCCACAGCTAGTCAAGAACTGGAAAGCAAAGCTGTTGATATTAAGGGTGAGAAGTTGAACAAGGATGAAGCTATCTCGGTAAAATACAGAATAAAGAAGCTACAGCAGAGAAAGAAAAGATGTTTGGCACACTGCAAAAACCTGTATCCCAGTGACAGTGAGGTCAGGGGCGCAGTGTTCAATTTTGGCTGAGAAGCCAAATGCCAAAAGCAAAGCTAAGACTCTCAGCCAAAACTGAAGACTGTGCCTCTGGCTTTGCTGTCAAATGAAGGCAAAATAAGGGGTTGGGTTTAGTCATCCTTATTTTGGCTTAGCCTCTGAGGGATATGCACTTACTATCCTTCCCAGCTCCGTGTTTTCAGGTGTCCTATGTCTCCCATTCTTGCACAAATAGATGATTACTCACGCCTTGAGGCTGGCAGCCCTCCCACCCTCGCCGGTCCTTTACCTGCTCTTGGCCGCCACATACAGAATCATAGAATTATCTCAAGTTAGAAGAAATCCATAAGGATCATCGAGTCCAACTCCCTAGAATGGAGTCAGAATGGAGAACTCGTTGAGGGTCAACTGGCCCACAGGCCACACATTGTCAAGGGCTGCAATAAACACTGATGAGTAACTATGAAATCAGGCTTTCATGCACAACAGTCATCATCTTTGACTTAGAACTAAGCTGACGAGAGAAAAAGCCCTTTATTGCTTCTGTAAGAGACTTTCAATGCAGCTGGAGTCTCAAAAAAAATTTAAAGTCAAAAGCCCCCAAAATACTATTAAACAAGTTATAGCAATTTAAAATCTTCAGTCCAATTACTGAAGAGGAATGCCTAATCAGAACTACAGAGCGAAGACACCATCTTACATCTCAGAATTAAATAACTAAATTTCCTTGTGGCATCAGGCCTATACTTCTGGAAGCAAAAAAACTATGTATTTGAGGCAGTAAATAAATACATAACATCTAAGTAAGAAATTATTATACATAGACACGATTCAAATCATCATCCAACATGATTTAATAAATTAAAGATGAATAAAATAGTTGAATATTGCAGATAGGACATATCAATCTCCTTATACACTTCACAGCACACTACAAATCTGCCCGGCAAGTCGAATACTTTACTCATTAAAATAGTAGCTTTCATCACACTATAAAACATTTGCAAATGCGGACCAGAAAACAGAAAAGTGTATTTACTGTAAAGCTTTATATTTGTGTCATCAATTAACAACAAAAGTTTGGACTAAAGATAAAATAAAAGCTACTCAAAACAGCTAGCTGTCAAAACAGATGGGAACTATATTTTTCAAATCGAGCAAAAAGCCAACGCTTTTGAACATTCACTGTTGTGTCAGCTGATACAGACAACTTAGAAAGGAAGGACAGCAAATGTTCGGCGTACATGAAGAAAAGGCATCCTGGCTGAAAGATTCACGTGTATGAATTTCCATTGATTTTTATTTTTTTGGCTTCAGGATGATTAACTCACAACCAAAGCAGACCTCTGATACATGAACTATAAATAAGGTGCTGCTGTGACACTGCAGGCAAAATAAATAAAAACAGAGCCCTGACATTATTTTAGCCTCAAACAAATGTTTCAGTCCCTACATTGTCTGGCTCAGAAAGATACACAGACAGTCTCACAGACAGAGATATAAATGAACAATTGCAGTACCTTTTTCCCACACTGTTTACAGGGTTGGCTATATTCCTACTGGCAATAGATTTTCTTCTTGACAGCTTCTTGGTGTTGGTGCTGTCATCAGTGCTGTCATCCTCTTTCTTTGGTGTGTTACTTCCTTTGCTGTTCAGGTCCCTTAGCACATTATAATTAATTTTACTTGAGATTTTCTTCTGTTCTAACATCTTTTCAATTGCCTCTCCTGCTGTGCTGGCTTGAATTGGCTCCCGCTTCTTTGCAGATTTCTTTGGCTTAATTAAAATATAAAATTAGTGATGTAGATAGATACAAACAAAGTTTCCCTGAAGCAGAAGGGCGAGCTGCAGTTCAGCAGTCCTGGCCCAGGTGCTGCTGATGCGGGGGCGCAGGCAACATGGCCAGGCTAAGCCAGCGTTCCCTCTCCTGCCATTCAAAAGGACTGAGAGATCTTTTTCCTCCAAGAGATGTGTTCACTTTTTGCCAAATGCCCACACAGTTTATTACAAATTCTTTACTTAGTATTTGTAATGCTGCCAGAGAAGAGACGTGGGCCATTTCTCAGGCATGGAAAAAAAAAAAAAGAGTGGACTCCTGTTAGAGGAACACAGACCCTGACAGCATCACCCAGCCTGGAAATAAAGAAATTCCCTTGCTAAAATTGCCTTTAAAGTTAGAGTCAAGCTCGGTCACAACTCCCCTAGGCCCTGACAACTCCATACTGAAATTGCAACGGTATTTTACACCAAGTCCGAATGCGGCGTGGGAGAGCATCGACCCAACTCCTCCTCCACAGCAAAAAAGGCCAAGAATATTAGCAGCAGCTTTCTAAGCGTGGACTGGCATTAACGTTTACAGATCGGAAGCAGGAGGCTGCAGAGGCAGCGCAGCGGCAATGTCACCTGCAACTGCCCTTCCCAGGCAAACGCTGCAAGCCCAAGCCCAGCACTGCGCTGTGCAGAGGCAAAGAGAAACGACACCGGAGAACGTTTCTACCCACATCCAATGCCTGGGTAGGTATGAAAAAAAAAAAGAACCTCTTTTTCTCATTCGACATTTTCCTTTTCAAAGGAAGGTTTTAACACCGAGCTCTGCAGGAGATTTATTTTTTAATGGATAATAGCCCCTCTGTTTACCTACATGGGTCAAGTGCTACCTTGAAACTGGAAAGCACTATATTAATCAAGTTGTACTCGAGCTGTCAGAAACAATACAGAGTTAGAGAAAAACTCCTGTGTTGTCCGAACAAAAAGGTGGGTGTTCGGGCTACTTGGCAGTGCCAATGAGTTATACAATTTTGAAAATTGCTGGTAGACTGCCACGTCTCCGTAAACACAGGATGAATGAGAAACTCTGAAGCATAAAACAGTGTTTCATTGTCTGGTTTTGTTTTTATTGTTGAAATACCTAAGGGAAGTAGGAAACTCTGTCTTTCGCATTAGTCGGAAAAAAAAGATAGAGGATACACGCACTAAAAACTAACATGGATTTTAGTTGCGTGTGGAAGATTTGACTTGTCACTTGCTCAATTACCCAAAATACTAATGTCGTAAATCGTGAATATACGGCCAATTAGGCTACTTTAAACTGCTAAACATGGAGACAGGGCATGCCATTTGTTAACATAACTTGCATTCTTTATGAAAGGTAGAACAAAATATTCCTTCAAGTGAACGTAACAAGGATCTGTTCAGTTCTTCATAAAGAAATCATTGTAAGAGCAAAGAAAGCTACTGAAATTATGGCAAGTACAAACAAATTCCCCATGCACACGTTAAAAAAAAAAATTATGCATGTCTTAAGACCTGTATTTAAATAAGCAAGCAATTAGGACAGCAGTCATAAATGCAAAGCACCAGCTCTAACTTTGCCATGCACAGAATTTCTCATAATAGTAGTTTAAAATAAAAGTTTGGGCAAGAAAGTGTTTTACTCACCACCTGAAAAATTATAGCTTTGTATTTCAGTAACAGGTAGCGATACAACAGCTCTTGCACATTTAGTGGTGACCTGTACCATTATGCCCACACATCCTACATGGAGTTGACCAGCAAATGTAACGAATTTCCAGGACATTTTCAGACAGACACAATTAGCACACAGTTTAATACCTTGTGTTCCTTATAAATCCCAAGTTCCTTCTCTTTTGCTATTCTTGCTTCTTTTTCTGAAAGATGACAAAAAGGTAGCCAGCATGAAAATTACACACACCACATATTTGAGCAACAGCGGCCAAAAGGAGAATTTCAGTCCTATACACTTACCTTTTTGTTCCTTCAAATAATCTGCATTTTCTTTCATCCACAGCTCTGCTTTTATCTGAGCTTCTGTTTCGTTAAGTATATACTAAAAGACAAAACAAGTTAATCTACTTTCAGAAGTCAACTTGAAAACCATAGAGCAAAACTGAATTGAAAAACCACTGGCAAGGTCAATTCATATTCTGTTTTAAAATGTTTTACATTAATAAAAGAAAATATGACTGAGATGTGACAATCAGCAAGCATTTCTAGTAACTTCTAAACCTGGCAAAAAACAACAGCATGTTTTCAAAAAACGGTGCTTGGTTTCCAGATGGGGTGTCCAACAGTCATCCAGGACTCACTGTACGTGGTCTGTAATTAACCTAAAATGATCCTGGTTTTATGATCTTTTTCAGATGATATGAGAGAGTACCATGAAAACATGGTCGTCTGCAAATAATTCTGCATGTTGATGGTGGTCTATAATTCAAAACATTATGGGAACCATTGCCCTGTGCTACCAAAACAGAAACATGTGTCTCCTGGGTAGGTTTCTGCGAAGATTTAGGCACAGATTTAGTTCAATGGCCACATCTGTGTGAATGAAACCAGCTTAGATTGCTGGAGTTTTAGTCCTCTGGATTTCAGAGAGTTTGGTTCACTAACCACATCTAGGCTTTTTTCAGTTAACTCCACTTAGTCTCGGTAACATCACTAGTAGGTGTGGAGCTGTAAAACACACCTAGAAGTATTCAGATGAATTACAGAAATAAACAAACAGGTAGGTAGCAGGCAGGCTGGCAGATAGATCTCCTCTTCAATGACTTAAATGTAAAAATAAACTCAGTATTTAGCACAACTGTCTGTGAGGCAAAAGTTCTCTACAGCTGGTGCTGCTTGGGAGTGAAGAACTTCTGCAGAATGAAGAAGACAAATCGGGACATCCTTCATGAACAAGACACTTTATTTTTAAACAGCAGACCCAAGATTTGTAAAACAACGCTTAACTGCGAGCAAGACAGTCTGAGTTTCTCCATCTTGCAGGTTTCAGCATTCAAGATTTTCTCTGAAGTAAAATATACTTATAGGATTTTATGGGAAAAATAACTCCAGTCAAATGCAACTAATGTAGGGAGAAGTCCTTCCTCCGAGGGCAAACGAGGCAAGCAAACAGCCGTGCAAGTCCTGGTTCATCAGACCAGTATTTTCACTCTTTCATCTGCTTCTATTAAAGGTGAGCCATAACAGCAAAACTCGCTTCCTCCTAGCTCAGTGATTCATCGTTCTTATGCTTTGAGGGAGTTCATAATCTTGGGCTTACAATATTACAGTCTATTGCCATGGAAACGAACATGAGGTCATAAAAGTAGAGTTATGACCTCATCACAGAGCCTAGGAGGAAGAGAAAATGTGCTTGTGCTTCCCCCACTATTGTTTAAATTACGGACCTGCTATACGGAAAACCCTCAGCCTCCCGCTCCCTCCATACCACGTCCGCTCGATTCACAAGACCCCTCCTAACATCCAGCCTAGCAAAACCCACTTCACAGCTGAAGTCAAGCCGAGCATTTTCCTGCTCCTTCATCCATCACCAACAACATTCTGCAGATCAGTAAGCCCTACGCAACTATATCACTCTCAATTATTTTGTACCCCAAAACGAGTTTTTAGCATTGGCGTTATCTGTTCAAATTACACTTCAAACTAGCGTGGAGGCTGGAGAAGGCATCAGGCTCAGAGTCAGGAGAGCCACACTCTGTCGCATGTTCAAGCGCCGACCTGCTGCGTGGCCTTCAACAAGCTGTTTTCCACAGCTGCCTGTCTTTCATATTCAAGCTATATGGTAAAGGGTATTTTTCGCTGCCACACAAATAATAATAAATTCAGAAAATGTTACAGAAATCTTTGAAATAATGCAGAAGCTGTACATGCTGGGTTTACAGCTTGGTTTCCATGGCAGCTCCCTATGTTGAATATATCTTAATTAAATAACGAATTTAGAGCTCCACCAAACTTTTCAAAGTCCTTCTTCAGAATAAAAGACATTCTAAAACATAATTTTCCAGCATGATAAGAGCGAGCAGCAGCAGGAATCCCTGTATATATATAAAATGGGGAAAGGAACGCCAAATTCACAGGCTTGCGCGAACCTTAGTTTTGACCTCAGTCACTGAAATCACTTGAACCTCTCTACGGATCAAAGCAAAGAGGCAGTGAGGGGAGAGGATAAACCAAATAAGAACCATTTTTCCTTCTTAGATATCCAAATGCAGAGACACCCAGGACAAGAGGGCACCTTACCCGATCTATTTCACTGTCGTCGATCCCACTCAGATCTAATTCACCATCTCCTGTACTCTCATCTACAGAAAAGAACACATTTTAATTAAGCAGATGTTTGTTCAAAATCAATCGCAATTCAAGTTCTACACTTAACAATTGTCTTTCAGAGATCTGCATCCATCGCTCATCCAGGAGGTTTAACACGTTGTTGAGTATTTTCAATATGGGGGTACACGCACACACAAACTCACCACATTGAATTAATTTAAAATTCAGGAATTGGTATGGTCCTCTTCAGTACTAAAAATCTGCTGGACACCATCCAGCTGTCTGGGGTTTTTTTTTCCATTTTTACAGCCACAAATGTTCAGCAGGAAGATGGAGAAACCATTTTAGGAAGATGACCCTTTTTCTTTCATCATAACATGAATTTCTCTGTCAGCGCCTAGAGGTCAACGATGTGTCCATAAATTACGACTTAGAAAATATTTTCTGTTTCCAGGAAAGGAGCGTGGGCCAGTGAATAACACATTATACTGACAGTGATACCATGGCTTTCTTCTTGATTCTGATCTATCATCATTTGAACCACTTACCTCATATCAGTTCTGTAAAAAGATGTGTATTAGGTTTTCCCTCTGTAAAATGGGAATTATTAAAACACTTCCAAATTTTAAAATAACTTTTAAAAGCTATGGAAGGGTCTAGATAAATGTTAAACAATAATGAGTTTCTGTAATTATAATGTCACTGTAATTTTTTTAGTTTTGTTATTTATTAAGACTTCTTCTGAAAACACATTTTCTATTCCACCCATCAAAAAGCATAACAGCACAAAAATGAGGCCTAATTTGGGACTGGCAAAACGTACAACAGCAAAGCTTGATTTTCCACATCACATGAAGGTACAGCAGTAATGCACTATTAATGTAGTCCAGGTAGAAATGAAAATAAATTATTCAACAAAGACTTATGCTAGGGAATAAAGCAATCTCCTTGGTCATCTCCATTACATCTAATCAAGACACGACCTAACCAGTTTACTTGCAGAAAAAATAAACTAAGTCTCAACAATCTGCAAGAACAAATTAAAACTAAAATGGTGCAGAACAGCTCGGCATCTGCACAGTTCCTGCTCCCCAGTCCTGGGGATGTGCCTCCCCACAAACCAAGAGCTTTGAAAGGTTTTATTCCCCTGCCTGGTGCTTTCTCACAGAGCAGAGCTCCTGAGCAGCATGGCACTGGACCAGCGGAGGGGGAATGAAGCTGCAGCTCTTTGATCCAACAGAAGGTTATGGTAACGCGGAGCCTCAAGGCTTGAGGAGTACGAATGGTGAAGACGAGCAAAGGTAGGAATTATGAGCATTCCCAGAAGATACAAATGACGCTCTGCTTGGCAAAACTCAGGCAATTAAATCAGTTGCCTGAAGTATGTGAAACCACAGGGTCGGGAATCCAACCAAAACATCTGGTTCAGAATAAAGGCTGTCTCTCTTGAGGTGGTGCAAAGGATCTGGCTGCTAACAGATATTTACCAGTATCAACACCGAGCACTCACAAATGCCTTTTCAAACTTCACCTTAAAAAAACAACAGAAAGCTTTAAACTCTTTCCATACCAAGTCATACAAGTAATGGGTTTCATCCCAAAGAAAACGTCCTTTCGAAAGGAACTGCGTAACACCGCACTTTGACTTTCTTCTGATATTGTCTCATAAACATAACATCAACTTTACCAATTCAGATAATCTGACACTGATATGACTGAAAAGGCCTTAAGGAACATATCTCATTGCCATGACATTTAGAAATTACCTGTACTTTAGTCCCAGGCATCCGACTTACTTCACAATCTTTTTCCCCCAAAATAATTTAAAAGTGTAAAAGATTTTGTAACAACTATATAACTGTTCAGTACACATCTGTTTCTTCCAGCCTCATCGCTCCACGGTGCAGTAAGAGCAGAACTTTCTGCACCAGGGCCACCAACTCCTCGAGCAGGCACCCCACCACCTGGCAAGCAGGGATACGACCCATGTAGATGGCAAAGCACGACCTGGCTCGAGGCTGGAGAGAAAAAGCAAGGTGACAAAATACATCCCAGTGGTTAGCTGCCTCTTTAATATAACTCACTGGAAGGGGTTTTTTTGCAATGGTAATCATGCAAAGCGCAGACAGGAGTCACACTACACTGCATCACCCACGGGAGCCCAGGGTATGCTGCAAAACAGCACCACACATCCCTCCCGCTGGAATCAAAATATAAACTTCCAGTGAGCAAAGTGCTTAAATACTCACCCAGGAAAGGAGTAAATACTCTAGTCTAGTGTCTGAGATGCCTTCCCAAGAGATTGCCCACCTGGGTCTAGGAAATGTTTCATTACACAAAATAAAATATCTTGACAGCAGAGCGCAAGAGTGTGCCCAGACCAGAATAACCCGTCTCCTAGGTCAGAAAGTGTTGGTGCAGAAATGGGACTCAAACTGGGTCTCCCATATCCCCGGCTGGCACTTTAATGACCAAGTTGTAAAGCAGAAGCGGGGACGGCCTCCTCCTTCTTTGTGTTATCTACCTTTTTTTCCTCAAGGTTTTTGTGGAAAAAGCCTCAACTTCCAATTTGGTTTCTCTGAGCGAATAAATGGATTTTTTTTTTTCCATATTCATTGCACCAGATAAACTGTCAACTATCTACACAGGCTTGGAATTAGGGACAAAGAAAAAGGGAGCCAACGTCAAAAGTCATGGGTAAGTTTTGAAAATCACAGGCTAGAAAATCAAAATTTGGAAGTGGTGACAGAACTACTCAAGTCACTGCTCAATTTTACCTAAAATTGCATCCCAAAATTATTTGTTGTTAGAACTGTCACAGCATCTTAAGAACAATAAAAATATCCCACTGAAATCAAGCTGCCACTGCTTTTATTCATCATTAAACACCTCGTTCCTCCTATACCCTGCTATATTTTTGGATCAGAGGTTTAAAATTTAATGTGTCACAGTACAGTAGGTGTCTGCTCCCTTACACAGCCCAAATACGCCAGACTGAAAATGATGTAATTTCAGGCACCACGAACAATTTCACACACTTCATTTTAAATATAACTTGTTACTGAATCGGGTGCCAGTTTTTCTCATTGGATCAATTAGCAACAGGGATGGAAAACTCATTCTCCAACTGGTAAATTGCAGAGAAGAATTCAGAAGCAAGTTATACGTAATAAGCATTGCTTAGACCCCATAACTGCAGTAAAGGGAGTAATTGCAGGATATCCCTCTGCCTGCAAGTTGCCCTTTCTCCTGCCAAGGTGATAGGCATTCATTAAATGCGAGGGGCTTTTCAGCAGAGAAGGTGCCTTCAAATCCCCAGTTTAACGCTTTCACTGAGAAACAAAATATGTGTTTTGTTACACAATGCCAATTCAAAACAGAATACATCCGTTTTGATCTGAAAATTTCCACGTCAATCGTTTCCAACATGAACAGAACCTACCAGCCATAAATATCCTTCTGCTCGATGTTATACGGCTCACTCCAGGGCATGGAAAGTAAACCGCTTTCTTTTTTATATACCAAAAACATCTTCCCAGCTGCTAAACTTTTCAAAACAATTTCTAAATGACCATTTTCTCTTTTAATAAAAGGGTCGAAATGAAATGTTCAATGAAATAAAAACACAGATGTGGCCAACATCTGGTCCAACCTCTTAAAAGCTTATTTAAAAGCAATGGCATCACGTGGCACAGCTCTTAGACATCGCAGATTTCTTCCGTTAAGAAAAACAGCCACTTTACTGCAGGGCACAGGCAAAAAATAAGTTGGGCATTAAAAACAACAAATCCACCCGAAATCCAGCTCTTAAATGAAAGCATCGTCAGGAAGGGCACAGGGTGAGGCAGAAAGCAGCCTACTCCATCCTCATCTAACATCTCCGCGCCAACCAGAGGAGGACGGGCACTTCTAGAGCTTTCCATGGAGGTCCCAAATCAACTACATTCATGCCACTTAAAACCATCAGTCACCCAGCCAGCTCCCCCAATATTTAAAAATAAAAACCCCCAAAAGCCCTTTCTTTACAGACTTTTACCGTCTTTGCCGACTGACTCTAGTAGACGCCAGGGCTACAATCAGACACTGGGGATTAGGTTTGTAAACCTCTAGGATTATTTACTGTTCTTGTCATTACTAAATGCACGCTAAACCCTCTCTTAACACATCGTCTCCCCCTCTCCCTGCCTCTGTGCAGCTAGTTAAATGTATACATAGCACGCTATTATGGGGATTTATTACAGAAGAACCATTCCAGTGGATATATTTTAAACCTCACATTTTTAAAAACAACCATGTGAAGAATGTGTTTTTCTGTTTCTATTACTGGAGGCAGCACTATTTATTGCTCTGCCCAGATAAGAGGATTTCCTTACAGACAGAAATGGAGGCTGAACACTTCCCAGGAAATCCTCTGGAGCAGATTTGAAAGGTACTCGGTGCTCTGGTCCCATGCAGCAAATACACCCTCCGTCACACCGTTTCGTAGAAGTTAAAGAGCCGAAAGAATTTAAACAAAGAACCCTTCCACCTATTGAGCACAATGCCAGATAGCAAGCACCCCCAGCATTTAAGAAATACTTCAGGGCTGGAGCATGGCAAAATCTGAAAATAGCTGGGAGAGGCGTTTTCACCAACAAAAATCCTTAAGCAACAAACCAAATGACCTGAGCCCAGGGCATCAGAAATAGTGGGACTGATTGTTGCTCTCCAGGCAGGGATGAAAACCAACAGGAGCCCCTGAAAGCTCCCACAGATCGTCAGAGGAACCGGACAGGGCAGAAATGTTTTTGCAGCTAAATCTGATGAGCAGTGCTGGTGCCACTTTGGGAGCCGCAAGGAGCGCGAAGGGAAGGCGGTAACTTAGTGTCAAAAAAGACACAGCACAACCGTGCCAAAATACAATTGATTAGCTGATCAGAGGGGACAAGAACCCATCTGGAGGGGAAGATAACTGATTGAGCGAGGGGCGTGATGAGAACAATCATTAAGCATGGGTAAGCAGGAGGGGAGCGGTAGCGGTGCAGGGCAGACAAAGTGCCGTAGCGATCGGGAAGGGAAGAGAAATGGCTGTGAAAATGCTGCAGTAGCAGCAACACAGCATGAAGCACGGCGTACGAGGATCAACGGGTCTGCAAACGAACCACTGCACATCAAGGTGCGCGCAGAGTCCACGGGGCCATATGGGTGGGGTACGCTGCCGGTTTTATTAATATGGGGCTAGGAGCCCCCAGAGCAGGCTGAGAGGTTATCTCGGCAGTTTCAAGCCGTGGCCAATCTCATTGCTCTGGATAAGCCATCTCTTTGTGCAATTGCAGCCAGCCCTGCCGTGTCCCCATCCCACAGCACGCACCCTGTGGCTGCCAAGGGCTCCGGTTCTCCGCCGGTCACATTGGGCAATGTCATCATGTGCCGTCGTGACAAAAGCAGACCAGAAAAACAAGACGTAAGGACAGAGCAAAATTAATTGCACTTACCGACAAAGTAAGGGAACAAAAACACATGACGTGCATCTTCACACTTAAGTGAAAATGTTGTTTATTTTATTGTACCTGAAGCCACCTTGAAAATTACAGCCTACTCCCTCATAGCACCAATTCGACACTAGGATTTAGGTCCGACGGCATATGGAGCACATGAGGCCATGCATACAGCACAAAGATAAATGACGTCTGTCACTTTATTATTTCCTTCTGCCAAGGCAAGGTTAATGGGTCCTCTCCAGCCGAAGCCAAGTTTCCAGCCTGCTAGCTCCTTCAGAGAAAGTGAACTCACCGCGCCACGGGGAGCGAGGCCCCTTCTTGCCAGAGGCCTTCGTCGCTGCCGACGAGGGATGGCGGGAGGCATCGCTGGCCGGCGCCAGGCTGCCTGGCAGCACCAGGACACACAGAACCCTAGCACTGCAAAGCACCCACCGGCCAGCTCCTCGCGCTTGGACTAGGAGAAGCGTAGAGGCAAAGCCCAAAAGGGTGCAAATGAAGGGCAAAGAGGGAAAAGACATGCTCTAATAAAAACTACGAAATTCCATGTATCTGCTACATACCCTACTATTGCAAGCACGAGAGAGCGGCTGTGCAAGGAAAGCCTGTACAAAAGCAGGGATGTACAAGCTCATTAGCTCTTTCCTCGCTCCCATCTGTTGAAAATAGGACCTTCTCACAAAGCAAAGAGCAACAAGAGCCGGGATCAGCGCTGACTGGTTTGCAGTCACTGCACTGGGCTCGTCCATGTCACTGTAGGCAGAAGGAGGTTTTCCTACAAGATTCTGCGCCGTGTTACGGCACAGAACCACAAACCCATCGTTACTAAGTGCCAGCATCTCTATTCCCCCACACTCAGATTCAAGCTGCAGGTGTTATGTCTCACCCGCAGCCGCTGACTGACATCGACGGCCTGCCCACGTTCGCTGCCTTCGTACGGCAGTCGTAGAGCAATTATCCCATCGCTGGAACAGAATTTCAAATTCGTGCACTTAGCGATATACAGGAATGAATTATGAGAAAAGTTTTTCCTACAGTCAGTCATCTCTCACAGAACTTTTATTAGATACTGAACACATTTTTTATAAATTAAATTTCAATTTTAAAAAAATCTCCAAACCATCAAGCCTGCTGCTTTTCTGGCAGCACATCCACACTGAAACAAATGCTACTGCTTCACCTCACAGTCCAGGGAGGATCTAACCAAACCGCATCATGCATTGTATATCCAGTTAAAGGTTATGCCACTAGCCTAACAGACATGTAAACTTGTCATCTTAAACACTAATTCATCAGAAAAACAGTTAATCACTCCATTCTTTCCAGCAATCCCCCCCTGCAATATATATGTTTTTTAAAGCAGGTAGTACAAAAATAGTCCAGCAATAAACAATGCCTTTCTGATTCGGAAGACTTTTCTTTGAAAAGGTAAGCTCGTGATTATTGAACTACATAGCAATATAAAAAGCCCTTAAGAAAAAATCCTTTCAACCTCCCAAAATAAATACAGCTGGAAGTTAAGCTTTTGAACTGAAGAACGTCTTGACACTGTCCTCAAAACCAGCAGATGTTCCTCTTCTGGACTAACGTTCCTGTCCGCCGACACCTTTTGAAAACGGTGAAAAAGAGCACCCTTTATGCAACCCACTCGATGCAACTCATCGTTATTTTTTAAGCTCACCACCCTGCTGCCATGACCAAATGCTCAGAGAACGGCTGCTCAAAAAATACAGCAAAAGCTATTTTTTGCTGATGACACCAATAACCATCAACGACCAACCTGACAAATACTCACCTGGAAACATACTAATTAGCTACTACAAATGACTTTTTTCAGCTCCAAAGCCTAGAAACGGTACAAGCTCTCACGCACAGACACAAGTCTTCTCCAACTCGTGGTTTCTGCGTCTAGCAACGCCAAGACCGATCGCAGCGCTCCTGACGAAGGTGCAACACGCTCACATCTCAGCACTCGTCCACGCATTCGCCCCCTCCTGCCTGAGTCGTTACGGACTTAAAAACTTTTAAGACGGAGACTATAAAAACAGATTTCCCCTACTTATCGCTTTTTTCCATCTGATCACCAATTCCCAGCTGTATTTTCCTCCTTTGCCTTTTATGCTGCTCTTGGCATCTTTTCTCTCCTTTCCCTTCCCCCATCCTTTCTTCTTTTTGGTCCCTTCTGGCCTGTATTTTCTGCATTTTTTTAAATCTCTGCAGGGGTATCCAACAGTAACAGCTTCTATAAAGGGGGAGGACATGGAGAAGAACTGACCAGCATCTCAATCAGCATCCCTCTCCAAACCCCACAAGTGCAAAGTGCCGCTGTATCTCTTGCAGAGGGTGAGGGCCGTATAACGCCCTGGAGAGCCGACAGCAAAGGCAGCGGGGCTCAGATCAGTCTCCAGCTCGCTTTCTCCATGCTGCCAGAAGAGCACTTTACACCCGAGGCAGACGTAAAGGGAACAGCTGGTTTAACGTTTAAAGTGCTGAAGCATCATTTCTGCAACTGCAGCTCGCCGGTTAAGTGGCCAGGTCTTGCTGGGGGTGTTAAATGCTCTGCTGTCCATCCCTGCAAGCCCAGGATCCTTGCCTGGCCGGCACTCAGCCACCTCAGCAGAAGGACATATGTTTTACTGAGAAGTAAATCTACTCCTCTAACGTGCCACCCTCCCCGCACCAAATAAAATGAAACGAGGAGCTCCGCACTCCAGAGAACTTAAAAGCAAATCCTAGGATTTTGCTTGGATTATTTTTATCTATATTTTTTTAAATCCTGAACCAATTCCTGTTCCACCAGGAAAAAAAATTAAATATATACAGCCATACATACACACAGTTTTTAGGCTACAAAGACGCAGGAGAAATTTGAGGGGACTTGCAATACAACATTTTAAGGTTAATTTGACTGATTGGAATTCAAAAGCGAAGCTAACTTATTTTCCTAGGACATCACTGAAAAGTCACAGTTGGCTCAGTTGACGGCCCAAAAATTGGAGTAATTTTCCTTTAGCAGAAGTACAAATGGTTAAACTGTCACAAAGAAGGGCAAAACACATCCCAGACTAAACCCGGCACATCTCTTGCCCTATAAGTTACCACATATACCCTCGCGCTCCCACGCCACAGCTCCCCACCTCCGGGACAGGCACACAGGCCAGCGCCCGGCGTCCAACAGCCCCAGACTCACATCCACGTTAACCTGGCCTACGTCAGCTCTCCCATTAAGCAGCAGTCTTCCTCTCGCTCCCAGCACTGTGGTCTGGACCAAAGAGCTGCTCCAGGTTAAAAATAGCCTAGCAAATAACCCAGACGAGTGAGAAAAAGGAACGGGTTGAACCTTCCACTTACAATTTTCTTCTAATCACCCTTAGCATCTCTCGGCAAAGGTGGGCTAACTTCTGCCCTCTCCTTTGAGGTTCAGAGCTGTGGTAGATCTGGCGACAAGCTCAGCACCAGCCACCAGCAGCCACCCGGGCTACAGAAATGCTTCAGCAGGCAATTATTAGCAGTAAGACAACACCACAATACAGTGTATAAAATTATATACCTGAGTCTTTATTTAGAGGAAAAAATAAAAAATTTTGTATCCTGGCCATTTACTGCACTGTTGGGGTGGGCTGAATGGTGAGAAGCTGTTAACTGAAAGAAAATTATCAGGTAGGAAATTTCTCATTTTGTTACCCTGCTTCTTCCTTCCTTCATTGCTAATGAGAAATAGCAAGCAGGGAATTACAGAGATAGGGAGAGGAAAGAGAAGGCGAAAGTTTATTATAATTATTATTATTTATTACTAGATTTATTATTATAGTAGAATAACAGGCAAGAGCAGAAGCTCCCCTGCAAAAAGCAAAAGCTTTTCAAACGAAGCAGGCAGGTGGGAACCTGTCTCAAAAGGAGAAAGCCTCTGTTATGGATGGGGGCTGGATTCAGAGCAGCTACTGGGCAGTTTTATGCAGCCAGGACTATCAGAGGCATGGAGCAGACAGAGCTCACACACGTAAGATCCTGACTCTGGTTCAGTGATCAGGATCGCCCGCTGGGGTTTACAAACCCAGAAGTAAGAGATATGAGTTTGAATTCTTAAAAGGTAGCAGCTACAGAAATGTAGATCCGTGTCAAGAGCACCAGTCCCTTATGTAACAGATGGCCGTAGCCAGCACAGAGCATGCTTCTAAATAGAAATCACGAAAGTTGCACTGTTTCATGTTAGATGAAGCTCTATCTTTTTGTCTCTGACCATGCCTAATAGCTGAGAAGCAGGCATGTGGTAAAGTATTTCTCTATCTTGCTCTGGACCCATACAGAGCTCACATACAAGCCCTACTCCATGGACCAGGGCATGTTTGCGTCCATTCAGGCAACTATATGAAGCATGTAAGGATCTCTGCAAAGTACAGGCATTGCTCGGGTGGCTTCAGGTGACAGCGGAGCACGGCAAGATCTCTTGGTCATCCGGCCAAACTGCAGCACAACCCTGCTGCAGACAGCACATGTACTGCAGCAAACTCCTCGAGAGGACATGCGTTTGTTACTCCTCCTCACCCCAGATGTTTTAGGGACTGCAGCAAACATTTTCCCAGATGCGCAGTAGACAGTGGTGAAGGATTTTAACATTTTGCCTGCAGCAGCTCTGAGGCCCCAATGCCTTGGCATTTGGATAGACTGAACTGTAAAGCACAGCGTAATTAGCATGTGTACTCCATATGCTTGAGATCCATCAATACAGCGCTGGAATGCCCTCCGACACCACAACTTTCCGAAAGAAGAAAGTTGTGGAGAAGTTCCTGGAGAATAATTTGTCTTATTCTTCAGGAACAGTGGAAAAAGGCAATTCTGTGCACAGGAGGTTTCGGCGGAGCTGGAGAAATAACCTTTCCCCGACAAAGCCGGGCAGCATGATTCACCTATAAATAACGGACCCAGTTTCAAAGTCAGCGTTTCAAGCTAATGGCTATCAGAAAAGTCAGCCATATGCTTGTACAACCTGTCATTCTGATTAATCTCAACATCTGACTATTGTATATAAAGTTTATATAAGTAACAGGACTATATTTAGTATGTCATTTTAGCTAGGTTACATATTGCTGACTTTACAGTTTATCACCAATCTGCCATTCTCCGAGGTACAGGCACACAAAAGACCCTGTTTAAATGTTGATTAGATGCAGAGCAAAGTGATGAGTTTGGAAAGATTATACTAAGCCTCAAAAACCAGGTAGACCGGTAAAGCGTTGCAAAAAGAGCACTGGAAAAGATAAGGTTCTGCATCCCATTACACGTAGTTAATTCTTTATTTAAATATATTGGGCCTCCACTTAACATGATATTGCAGAGGCAAGAAGAAAGTCACAAATCATGGTTCAGTCTGACATACTCAGGAAGGATTCATGGTTCTTTCTGCCATGCACCCATTTTATTTTACAGCATATGGCATTGTATCAAAGTTGTTCTTTAATTAACTGAACAACGATGCTTTCCCATGAGACTTAATCTAAGTCCAGCATAACATACTGTATTATGGCACCAATTCTCAGAAACATGACTACATGTCCACAGCCCATTTGGAGAGAGGGATGTGCATTTCATGTACCAGTTCATTTAAACATATCCAGCATTAAATGCAATATTGATTTATTTGTAATCAGTAAAGTTTATTTTGAATTAGCTAAACCAAAGTTATCTCCTGAAAATAAGCTTTGGATAACTTCTTACTATTTCATTCCAAAACTAAACCTAACCCATCAGATCATAAATTCAAATTCAGACCTACTATCCTTTCCTATAGAACAGATGCTTATTTATATTTTATTTCTTTTGCTTGTTTAGACAAGACTAGAATGGATTGTTCTCTATGTTAGCTTTAACTAGGCAAACTCCTTCCACAGCAGACTTAAGCATCATTAACTGTGCAGTGAAATAAGCCCAGAATAATGGGCGGACAGAAGGGACGGATGAGGGAAGAGCCAGACAGGTGCACAGACAAAAGCCTTGTCTCCTGAAAGAGTAAGATTTTGAATCTTACTAGCAAGATAAAGCAGAGAATACTGAAGTCCAGACAAAACACTCCCATGCAATTCTCTTCATGCCTTGAAAATCAACATAAAAATTGTAAATGCTAAAATAAAGCCAAGCAAAGGAACACTACTGTTAACGACTGCCAACTGAAATGAATGATCTGGTTTGAAAGCGTTTGCTGACACAGCTACAAACTACCCCAAAGACTTCAGGGCTGTGGCAGCAAACTGGTCTGAGGAATAGCTCCTCACCTCCTGCTGAGACAGACCAGGCACGTAGATCTCAACCCTGTCTTCATCCCCAGGAATAGCTCCTCACCTCCTGCCAAGACGGACCAGGCATGTGGACCCCAACCCTGCCATCACCCCCAAAGAACAAGGGGATGAAGCTGGAGCTATGCCACTCAAGGGCCTTTTGGAAGCAGGACCAAATGGACCCCTCACTCTAAATCGAGTGTAACAGACCCAAAACAATACCAAATCACTGTTCCTGGCAGTGACAGTGGAGAACCCGTGGCTTTTGGCCTTTGCCCGGAAGAGGTCTGCAAGTCGATGGGAACACCTTGTAGCTAGGACCCCTCTGACAGGCAGCCAGGTCTGTGCCAAGGTATCCGTACTGACCGGCATCACTGCACAGAAAGCAGTGAAGGATTACCAGAAGGCCATGCCAGTGGCTGCGGAGGCTGGGATCCCAACATCTGCATCCACAAAAGTTTAATTCTCAAGGTGTTTCTCAGCTGCTACCGAGAGATGATGTCATCACTGCGGTGACACTGCAGTCAATCAGCTCGACTGACTGAAATGACTGCGCGTCTACCGGCCATAAAAACTTACAGACGACGTTATTCCACATTTTGCCCAAAAGAAGAGGACAGAGTTGAACAATACAAGTCATCTAAACCACAGCATTAATTATACTGGCACTCGAAAAAAGGAAAGGAAACAACAACAACTATTTCAGGCTTTCGTGTTATCTTTAGACACGACAATTTTCTCCATATTGTAGTAAAATTAGAAGTAGATGCAGCAAGGAGAATGAGGAAGCCTGCCAAATTTGGGGGAATCAACAATTAATACAGTAGTAATTACTTCAGAAGAGCAACTACACGACATTGCAGGGTTCTCTGTTCTGTCCCACTGATTGTTTAAAAAATTTGTTAAGCAAAGAAATGAAATAAAAAGTGTTCTTTGTTTATTTTTTTTCTAAGTTACCAGCACTGTAAACTCATGCTGGTATTTGAAAGTCAGTCTGGGCTCTCCCTAGTTATACACCCTTATTATCATAAACATACCACAATCGGAAATTACTTTTTGTGATGCTTACGTCAAAAAGAAAATAGCTGCACAGCATCTGTAAAACCAGAAGTAGTAAAATGTAATAAACATTTTTGTCACTGGCTCTGCAAACCAATCTGTTTGGCACGTAGGTGCCATTTTTACACAGTTACCGTATTACTACATAATTATTGATGGATCAGCCAAGTGCTCTCTCAAGGAAAGACTGTTCTTCAAAACAAGCTTGTTAAAAGTTTAATGTAAACCTTAGGATAAAAAACAGCAGCTAGATTTCATCTGATACAAACTGTTAAAGAGAAATAAAAATTGGAGGGACAATTTCAAAAAATACTGAGGCAGGCATGAAATTGAAGCAGACAAGAAACTTTAATGTGACAGAAAGAAAGAATTGAGGACATCTGTACCGAGAATAAGTTGTAAGTAGCAAGAGGAATTATCAATCTAGTGATGTGCCAGCTCTCTGCATTTCAATTGCTTCACAGGCCATATCATAAAAATTGTTTGCAATGAAAGCAGTATGAAGAATTCCTACATTTTATTGCTCCCAGTGATACTCTACCCAGTTTGCGTTTGTATACCAATTGTAGCCTTTCAAGTACAACACCGTTTCGTATTAGTACCTGTTTAAATTACTTGTCCACAAACATCGTTCCATCTTCAAAGTGCCTCCCTATTAAACTTTCTGTTTCAGTCGATATACTTCAAGAGTTTCTATCAAGCTTTCAAAGGCAAGAAAGTTTCATGCGAGCTTTCTGAAAGTTGAGATAAAGCAATAAACTTCAAAAGAAAGCTTTTTCAGGAGAGAATTTAGCATACTTTTTTGAATTCCCTCCCCACCTTGTTAAACCAAACCTCTTCACTGCTCGCAGCTTCCTAACTGCCGCATTTCTGGAGCTGAATTTCAGGCATCAACCTCACTCCCTTTACAAAGACTCTGGATATAAAATGATGTTGGGCAACAGCATATCTGAAATTGCCCATTCCCATTCACTCATGGATCATAAAACCTTTCCAGCACTGATACCTCAGCACAAGCATGAATGCCACTCTCAGCCTCCAAAACACACGTTCTTTGCTGCCACAAAGACGTGGTCCAAAGTGCTTCTCCAACCCCAGATGAACTGGGGGAGCTGGTTTCTGCCCCCAGCGACCCAGCCCCATGCCCCTTCCCTCCGCAGTGGGCACCACCTCCCTCCTGCCTGCTGCTGTACCGGCCAAGGCGTCGCTCCCTAACATTCATCTGTCAAAATGACCCTGTTATTAAAAATGGCTGCACAAGCCTGTGACACTTTTGACAGACCTGGGTGAGGGAGGCAACTACACGCGCGCTAATGCCAGCAGATATGAGGGGGATGAGCCGGTAAGGCACGACACTTCTTAACCTCAGCCAGCAGCACCCACAACATCACATCCCACCACACCTGCTCCGTGCTAAAACTGGAGGCCAAATTCAACCAGTGCAGTGTAAACCAGGGATTTTATCTTTGCTCTTGAGGAAGAACTTAGCACAGGAGTTTCGTGTTAGTTCTGCAGCAGTTACAGAGCTGTGAGACACGGTGGTAGCATGGAAAGCGGTACTCCCACTAAGTGTGAAAAACTGGCTGGACGTGCAAAGAGAGACTTTATGGAAAAGCAACTTCTCACTGAAGTATGCTTTATTTAATGAAAAACACTGCCAGAACACACAACCACCACGGTGACACAATTTCATGTTGATATGGATGTTATTGCATTTCAATACATGACTTCTATGGTCATGTGGATTTGCATTTTTTTACCTTCAGCAAGAAATTAGCAAAGATCATTAAGCGTAACTTCCAAAATCATTCATTCGACTCATTCCTATGTAAGTGTTAACAATTTGGTCACAGAGCACTGTTTTACTTCCTTCCCATCTGTCAGCACACGGTGGCTTCCCCGCCGTAACTAAATCAAACACGGTATTTAAGTAGCGAATTTGCTGAAAAATGGTATCCTTTCACCCACGGTACAGCTGTTTACTTCTGGCTTCTGCACTTATACCTATCCCAAGAGCCTTGTTTCTTGCTCTGAATTCCTGTCCAGGTACTACTTAACAGCATTACTTACTCTATCTCATTTCATATTTCTTTCCCTTGTTTCTACTACACACTTGTAAATGTCCAGGTCTTTTGTCACAGAGAACAACCTCTACAATCTTGGGTGTACACATATGTTTCAATATGAAAGCTGAGCCTTACCTTAAACTGCTGACTTTAAAAGTAAAAGAAAGTATTGTTTGCTTCCTTTTAGCAAAACTTGGCTGCAAAAAATCCCTAGAGTCAACTCTTTGCAATCCCCCACTAATTTGCAGCCACTCCTCCCCACGGAGCCTGCTGGCATCTCCTCCTCTGACCGCTTAGGACACTGACCCAACAAAGTCTACACGATCCTAGATATAAGATCACGATTTTGTTATTATATATATATATATATATATAACCAACCAACCTATATATATATATATATATATATATATATATATATATATATATATATATATATATATATATATATAAATAAAACCAACTTAAAGTTGGTCTTATCTGCCAATTTCTACAGCTTTGCACCACTGTAATTAATGAACACCGAAAACTCTAAACGCAATTTTTTCAGCCCTACTGAATGCATTCTCGTGACTGTGTATGAAAAAAAATTTAACTGAAAAGCTGAAGAGTACGGTAGCCTCATGTTGACAGGTCACTCTGATTCCGGGTCAAAGCAGACTCTATATTTGGCTGCTTTGATTATAATTGCTTACAGCATAAAAAATAAATAGCAATTATCTCATTGTCACACAAGAAAAAAGACCTAAGAGATGAACCAATCCTAAAGTAACATTGAAAAACAAATTATTTCAAAAGCAATCAGGAGTAGTAAAATTCAGTTTCCAAAATTATCTTTAATTGCCAACAGTGTCAACATGAATACTATTCTTCTATTGGATAATAGATCCATCTTAGTTATGAAAGCATCTAGCAAACCAAAAATGTCAAACTACAATTAAACAAGGCTAAACTCATGACTGTTTTCACCAACAGTCTGTAGTGCCATATTTGAAATCCCTAATTACAAGGGTCATCTACGCAAGTCGCAGCCCAACCCATGCATACACGTTTATCTTGACTACTAAGACAGTCCTACGGATTTCAGACCAACAAACAAAACAGATGAAGTGTGTCAGGGTGTGATGAAGTTAATCCTTAAGAGGATACAGGAATTAATTTTTCAAACTGAAGTCAAAGCTACCGAACAAAAGCAAAACAACAAAGTGCTACACGAAAATATTAAAACCTTGCAGAAACAGCAGACCAGTTAAAGGGTTTACTTCGGTGGATCTTCATTTTGCAGGTATTGCCTTTACCAGCCAAACCTGTACCACAAGAAAATAAAGTACTAAACGGAGGATTATTTCAGCTTTTTCGGAAGATGCAAGACAAACGCCAAGTCGTCAGGATCCACCACAGCACTGCACATGGATTTATTACCCATCATATAAAACCCAAAGCAGCTAAGCCTTGCAAATCTCTCTGCACTGTATTTCCTTCTTCCAAGGGCACGTTTTGTGGCTCCTTGACCTAGGTTAATAAGTCTTTATTCTCAATAACAACTGAGACCATGAAGCCTCCCTGAACTGAAGCCAGGCCTCTCCACTCCTGACATTTCAGATACCGTGATGAATTGCTCAAATAACATCCTCCTGAGCGGGCAGCCTTCCAGGCGAATTTAACTTCTTCTCCATAGCCTCCATGCATTTCACTTTCCGCAACTCTCTCATGAACAATTTCAGTTTTCAGGGAGTTTTTTTGGTGAAAGACTTTTCTTCCTTTTTGGCAGAAGGGCAGGGCAGGAAAGTCCGTTTCTTCTGCAAACTGGCCACCTAACCAAACAACCATGACCGTTAATGGGCAGATGCAGAAAAGGAAGTATCCTATAATTCGCACACTAGCAGAGAGTTACTCAGTTTTTTCAGCCAGGTTTCCTGTGTGCCTGTAGATGTCCGCGTCACCACCCCCGACACCACCTCCCTCAGTCCTGTTTTACTCCAGAGCATATTTCAACCAAGATTTAGGAGGGAGGCAGTGATCCCTGATATCCCTGAGATTCCCACAGGTTCCCTGACAATTGGTCCTTGGAAAGACATGAGCAACTATAAATGCCTCTGAAAGTGTCTCCCATGCTAAGAACCACCATCTTTTCAGATGCTAGGGAGTGCAGACAGGAGAAAACCTTGAGAAGAAGCCACAACAGAAATAAAATCTTAGATTGGCACCTACAAATGCTGAGGCATTTAACTCAACCACGAAACACAACCCTCCCTTCGTATTTGGTGAACAACTGTTTTGGTAATTCTGCTATTTAGGCATGGGAAAAGGACCATTTCTAAAGCCCCAGCTGAGCTTCTCCTCCCTGCTTGCCTAGCTCTATGCTCCTGGACGTTTCCACCTCCTTAAGCCTAAGCCTAGGTTAAACAGATGACAGCAGACCTGGACTTCCCCTCAGTGCAAGGGAAAAAAATGCATAAAAACCTGCTCAGGCTAATTGCTTCTCCTTGCTCCATTAAAAAGTAGTATAGATGCAGCAGCACACACATGTCAAACATCAACACACAGAACGACGCACCAGAGCCCCCGTTTGGCACGTTCACCCTCTTCTCCTAGCCGCACATCTCCAAACTGGAGACACAGCCCCGCTCCCATCTCCTTCTCCAAAGAGCCTGCAGCCAGCAGCCAGATGAAGCAGCGAGAGAAGAAAGAAGGATTTTTGCCTTTTTTTCCTCAGGCAATGGAGCACAAGGCCTTAAGCAGCAGGTTAGCCTTCTCATCAAAAAGCAATGTAAGGCTCTTATACTACTCAAATTGAAAATAAATCTGATTTTCCATCATCCTTTTATTGGAAGAATTCAAGACAGAAAAGACATGTTGCCCACTGCCCACTCGGCAGTCGGGATGAGGCAGGAGTCAGGAAAAAAAAAAAAAATCCAACCCTGGAAAAGCTTTTAAGATTTTAAAACATTTCCCATTCCAGACCAGATTTTTATGAAACAAAAAGTAAGAAAGAAAAGAAGAGAGAGGAGGAGGAGGAGGAGGATAAGGAGGAAGAGAAGGAGCAGAAAAGAGGAGCAGGGCATAAAGAGACTCCCTCCCCCCAAAACAGTCAGGGCAACAGGACAGCCAGGCTGGTCAGCCAGGGGCTAAGGGCCCCCATTCACATGGGACGTGGCCAAGTAAGGTTGAGGAGATGGGTTTGCTCCGTTCAGCTCAGGAACCTGAACCCCACTCTACAGCACCTTCTCCCAACCGCAGCATCCATTGCTTTGGGGCAGTTCTGCTTGACCAAGCCTTGTGACAAAAACAACACACGTTTTCCTATAAGGAGTATCTGTATTGATAAACCAATCCTTTGGAAAATTCTTAAAACATCCACAAATTGTCTAAAAACGTACTCACATGATTCAGCTTACGCTTTCACTCAAACATATTTCCCTGATGGCTCTAACAAACTACAGGTTTCTCTCCAAAACTCCTCTCTAGATTTGTTTGGAAATCCTTCAGCCAAACTATATGATTAGTTTTCATCCCTTAACCTACCTAGTTACTTGGAGCATGAATATGGAACACGTTTATCCTATCCTTTATGAAATGCAAAGAGCCTGCATGAAAAAACATGTACACAGATTTTGGAGTAACACATGCACACGCAATACTCGTGCGTGAGGGACATACAGAGTCAAGTTAGAAAATCGTGTCATCTGTAATTCATACCCAAGATTTCAGGTATCAAAAAAAGGCATTCAAAGCAGCTGGTGGTCTCCTATTACCATGCTGGCTGCAGCAAGCTCTTCACATCTCATTAACAGCATAATGAAGGCTCAATCAGGGATACAGTCTATCAGGACTGCCAAACATAGGCATATAGAGGCTGAATTAGAAAGATTAGCTTGTATCAGGGTTTTTATTGCTTATGTCTCAAAATTGGGAAAGAGCTAGTTGTGCCACAGAAAATATTTTCCAGTGAGCAAATGGCACAAGGAGACGGCGATCAAACCCTCAAAGTGCTCAGAAGGCATCACACAAGGGAGGCGGCACCAAGCAGGTCACGCATGCTGCTCACTTCCACAGGCGGAACCACAAAAGCAACCGCACTGTTAAGCCAGAGCCAGAAGAAGAGCGATCAGAATGGGGACACATGTGCTTGCACTGATGACCAAGTACACTTCACGTATGCAACACAATTAGCGCTGAACGCAGGAGCTTTATTTATGTATGTGGCAACCATGATTTAACAGGGCTTCATAATGTTCTCTCTAATTACTGACTGTATCTTTTTGTATACTTTTATATGCACGTACGCACTTATGTATTTTCAAATGGTTGGCACTGATGTACTCAGGCAAAATCTGAGGAAGAAAGGAGGATGCTAAAAGAAAAAAAAACAGCCCACAGAGGGGGACAGCACCCATCTGTTGATGGAGCAGCAACTGCAAGAGCAGCGAGCCTGCCCACCGCCACGCAGCAACCCGGGCTGGGGGTCCTGGATGGGGCAAAGAGCCCTCCTTGGCACACACGCTGCCAACAGCCATTCTCCAGCCCTTTGCAGCCTATGGGCCCTTAGGCATCCTTCCATGGCAGCTCAGATCCTGCTTAGAAATGTCATGTTTCTACAAACTTCCCTGCCCACAGTGCTGCTGGCACTGGTCATCTGCTGCTGTCAAAAAAAAAACAGCGGGGGGGGGGATTGTGCACACATGCATTTTTCCTCACTGGGTTAGGGAGTTGAGTCTGCACACAGAGGGATCGGGCAAGCCCCAGGGCCAGGACTAAGTACGAAATGGGAGCTGGCAGCTGGTAGGGTGAGGGGGATGAAATCTGGAGGAAAAGAGTAAGACTCTGGAGGATGCGCCCATCTCCGTCTCATATAACTTGATCTTTAGCCACTTTTCACATCCTCCCGGAGTAAGAAGTTGAACAGTGCTGGTACACAGGGACGACAACTATTCGATCAATGAACACTGCCTGCATGGGGTCTTTAACACCCACAGAAATCAATGGCAACATCTTTCAACCTCAGACCATATCAGATTATGCCTGTAGCAGTAATGGAGGCATACATACAAGGAGCAATAAATGAGCAAACGATTAATTATGAACAAGCACAAAACCTTTCTCATGTATTCTTTGTGAAATTAGCAACAAATGCAGTTAGCTGGGTGCCTAACCAAGCACAAGATGATACACGCACGGTGATTTCTCACTGCAAAAGCCGCTTCCTTTCATGAGGACATGCAGGAACGTGTTACCGCCCACTTCACACACAGTATTTGAAACTACTGCCCTAAAGTGACTGCATGTGAATTTTGATTCAAAACAAAAACTAAATCAGGTCTGAAACACTACGTAGATGACGAAGGGGAAGTTATATAAAGTCAGTTCATAACTTATCCCCTGTATTTTACCTTTATTTCTGTTATTATCAGAACTTCCTCACTTTTAGCCCTGGCCAAAATTAAGTTTATGACTTTTGATTTATGTGGCAAGAAGAGATGACCTGGTGATGTACCGCCTAGCAGCATGACACGGGAAGGACAGGGTGACAGTCAGCAAATGCCAGAAGGACAGAAACACCATGAAAGACAAATTGTTTCAAGTGGTATACAAAAATAAGTTGCAAGTGAAATTTTACACCAAAGAATGTACTTCTTGAGCACAAAGTCCATGGTATTTGACTGTGGCAGTCTCCTAAAGGAAACGGCGCCCTGATTTGAGGAACTGCAGAATCAGAAAGGGCATTTAGAGCATGCAGAGGATGCTGGAATGCTGCATGGCCAGGAAATTGGACAGATTGATGTCCCAATCCCCATCTCTGAAACTGAGATCTCACTAGAAGGCACTTTTATCATGAAAAAGAAGAAAGAAGCAGTTTGCAAAGACTCCAATAGATTCCAGCTTAAATGTCTCTGCAAATTAATACACTTTGTAGGAAAAGAACAGTCAAATGTAGTGTTTATTCCAAGCACTTTCCTGCCTCAGACTCATTAACCCGGTACCTTACATGCTCTCTTTGTAATGCAAATTTGCTAAAATACTACGTTTTCCATAAAACATTCATATAGACCAGCTCACACGGCTCAAATACCAACTATAAGTGGAGAAAAAATACACTAAATTTTTCTTAATACTTGGGCTCTGCACCTAAGTCTTATCTGCATAAGCAGTTTGTGAGAAACCTTGTGCTGTTGCTGCAGCCACTGTAGCACAAAGGTGGAAGATTTCCCAAAGCAGCTGATGTATGCAATTATAAACTGAATTACCACATGCAAAAGCCAAATGAAAAGACTTTGTAGAAAGTACCTACAGCAGAGGTTTTTTTGAGGAAGGGAGATCATTACAGAGAGGAGAGGAGACACACTGCATTTAAGGAGGCCAGACACTGCACACGCTGCACTTGCTCGCTGAGCTATTTAATAGCCACCTGCCCAACCACGCAGTGCATGTCCAGGAGGGTTTGCTGGGAATCCTCACCACGTAGCACCTGGCATGCCGTTTCCAACCGCTGCACTGACAGGACGTTAATACGCCCATCCGACAACACGTGGAGCCCAGCAGGAGATACAAAATCATCCTGACCAAGGTCTCCAGCCCAACCTGGAGGTCCACACAGCGGAAGATGATTCAGGGCTGGAGAGGGCTGAGGGAATGGAAATGTTCCTGGTTTACGATGTACATAGCTGCAGAGAAGGAACAAAATGTCACCTAAGGGTGCAATGTTATGATGACTCTCTCCAATCTCCCATAAACTTAGGTGTTGGAACATGAAATACCATAGCAAACCTATGGCCAGCTGACATTCACAATATAAATTACACTAGCTAAGTTCAAGTACACAGGATAAACGTAGGAAATTTTATGATGTTTTCCTCGTCCCTCCACAGGTACCAACTACTTTTATTTCAAGATGATCTATAATTGTGCCATCTCAGATTAAACTCTGAGCGACTGCTCTCATCCTATATTAGTTTCGAAAGCTGCCACTTCTTTTTCAGACTTGACAAAGGGCCCAGAAACCTGGAAATTACCTAATTTTTACAACTATACCAGTTGGCTTGATACAAGAAGATACTACCTCCACATACAAACCTTTCACAGGTTTCCCAGAACTATGAGGCAGAACTCGAGACATCGTTGCCTGAGGTGACATAAACATCTGCACTGGCTTTCATCAGGGGTTCAGAGCTAAGATGCACAGGTGACCAACGGGAGGCACCTTAACAAGAGGTTTTCTTTATTCTGTGTAATAACACGCCAACTGCAAGCCAGAGGTACCTCTCGGGCCGTCTGCCAGACCTGGTTCCTGATCATGCAAAACACCCAAAAATACATCGAGGCTCCGTTACTGCTCCTGAACCCAGATGACTTCCCAAAGGAAACCAGGTCCTCGGGGAGTGATGCACACATGCACACCATGATGCACCCACATCACGCAGGCATCGCATGGCAAGGGCCTAGAGACTCGGAACAGCACCCCAGCACGATCACCCAGAGGTACAGACACAGACAAAGTGAATCTGACTTAACATGCAACTTTTAAATGATTAAAATAAATTAGCAGAGTCCCTTAAAAACAAAGTCTAGGGCAGGATCTACAATCAAAATAAAACCAAAACAGTAATTTGGCATATGAGTTTCACAACATGTTATGAAAGTAAGTACCTGTTCAAACACCCACAATGATTTCTCAGATGTATTAAAAGAGAATGAACACACTGAAACCTATTTGGTTTTGAAGTTCAGTTCATTTGGCACTTCTTCACCTTTTGAAAGAAAACAAACAGCAAATGCAGACAAGCCATAGCACGAGCAGCCAGGCACTCTCCTGCCCACCTGCCTGAAGCCCGACTCAGAGCAACGCACCTAGCTATACCAGCTTAGTTTCATCTTTAAACTCAGTTCTCAGCCTGCCCATTAAAATGGTCAATAGCAATGCCAGCTGAGAAACGTCCATCACTGGGAACTCATTTTCACAGGTCATTGGCGAGCCAGACAACAACAGCTTCTAGCCATTACTGACCTCTCTTTGACATGAACCGCCGATTTCCAGGAGAAAGATGAGCCACGAGCCATCCATTTTCTTAATCGTAATTAAAAGAAAACCAAAACCACTCAACTGTTTCTGTATGATTTCGTTTATACAAAATATAAACATGCAATCATCCTGCTAGGTTTCTGGGATGCAAACACTAACATAATAAGAACCTGAATGCATTCAGTTCATCTATTGAGGCAGGGAGTACCTTATAATAAGTAGGTGCTGTTGAACAGAAATTAGCATCAGAACAGTTTGGATATCAAAATGTTCTGCTGCATTAACCCCCAAGTAAGCTGACAAAAGAGATTTGGACAAGTGTGTCTCATGATGGAAAAATTAACTGCGATAAAGAAAAGAATAAAATGCCCTTTAGACAGGTTCTGTTCTCAGTGTCATTAAGATGCAAAAGGAATTTAAAAAAATGCCATCTCCATAAAGCTCAAGCACACGTAAGAAAAAGCAAACAAACCTGCCTGGATGACTGCCTGTTTGCAGTACTGTCTGCCTGAATGGCTCTGGCAAAATCGGCTTCCTCAGTTGATCAGTCCTGCTCTCACTGTACTCTACAGAGCTGTAAGATGCAGATAGACCTGGGGGTTTTAAGAAAAAGGGAGCAAAACCACCACAACACACACCAAAGTCCGTACCAAAGAAAAAAGCATACAACCAGTTATTTCCTCTTACAAACATTTTAAATATTTGTCATTTGCAAAAGTTCTCAGAGACAGACTGCATCATGTTTGACTCCAGTAAAATGTCTCCTGAGAAAGTCTGCCTTGATCTAAAATTCTCACACTTGGGTTTTAATTTCCAGTCATATTTAGAGGAATCCGCGTCCTCCAATTTCCTAATTGAGACTGCATGGCTTGAAATATGCCCATCAGCTATCATATGACTGCAAATCCATTCGACTAAGAGATACATATTCTCAGGCTTCAGAAAATAATTAAGCACTCCAGATTTTTCTGCAGCTTCCTGAGGAGCAGATGCCAATGACCAACATCAACAACCAAGACCACTGGTCTCATCCAGCCTCACAGCTCCAGTACCTCGACATTATGGTGATTCACGGAACTGCTACCACAGTAACAATCAAGATACATGGAAATTACGCAACAAACCCACGACTGCCTGCTCTTCTCCAGTTCCCACTCTGAGCTGAGCTGATCTCCTACTCACCAGGCTCTCGGTCCTTAGCGGATATGCACTCTTTTATGGACTCTGTTATGCCAAGACTAGCTGCAGTGGGGAGCGGGCCGAGCAACGATTCCAGCGCGGGTGGTCTTACAAGAGTTTCTTTTTCATTTTTGCATTCCCCATGTTCACTTTTTTTTACTCTATCCTTCTCATGAAGTTCATTGTAAAAGTCCTTGTTTAAGTGATTAGCAGCTGCTTCGAGTTCCTCGTCTTCTGCCTCCTCATCTCCAAGTACGCTAGAGGTGTTCTCTTCTATAGAATCTATAAGGGAATAAAAAACCCCAACAGATCATTGCATGCCATCTGTTACAGAAGCTAAGTAAATAGAGTGGTGCTCACTTAAAGAATAAAAATCTTTAGAGAAAATCTGTAGAAGAAATATATAATATTTCAGTACAATGTATGAATACATGAAGTTTCCAGATGCTCTTCAAATTTATTACCTTGGCTATTAAGATGTATTTTTGTGAATACAGCCATCATTTAAAATAGAAGTATTGTGTTACCAAATTATGGCAGGTAAAAGGGCTTTGCGAGAGAAGCCGGCTACTTTACTATCACAAATGAAAAACAGCCAATTCAACCTGCACAAAGCCCTTTCGTATCGCTTAGTCAGCTGGCGGATCCGGTGACAGAAGGGTCTAGATACTGGTCCACTGCGCTTTCAGCGATGAAAAGGAACATTCTCAGGTGACGGTGCCAAGCTTATACTGCACCAGGAATGACAAACAACTGAAATAATTAATGAACTGTCATTGTAATGAACAATGAAGACTGACATATCAACCAACTAATTGGCAGAGAGAACCCCAACGCAACAGAGAGAGATCTTGTTCTACGCAAGCATATATACTACCACATTTATCACAATAAAGTTCATACACTTAAGACTGCCTACAGGATCTGAACCCGTTACTATTTAAGTAGCCACAAGACTTTACTGACTTACCATCTTTAGTGAAATTTGCAAATACGCCTTTTGCTTTCGGTCTACTGTTTTCTAATTCAATCTCTATTTCATCTTGATAGCTCGATATTTCACCTGTGGTGATGAAATAAAAGTAAAACTCAGTAATCATTGATGCAATTTTGAACAAATGAGTAGTATGTTACACTAAACACAACTTATACCTTCAAAATCCTCCAGCTTTTTTGATAACGCCTTCTCAAGCTGAAATGAAGATAAACAAAATAAATGTTAAATTACTAAAAAAACCACACAACTTTGTACTGTTTGTGAACTGTATACAGAGACAGAGAATGACAGGGTATTTTAAAAGCAATAAGCAGATTTTGAATCCCAACTCAAATTACTTTGTAGTGTCAAGACAGGTAAGATAGACAAGTTTCAAAATGACCGATTTCAAATGTTATCTCACCAACCTCTATACTTCAAAAGGAACCTTCACTCTAGCAAGCTGCAAATAAAAGACCCCATTCTTCAGCAGTCAGACTCTATGACTGCACCAGTGCAAGGGCATGTGGGCCCGGGCAAAGGCAGTGACTGAGCAAGTGCAAGGACAGCAGTGAAATTGCAGTGCCCAGGCCAGAGATAGCACACAGGTGATGGCAGAGTGAAGTACAGACCTACAGCACCTGGCAGGCTCTTAACAATATCATAAACATGCCTACAGACTTTTAAATGGTAGCATATTTAGAACACTAAAACAAACCCCCTGAAAAACTAATAATGTAAGATTTTGCTACGATGGTAGTAGAATCTTCTCCTCTGGTGCCAGCTTTAGTTCATGCTTTGTAAAGAAATTAAGCCACATGAGAACTAATCTCTGTGGAAGCAGGTGCCATACTACACAAAAAAACAGCGCTCTCATTAAAGTAATTGGGTTATTGTTTTCATATGTGTTTAAAAAAAAAAGAGTTGTATGTAATGGCACTTCTCCTGAATATGGGCATCACCTTAAAAACAGTGCACGGTTTCTGATCCAACTATGAAGCTGACACCGCTGCAATCCTGACCCTTGCTAACTGGGGTGGAAGAGCACATATAAGAGAAGTAAAAGAGAAGTGCAGACATTTGGGCAGCTACTCAAGACCTCCATGCCATACACTCAGCTTAACTTGTCACATGAGACACTCCAGTTTTGTAAGGACAAAAAGATTCGATGCTTTGGTAAAAGGTCAGGGCGCAAGAATGGAAACACATGTGCATTAGGAAAGCAGGCATGAAGGAGATAACAGTGCTCAGCGTAACTGCACCAGCTTGCAAATGGGGGAGCATCTGGGCAGAGTGCGCTGAGCCCCCATCTACAATACAGCAGTCGTGGGCTGAGCACCAAACATTGGTATCCTGCACAACACAGAAGCTCAGCTGGTGCTCGTGTGCGTGGCCGCCCAGATGCCCTGATCTGCACTAACAAGAGCAGTGACTCTCTACTTCCCGCAGCGGCTGGCTAAGATGGTACACATACTTCGATCCCTCCTCAGGGGATGTTTAAAGCCACATGTGAAGCTACATATCTGAAACAGCACGCCTCTCTGGAGGAGGGAGCAAAAATGACATAGGAGAAAAACTGCTTTTTTTTTTTTTTAAACTGGGAAGCTATGCCTTTGCCAGTAAAACAAAAAACATCCTTTAGCTAATGGGTATCATATGCACTAATACTTACCCTTCTCTTAAGAACCTCAAAATACACGTAACTAAACCTTATCAAAGGCTGGTCAGTTAGGATTAACTGATTCAGAGAGGAATATACAGAGGGAGGAGAGAGGAGAGAAATACAGAGAGGATCCGGTTTAGAATTCACCTGCTGTATCTTCAGTTTTTTTTGGCCAGCTGTAAATGAAGGAGGATCACATTCTTCTTCCAAGTCAATCTTCATAAACTCATCTATGGTTAGCTGACTTGTTGGTGTATCTTCAAATTCTGTCAACCTACCAAAGCATACGGTACGTTACCATAACATCTTTAAGGACTTTTTTAAAACAACAAAATTTGTCAAACTGCTAAGTTAAAGAATAAACATGTCATCCTTAGAAACTCTGGCTCAAACGCAGAATACATTAAAACTGAAGTGATACTAATAGTTTCATCTGCTGCAAAGAAAGTGTATTTTCATATCACAAATTAGCTTTTGATTTATTAGAGAATGGAGCACACACTTTTTTTGATGAACAAAGACTGAACAGAAGTACCGCAGCCACTATGGTCAATTAAGCATAGACTGACAAAACTGAGACGAGAAACGCAGCTCATTCCTCCTGTCTCACTGCTTTTGCTATCAACAACAACAACAACAAAACAGATTCCCAGACTGAAGTATCTGTCATCATAGTTTAGGAGTACACTCAAAAATATTCCTGATATGTTAGCATGATTAACTTATGCAAAGCGAATGTTAAAGTAACGTATCTTCAGCAGACAGGAAGAGGGACAAGAAGTAATCTTCCGGGGACACACAGAAGCAGTAGTAAAATAAAGGGAACGCCTGCACATTGCACAGATGGAATAGATGAATGCATGTAATTTTACAATAATATACTTTGTATTTGTTTAATGTTCGCATTTGAAAAGTTCCTACGTATGTGAGAGATGGGACTAGCTCCAAGGGGAACTGCCACGAGAGCAGCTAAATCTTTCGAAGGAACTGAATCATAAATGAGATCACGTTGTCATAACTTCATGAACAAATTTCAGCATTTAATACAGGTGGTTGAGAATGAGCACATCCATTTTACAGATGGAGAAAGCGAGACAAAAGGTTAACTACAAAGCCAGGCCAGGAAATGTCTGGCAGAATGCTTTTCTGACAGAAAGTGCCCTTTTAGTAATATCAACATTTTCCATGGGAAAACTGCAATGATGGGTCTGCAGCTGCTTCACTGGAATATTCCCATCTTCCAGAGGAAGCAAAGCTGACAACAGCTTCCATCTGCAAAGCTCGGAAACTAAAAACCATGATTCAGTACTCCCAGCACAGGACCTTTCAGCATTTCTCCTCCCTAAAATGCAGTCACGGTTTTCTCTTTTTGCCTCCGATGCAACAAAACTCCTTCCAAATAAGGAATTTTCTCTAGGACAGAGATGCAGTTTCCAACCGGCTCTGGGGTCAAAGCCAAGAGCACCTCGCCATGCTCTCTCCCTATATCCGATCAGTACCTGTATTTCTTTTTACGAACTGCGGAGCAAGACAAGACAGCCCATACAAAGGGACTGCCGTAACTCCAGGACACTGCCTGGAGGCGCCCTGCTCCCCGAGCACAGCATGGTCCACAGGCCACGCACAGCATCTCATGCCGCGAAATGCCCGGGGAGAGCCGGGCAGCTCTACATAAAACCAACAGCAAGCAGCACGCTGAGCCCACGCACGGCTATGCCAGCCAGAATTAGGGCTGCTAAGCAGAAGAAGGCCTCTGAAACCTAGTCTCACTTTTGGAGTTGAGGCATCTCCACAAAGTCCCAAACGAGCCACATATTTGAGAGTGACTGACAGCCCGAAACTTTCCCTTACAGTACCAGGGACCAGCTCCCTCCTCTTCTCTTTCAGATCAAGTTGGAAAGGAGAGGAGGATGCTGTTGGCAGCAGCACCAAGCTTTTAATTAATAGACTAGAAATCTTTCTCAGTGTTAACACGCTTCCAGCGCACCTCACCCACCTTCCAGGAGGGAGCCTCATCTATCAGACTAGAGGAAAAACCTGGCTAGGCACTGTTTTTATTTTAATTCAGGATTCATTTCATGCCAAATCCACACCTGACTTTCACAGCATGGACCTTCTCAGCCACCATCATTATACTACTGTCACCCATCTCTACATATGAATCATGTGCTCGCAGGCGGCCCCACTTCGGCAAGGCTTTTCCTCCCAACCAGCCTCGCCTAGTTAAAATGCTATTTTCCTCCCACTGTAAAAAGCCAGCACGCACTTTGGCAAAGACACCCGGTATGTTTACCCCACACTTGCTCCGAGTTTGAGAGGAGCAGCCAGACCCAGAGCTCAGCCAAAACAGCAACACCTCCAGGCATGCAGAGCAACATAGAAAACAGCAGCAGCAAAACCAGTCGCTCATGAAGCAAGGCTGGGGATGAGATGACCATGCCTGGGTTTCAGCACTTAACCCTGTGCACGTCTCCTTGCGGACACCTGAGGCTCTGTCTGCCCCTCTCCTTGTCCACCGTGTCGTGTGACTCTCGTCACGTACCCTGCACCCGTCAGACTTTAGCCCACGGGTGAGCCAACGTGCCGGCACCTGGCACAAGCTTCGCCTCAAGCGCCAGCTTCAGCCCTGAGCTAAAACAGGGCTCTCCTAAGACCTTCAGTGCACCAGGACAGGGCAGAGCTACATCGTGTTTGCTGGCGGTGCTACCAAGGAGCTCAAACCCACAGCACAGTTTGACCATCCGACCCAGCCACCAGCACCCAGTCCCATGCCCGTCCCCTCCTCCCGATCCAAGCCAAAGAGGGTGAGAGCTGCCAGCGTGATGGTGTAGGCACAGGCCGGCGGCAAGGCCAAATTTATAGCAGCAGGGTTTTTTTCCCCTTCTCGTTGGTTTTAACCACAAGCCTCTAGCCTTCCTCCTGAAATGAAGAACCACCCCTGATGGTCAGGACCACAGCTTGAGCAACACCTCTGCGGGCGAGCGAGCTGTTCACTCAACATTTTCTCCTCTAACTCGATATAAATAAATACCTGCATTTGCCAACCACTTGCCTGCCTCAACATTTCACATTGGCTGATATCCTGTCTACATATATTCAAACATTCCTTTAATTTTACCCAGTGTTTGGACACATGCCACCACGGCGACAAACTGATGCAGGCAGCAGTCTACACCGCATGAAACAAGGTAACATTAGTTTGCCAGCTAAGAAAAACTGACGCAACCTTGACTACAAGCACAATAATTTCAGGGGCGAGGGAGTGCCCTCACGAAAAAAAATAAAAATAGCTACAGGCTATTTTTTAGGTTCCATATAAAAACGATGTCAAAGTTCATTTTGCACTTTTGTTAATCTAAAAAAATCTAATAACAGTTGCCATTTCAAGTTATGCACAGAAGGAGGAAAATAAACAGATATACAAATTAAGATATTATTTCCTTGGCACAAATTCAAAAGGGCTTCAAAAATTGAAATTTGGCAGGCAAGTATTGCCTATTTATAGTCGAAGCAGAGGCGACCACTACAGCTCAGGCTAAGATTCAACTTCCAGTATAAACCCTCCTCTTACAGTTTCTCACAGCAAACTCTTTCAAGAAAATTCCTTTGGGAGAAAAGTTTTTTCCAGAGCTTGGTGTCATCTGCCCCTAACCTCAACCCTTTTTTTTTTTTTTAAAAAAAACAAAACTAAAAAATTCCAGGGCTTTTGTTCCATCATTTACCGACAAAACCACACCTCATCTTCTGATAAAGCACTTTTGTGCGCAAAACAGTAAACCGATTCTGTTCACACTTAATTTAGCTCCCAATAAGGGAAAATGGGTCAGTCATTTTGAAGTTACAAGCAGTGGTTTTTTCACTCAGTTTTGTTTCAGGGATACCATCCAGCGAAGAGTTATGAATCCAGTCTACAGCTAAGCAAAAAAGAAGACTCCTCTGTGCAGGTAGCTGCTTGGTTTTAATGTTTAAACGAAATTCTGCAGCAGTGGGGTGTGACAAAGTACGTAAAAGAACAAGGTCTTCTGGAGTCCAGCTCACAAATGCTTCAGGAGTCCAAGTTCAAAGTCCAAGAGGGACTTCTAAGCAGAGATCATTTAGGAAGAGCCACAGTGTCCTCCTACATATACACAAGTCAGCACCTAGCCCCAGAAAGCAGGCAGCATAAAGCAGAGGTATCTTGTGCTGGACCTCTATATAGAAGGACAAACAAATTATAACTTCAGAGACAACTGGTTTCTTAAAGAGTGAATGTGAAATTCAGCCTGAGCAGCCAGCCTTTAAGTTTCCTGTTGGGAGAGGTCTTTTTAAAAAATTTTATTAATGGATTAAAAAAAGTACTAAGCTGAATATTGGCATATTGTTAGCAGAAATAAATGAAAAAAAAACTTCACTGCAGGACAAGATGCTGGTGGTAATTAAATTCCCCGGATTTTTCCCAAATTAACAACGTAATTAAAACCCTAAGTAATAACTTACATGGTATCTACATAATCTTAACTGCCATATCAATTACTAATACTCTAGTAATAGATCAGCTGATTTGACAACCCCAACATTCGCAAACTCTGGAAAAGTAAGGGGTTTACTTTTGTATCTCAGTAAAGCACCAACCCACTGTTTTAACTTAATGCTCATCAGCGCTTCCTACCACTCTAAACATGTGCGCTCACCCATAGAAGCTCAGAATTCGCACCCACATGGCAAACCATCACTATTTTTATACTACAAATTTAAGTCTATTGCATCATCCTTCTCTCCCTATTTTTTTCCAAGCCACACAATGTTTATGCATGAACTATTTATGGAAGTCTGTAAACACGTACCCTAAAAGCGATACTTAATAGAGAACATGAGTCAGAAATAGTTATTAAATGCTTCCTAGATGACATTAAAAAAAGTTTTCCAGTATCTACCAGTATGTAAATAAAGAGAAGCATAATCTCCTTATATGTAATCATTGTACATATAAGTAATTTTACAAGTATTTGCAGAAACATGAAAAAGGTATTTTAAAAGCCCGTATGAATGAATAGATCATTACTAAAGGTAACGACAAAATTAGAGGTGATCCAGTTACCATGGTTTTACAACCTACAACTTATCACCTGAGCTGTGCTAAATTAGTCTGTCTGTGTTCCCAGCCCAATGCAACTGTAAAGAGAATACTGTCAATTGAACAACTTCCATGGTGTACTATATTAATACATTTCACCTCTTTCTGCAATGGGCTAAGAGCATACACACACAGTCATTTACTGCACATTAATTCGTGACTGACAATTTATAGTGCTCATATGCTGGCAACTCGCTGTCATTTTTCAAAGTATTAAAGAACTGGTACCTTGAAAGAATTATTGTACTAAATAAAAGCACCCTTTAGCATTAGTTGCTTCTACTTGCTCACACCAAAACAGAGATTTAACTTATCGCAACTTCATTAGCATAAACTTTAACGCCCTGATTCTGCACATGCTTACGCATGGGGTTAACTCGGGTTGACACTTGCACACACGGTTAGCCCACCAATAACCCCACCGACAGAGCTCCCTGGCCATCCCAGAAGTCCGCCAGCCTAAACCACCTGGAATTTTTTGTTCTTGGTTTTTTTCTGATCGAAGTCTTCACACCATGCTCATTAACCAAAAAGCTTTAGCATTCCTTAAAATTTTGCTTCATTAGCATAGTTCCTCCACTGTGGTCTGTAAAAACACTCTATAATCTCCTGGAAAAGAAAAATAGTGCGCTGTTTCATTTCCCAACAGCCGCCCAGATGAGGAAAGTCCAACACAGAGAAAACTGTTTACAAGATCTAAGCCCGAGTTAGTGCTAGTAAGTTAATTATTGTATCAAAAGTAACAGACACCAAATAATTTTAAAATTATATTTTTAAAATAAGTATGAAGTACTAAAATATATTAGGAATCTAAGTATAGCTTACTGGCTCTTTGAAGCTGGATTTATAAAAAAGAACATTGCCTATGAAATTGGATTCCTCAAAAATAAAACCTTTTTTCATTAAAACAGACAATCCAACTTACAAAGGCATGCAATAACAACCCACGTGGATCAAGTTGTATTTTACTTGCCATACTAGAAAGATTTTTAGAAATCATCTATAAGCCACTTGAAATTATGTGACTGGAGACATAAAATATTTCTTAATTTACTTTCCTAGCTTCTCACAACAGTGGCCAGTGAAGACGCTCTGCAGAAACTGGTGTGAGAGCAGACACCACCACAAGCTCCTCTACAAGAAGTAACTTGCCCAGTTTTCTTAAAGCTTCTCTCCATACCGCACTTCAACCAAGGGCACTCACACATCTCTGAGGTACTAAGCATCCTCCACCTTTCTCCATTATCAAAAACCTTAGGTAAACAGCTCTCACTGAATTCATCAGACACCTTGCACAGGATTTTAGCACGCCTTTACTTGGATCACAGATGAACGGAGACTTCTTCATGCCTTTCCCTTCAGTCCTGGCCTTGATACGGCTTTGGTGTTTTGGAAAACGCAACCTCGCAGCCACGCACATCCCTGTTACTTTCTCTTCCCATCCTGACTCTGGACTCACGTATCGACCTGCTCCTCACTTCGGCTGTGCTCGCCAAAGCCTGCTCGGCTTCAGACTGCACTGGGAGCTTGGACGTGAAGTTTATGTGAGCTATATATTGCAGAAATGAAAGTAAGAAAAGCTGCAAGGAACACATTCTTCTCTATGCATGAATCTTTAATTTTTCCAGAAAATTACCAACACAGTCATTGAAAGAGCTGTACCTGGGTTCCCAGGATATGAGCAAAGGGCCCCATTTATGAAAGTCCCTGCAGCATCTCCAACTGGTAAATGGAGTTCCTTCATAACAAGTCTTGTCTTCCTTCCGCAAAAACGCTACTTTGTTGTGAGAAAAAACAGTCACCTCAAAAATGAGCCCTTTAAACCCATTCTGGCCTTTGATTCCAATTCCTTCTAAACGAAGCTTTACTTCTTCTGAAGTTCATCGCCAATAGGTTTTTTAACAGGTAGCACTTTATGGAACTGAGAAGAAATTTTTTTTATGTAAAAAGCAGCTCAATTTAAAGATAACGAGAATCAGCCAAAGAAGTAAAATGCAAGTGTTAATGAAGATAAGCTAATTTTTTTTTATTATTTCTATTGAAGAAGTGTCTAAGATCTTCAAACAGGCGTAAGGGCTGCACAGTATTAGATAATGCACAATGGACAAATATCACAAAAATTATTCTCACTGCAGATAAGACAGAATTTAGTATGCAGAAAAAGTATGCAATAGGTGAATAAACAGATGAAGGGGCAAAGTTTGTAAAGGTTAAAAAGGCAGCAGTGAAGACAGGTGCATCGAACACAGGCACAAATGTGAGGATTGAACTAAATAAAAGGGTTAGGTTTATTAAAAGTTAATTTCTGCTATCTCCAGACATGATTACACAGAAAATAACAATTTGACTAATTAGTTAATATTTGTACAGTACTTTGAGTATATAAAGTGATATATAAGTTAATATAATCTCAGACTGAAAATGAGATAGAATTATCAGTGCATTTATTAATATTTAGTAAGTTCACCTTCAACAACAGCAACAAACTTTACATTTTAATTGTGTCCTTCAAAACATAAAGCTAGAAGGCCCTATGAAGTAACTACAAAGTTTTCTTACCAAGAACCTACCAAGACCCCATGCATATTAAAAATAAACACACAATGGTTTTTAACCAAACAGATAGTTAAATTAAGAACTCTTGATTCGAAGATGAGTGGCAGGGTCCATTGGCCAATGCTTTGTTGCTTTTTCCTTCCAAAACATTCTCCCTTTATGATCAGGTCATTCATTTTTATGACCTGAAGGTATGTCACATTTTTGTGAGCCTCCTCCTAAGAGCTACTCCTCCGGTACACAGCGGTGAACGAGGTGACAGACTACAGGCACGTACGCCTTGGTACTCTCCTACAGCAACGTGGGCCTTGGTGCTCTCCAGCGGATGGACAACAGGGTGGACTCATCTCCCTTACACAGTTGCACAGTTGAAATAGTGCCCTTCTTAGGGAAGAGTTTCCCAAAACAGGAAGCCAAGCAGGGCTTTCTTCAAAAGCATTGCTCCTGCATCCTCAGCCAAGCCACTGATCAACACAGCCCTGTCTCCCCAGGCTGCTGGGCTGCCTCCACAGGGCACGGGAACAAGGCACTTTGTGTTGGTGCTGCCCCTTCCCTTACAGACTTCTGCCACAGAAATCCATCATCACCGAAAGCAAATCCAGCTTCCAACGGTCTGCACTTCCCCAGGAGCCGCGTAGCTGACTGGGAGCTAAATCAAACCATACAGCTGAACCTGCGGTCTGGGAGTCTCAGCGTTATCTGCACTCCTGTTTGGTTTCACTTCAAGAGCTGCCAGTGCATAGCCACCAGCAGTGAGTGTAGCATCCAATGCCATCCATTAATGAGCGTTCACCCAACTACGCTCAACGCCTTCACAACGCACAAAGCAGCAGTAGCTCTTTACAAACCAGAGTAGCTATAGAAATAATTAAAAGGAAATAAAATTGTACATCAAACTGAGAAGCAAAGAATTTTTAAAAACGTGAAATGAGTTCTTATTAATTTAGACAACTTCTACTCAATGGTATTTTGAGAGGAATTTTTGAAAGAAGAAGAAAATACTGGAGTGCAGGAAGAGTTATTCAAAGGGGGCTTTTTTATTTGCCTTCGTTAAATACTATATAACGTGCTGTTATTTGAAAAACATCAATCAAATTTATAGATTCGTGATAAATACAGTTGTAATTATAGCTGCCTGAAAATAATTCAGCTGTCACGTTTACCCTGTCAAAGTAAATAACGCTGTCATTTTAGTTGATGTGTGTGACTTGAGTAAACATTTCAAAGCATGAATTCAAAGCAAGATTTCTTCACTTGAAACAATTGCTCAAATTAATTTTCCTTCCAACTCTAATTTATTATGCTGATTTTCTTAGTACGAACGAACTCTTTTAACTATTTAACCAAGGCATCTTGAAGTAGACTGTGGGTGCATAAATCATTAATCACACAAAATGCACATTAAAACACATGATCTGTTGACCAGAGGAAAAAAATGGCATTTGTACTCCTCCATCCTTACTGTGCAGTACCTTAAAGCACTTCCAATACTTTAAATTTATCCCAACAGCATCCATACATGGTAGGGAAATAGTATCATTCCTGTCCCACAAATGAAGATCTGGGGCAAAAACATTTTTCACAACTAAGAAGTGAATATTATTAACAAGTATTAGACTCAGCTGGATGAGCTTAAGCTGGTCTCAGTGAGGTGGAGAGAAAGAGAGACACCAGGGGAGCTTTCTACAGACAAACCTTGGCGGCACAAACTCCAGAATTTATTGGTACAATAAATTCCAAGTACAAAAATTTCCAACTAGGGGCAATAGAAAGCATGGTATTTCACAGTTACGTCATCTACTACTGAACCTACAGAGAAAGAAATTGTTACAATTTTTCAAAACTAAAATGAGGGAAAACTGGATAATTGCTTAATTCATCAAAATACGGAAAATACTACTAGATCTTTAAAAAAACCAAAACATGCCAAAGGGGAAATCCCCACATTCAGGCTCACGTTCTGCTGATAATTCCACTTTGGACCCCTTCAGTGAACTCACCATCAGACTCACTGCGCTGTCTTCCATTAATTAGAAGTGCAACACTATCAAAAATGAACATCTCAGCAAAATATTTTTCAAAGTTCTCTTTAATACCGGCTAAAGGACAAGACTTTTCAGCACTGTATTCTGGATTAATGAAAAAAAATATCCCACTGTACATCCTCGGCTTTGAGAATCAATCAATTATTTCTTCTGAGGACATGACAACCCTGTTAACATTTCTGACCCAACATTTTTTTGCCTTTAACTCTTCACCTGTTAAATCAGCACAGTGCTCCTTACCAGCTTTGCTAAGCTTTTGAGGCCTTACGTAAGAGGCAGGTGTTAGTGCTTAAAAATGACCAGCTAAAACATGTTGTACCTATTTTATTCTTGGCACTTCTAAAAGGGAAAGAACCTGGTTTTCTCTGATATACATTCATTTTAGACTACACCTCTTTGCAGTACTGTAAATGAAAGATAAAAGCAATAGAACTGCACTGACCTTTTCCTTAATGTAGACTCACAAACCTTGACCACCCTGATGACCTCTTTAACGGTACGTCGGAAATCATGCATTCTTGCTGCAACTAGCAGAGCTACAGAATAAGCAGGGAAAGTCAATGTCAAAATGAAGAAAATTTCCTGAAGAAAAGCAGAAAACAGACAGGTAACTATGCCCTCTCTTTGTCCCTGTCTTGAGCTAAAGAGGTGTAAATGCTTATGCTCAGCTGTGTCCCTGAATACAGGTGGTTGACCTGACTTTACAAACAGACTTTGCTTCCTACCCAATAAAATGAAGCTAAGTGCAAAACGCATCCTGAAAAATTCTATGCTTTAGCATTTGGGGACAGTTGTAAGCATACAAAAGTGCTTTCTTTCAGAGGAAACTAAAGCAGAGCTCTGCTTCAGGTATGTGTTTAAAGTGCTCCAGTTCCTAATGGGAACGTCGGGGAATGAACTATTCACTCATCCTTCAAACAACACTTGGCATAGCCATTTAGGCCAGGGAACCAAACTAACCCCAGTTCACAGCACACCACGTGAAATGCATATTGCACGGATGGATGTAGGGGACTCAGCACCACCTGCCTCAATCTATTGATCCATGTCTGTTAAATCAAATTACTTGCTCGTGTGGGCATAGTCTATGTAGATGATCAAAGACCAGGCTGGTCTCCATCATAGTCTACACTGAAATTCTCAGCAATGTGCAATAAGCAAATACTATGAACAAGAAGAGGCTAGAAATTTCAAGAAGACTTCATACTCCTGGGTTACATAAGGTCTGAGTGCCATTTCTCATTCCAGCATGCACATGTAAGATATTTCAAATAGAATAAAGCACATACATGAACTCTGTGACTATCTACAGTCTTCATTACTCTGACCTCACTGGCTGGTACTGATTATGCTTTAACCTAGCCCTCCCAAATCAGCAGGTTTTCTGTAAGCATCATGACAGAGATGGATCTTGGAAAAAGATGAAGAAGGAGAGGAAAATAATTTCACAGTACAAGTCAAAGAGGGTATTTCTTGCATAAGACTCCGTATAAAGACAGAAATCAAAGTGCTTGCACACTAATGGTGTAATTTCAGCTGACAAAAAAACTTTTCAGCAGCGGCTAGAGCTTGCAGAGAGTGGGGGCAAGAAGAGCACCAGAAAGGAGATTAAAAAATCCAAAACGTAAGACAAAGGATCTGAGCAAGTAACGTAGGAGCAAGGGCAAAAACAAAGTTTGAGTTTCAGAAACTATTTTGATGAAGACCTATATAATCTGTAGGTGCCTGACAGCACAAAACCCAGAGCACGTGGCATCACCAAGTTCCCAACTCCCAGACTCTCTCGTCCAACCCGCTGTGGGGGAAGCGATACAGCCAGTGTCTGACATACCTGCTCCGCAGAGCCCAGAGGGCCGGCGGCCGGTGTGCATCCAGTCCCGCTTCATTCTCTGCAACAGCCTGAGAGCTGTCATGGACACCTCGTGGTTCTTATCCCCAAACTCAAGCATGTGTGCAAACCGAGGAATATATAAACACGGATCTGCAACAGAAAGTAATACAATTATCTCTAATCCTAACCTTTGATTTAGGAAACGCAGTACGCGAGCAGCAGTACTGCGGGGCTGTCATGGTTGGCTTGCTTCACGTCTCAGCAAACAGCACAGACTGGGCTGCTGGGCCAGATCCTCTGATCACTAAGCTTTAGAAGCGCCTTTTTAGTTAAGCTAAAACAAAATCCTTTCTTTCTTGATAAAGAACTGAAGAACTGCAAAAAGGTTTTCTTGCATGCTTTTCAGGGTCCTAGGCTGCGCACGTTGACTCCGACATCTGAGCAGCATTAACTGGTATCAGTGAACTTATGCACAAAGCTAAGTGTTTGCAAAAGCTTTTGCAGAACGAGGACATAACTTAGGCCCAAAACTTCTAACATCTCCTGAAAGTAACAAATGAGGTAATTTGCATCTCTCAATATCTACAAACTAAGCTTCAAAAAAAATTCATTTGCTTAAAATCCTATGTCCCTAACAAAAGTCTGCTTACACTTCCAAAGTTAATTCCAGCTCCTTCTTGGACTCATACTCCACCAACATAAAATGCTGTTTATTACGGATACTGAGGCTTACTCTCCATCAGCATAAATTGCTGGAACCCAATTAATGTCAACAGCACTATGACAATTTATATCAGCCACAGATCTGCCTCCAGATGTATAAACTTATTTCAAGTGCTGGTGTTGTCAGCTTCAAACTAACTGAAATATGTCAGTGTGCTTTGCTAGACCAGTTTATAATTTATCAAACAATCTTGTAAAAGCTACACTTAACACATGTTTACTCTTATTTGAGGTATCAGTTTCTCATTTCCTGCCAGCCTTTTATCACTTGACCGAAAATCCATGATGTACGGTAAATTGTTAACTATTAGTCTCAACTCAATTTCCTTAGCTGATTCCCTGTGTGGGCACTTAAACTGATAAAGATGAAAATTCAGCTTGAAACACTGGAACAATCTTACAGATTTACAATTAATCAAAGCAGTTTCATTTAGCACCAAGTTCTAACAATGATGCCCTGTTGCTACCCATAATTACCAAGATCACACCGTAGGTGATTACGCCTGTCAGCCCTGCAGAAGCATTTAAATGAAAGCATTTATCAAGCAAGAACTTCCAAACACATCTCCCTCAAAACTGACAAAATGCCAGAGCGCAGCCACCTCAGAAACGTGACCCTAAAAATCAAAGGTTTAGGAAAGATTAACCGATCCCCATGATTCTTAAGTGCAGTTGTTCTCAACTTACAATGACTTTGTAAAACTGTACTCAACAAAAATGACCAATTCCAAAATACAACATCAAAAAGAATCCTTTCAGAAGTGATAGCCTGGGGTACAACATTTAAACTTTCCTCTTTGCACTGGAGGAACGCGTGTGATGTTACAAGGCAATTCCCGGTATGTTTTTCCATCTCTTCTTATCCCGTGAGCGCCCAACTTCAGCTCCTCCAGCCGCTGAAGAGGAGCAGAGCAAGGCAATTCACAGCTTTCTCTTCCGAGCTGAGTTTCAGGAGCGTTTACACAATTGCATTGTAGCCGTTCAGACATTTCTGCTGGCATTCATGCCCACAGGTCATTTGACAAAACATTGCACATCGTTAATTTAAATTCTGAAGCTACCAGTCAGAAAATGAATACGCGGGGGGGTTTTAAATGAAAAGTCTTAAAGCACCCATAAATGCCTAGAAAGTAATACTACCAATATATAACTGCAGGGCCAAGGTTAACATAAACACATCCCGTGTAGATGCAAACACTGAAAAAAAAAAAAAGGTTTTTATTTAGAAGTTGTAAAACCCAAACGCCTTGATTCCTTCCACGGGTACTACACAAGTGGGGAGGGTGCCCTGCTCCCCGGCGAGGCCCCCCGGCCTTCAGGGAGACCCCTGGCACTGGAACCCTCGCACGCCAGAGATCAAGGTCAAGTGGGGTGAAACCCGTTGGCTTTCCTGAATGGGGACTGAGGGAGGCTGCGAAGCTCAAAGCAAGAAAAAAATTTTATTTTTTAAGAAATGAGCCTGCGTTTTCTGACGACTTCCCCTTCTCTCCCTAGGCCACTCGTGACTTGGAACCTGGACTTTTTAAATTACCTTGATGCCACACAGTCACTAACAGGAATATAGAAAAAATCCTCGGAAACTGTTCAGTAGAGCGGCAGAACCGGTAACCGGGAGGGCAGGGCTGGGCGGAGGAGCCGGAGCCGTGCCCCGCTGCCAGCCCACCGCTGCGGTAGGGGGCACGGGGAGCGGCGCCGCGGCCGGGGTGTGTGTGTGTGTGTGTGTGTGTGTGTGTGTGTGTGTGTGTGTGTGTGTGTGTGTGTGTGTGTGTGTGTGTGTGTGTGTGTGTGTGTGTGTGTGTGTGTGTGTGTGTGTGTGTGTGTGTGTGTGTGTGTGTGTGTGTGTGTGTGTGTGTGTGTGTGTGTGTGTGTGTGTGTGTGTGTGTGTGTGTGTGTGTGTGTGTGTGTGTGTGTGTGTGTGTGTGTGTGTGTGTGTGTGTGTGTGTGTGTGTGTGTGTGTGTGTGTGTGTGTGTGTGTGTGTGTGTGTGTGTGTGTGTGTGTGTGTGTGTGTGTGTGTGTGTGTGTGTGTGTGTGTGTGTGTGTGTGTGTGTGTGTGTGTGTGTGTGTGTGTGTGTGTGTGTGTGTGTGTGTGTGTGTGTGTGTGTGTGTGTGTGTGTGTGTGTGTGTGTGTGTGTGTGTGTGTGTGTGTGTGTGTGTGTGTGTGTGTGTGTGTGTGTGTGTGTGTGTGTGTGTGTGTGTGTGTGTGTGTGTGTGTGTGTGTGTGTGTGTGTGTGTGTGTGTGTGTGTGTGTGTGTGTGTGTGTGTGTGTGTGTGTGTGTGTGTGTGTGTGTGTGTGTGTGTGTGTGTGTGTGTGTGTGTGTGTGTGTGTGTCCGGGAGCGCCCGCACAACCGGGGCACCCTTCGGGGCTGCGGAAAAACATGGGGGAGGGAACCCCTCACAACTTCCCTTAAATCCGCCCCGGCCGCGCCCCCAGCCGCCCCCGGCGCCGGCCCCGGCGGGGCACCGCGGCCGCCTGGTTCTCCCGGCGGAGCCGCTCGGCGGCGGAGCGGCGCGGTGAGCG